>OZ029918.1:27893648-28376148 GCA_964023275.1 Norana najaformis
GTGTCTGTCTGTCTGTCTATCTCTGAAAGATTTTCGACAAGTGTTATTTTTCTGCTACAATTCCAACCAATGAAGCATCTGATACATGGTATAAGAATGAATGAATCTAACATCTAGTCTAATCTAATGACTTCTATAGCGCGTTATTATATTGTACAAGACATCAACCGATGGTCGTTTCCAGTGATACCATAGTCAAAAATTGTAATCCGTTGCAAATGTCTGGTCAAAATCCAGTGAGTCAGGGACACTAGAAGGCAGGCTAGGGTAGGTAAGCAAGGTAAAACAGGCCCCTCTTAAGGTTAGACCTGAATGATATCACAGAACTGACAGGATTGAGCTGTAAATTCCAAAGAGTTGTTCGAAGAAGCCAACACTATCCTGATGCGAGGCCCAACAAGAGTCAGTGTCATTTCATCGAGTGCAGCTCTGGTAGAGCAATGTATCATAAGGAATTAGAATGATACTAACATGTATGAGAATGATATTGGCAAAGCATCAGAAAGAATCTTTCTTATAGTAAAATATATCAGATTGATATTAAGAATGTAACAAAGTGATACTGGCATAGTATCTAAGCCATACTAACAAAAAGATCCCAACAACCAAGAGGTAATGCAAATCTTTTTTAACTTCTAGTTTCACATATTTCCCCAATGCGCCGTTGTAGATTTACTGAGAAATTGGCAAAGATAGCAATGTGCGAAACCTTCGTGGCCATCAACTTTGATATGAATGCAGCTGTACATTCAACAAACACCCCATGGTTGAGTGCACTTTTATCAGCCTTGGTTCATTTCAGCTAAGCAGCCTTTGTTCACTTCAGCCAACGAAATCTGGTTCAAATTCAGTCAACCAGCTCAACAACACAGCCATGGTTTAATTCATCCAATCAGCCTAGGTTCAAATCAGCTAATTTCATAATCAAACCGCTTAAGTCTTAGGATCATAATTGCAAAAGTGCTGAAAAGGTCAACCCTGCTTTGTTCCGAGAGTCAGCTCACGGACTCAATTATTCAACGACTAACGACACGACACTACACTACAAAACACTACACCACACTTCAACATACACTTGTGATGCAATCAATTGGAAGTGATAAAGTAAACGTTAAGAAGAGATACTGAAGTGTATTGTCCTACTGCTGGAATTTAATTTATTCTGGCTGGTAGAACACGGCCAAGCGTGAGTAGTTGTGGAAGAGGTAGTCCTGCAAGTGGTCACTGGTGAATATGGTGTCAGAGCATAGGTAGTTGTGGAAGAGGTAAATAGTGCAAATGATTATTGGTGAATATGGTAAGTGTCAGAGTGTAGGTAGTCGTGGAAGAGGTAAATAGTGCAAATGATTATTGGTGAATATGGTAAGTGTCAGAGTGTAGGTAGTCGTGGAAGAGGTAAATAGTGCAAATGATTATTGGTGAATATGGTAAGTGTCAGAGTGTAGGTAGTCGTGGAAGAGGTAAATAGTGCAAATGATTATTGGTGAATATGGTAAGTGTCAGAGTGTAGGTAGTCGTGGAAGAGGTAAATAGTGCAAGTGATTATTGGTGAATATGGTAAGTGTCAGAGTGTAGGTAGTCGTGGAAGAGGTAAATAGTGCAAGTGATTACTGGTAGATATGGTTAAGTCAAAGAAAAGGAGGGTCCTACCTTGGCTCTTTGTGCAGATGAACTCCAGTAAGACTGCCAGCAACAGAGTCTTTCTTGCGCTGCCCATTATTGTCTTATTGACTCTTTTAAGCGACTCCATCAATTGTCTCAGTGACAGCAGGATTAACAGCTTTACTGCAGACAAATAGTTTGTACTCTCCAAAGTTCCTTTCTTCCTTCCTTGCTTCCTTTCTTCTTTTCTCCTTTACTTTGTTCCTTCGTTTCTTCTCTCGTTTCTTCGTTCTTTCTTCGTTCCTTCGTTCCTGTCTTACTTGTTTTATTCGTATGTTCTTTTTTCGTTCCTTCTTTTCTTCTTTTCGCTTATTACTTCGTTGCTTTTTTACTGGCTTCCTTAGTTCTTTCGTTCCTTCGTTCGTTCGTTACTTCGTTCCTTCCTTCCACAGTTCCTTCGTTCCTTCCTTCTCAAGTTTCTTCGTTCCTTCCTTCATTTGTTCCTTTCCTTGTTTTTCTTGTACGTTCGTTCGATCTGTCCTTTTTTCCTTCTTTGTCTCTTTCCTTCCTTCCTTCCTTATTTCTTCCTTCCTTCCTTCCTTCCTTATTTCTTCCTTCCTTCCTTCCTTCCTTCCTTATTTCTTCCTTCCTTCCTTCCTTCTTTATTTCTTCCTTCCTTCCTTCCTTCCTTCCTTCCTTCCTTCCTTCCTTCCTTCCTTCCTTCCTTCCTTCCTTCCTTCCTTCCTTCCTTCCTTCCTTCCTTCCTTCCTCCGTTCCTTCCTTCCTTCCTTCCTTCCTGCCTTCCTTCCTTCCTTCCTTCTATCCTAGTCGCGCTCTCACAGCTTCGCCTCTGGCGATAATCAACGATCCTTGAGGCATTTTTTCGTCTTTCTCTTCATTCATTTCTCGTTCTTCTCTCTCTGTTTCGTTCCATCATTTCGGACGAAGATATAAATCTCGCGCTGTCGATGATGTACGAGTCACGTGATGCGAATAGAGCGTCTAAGATAAGAGAGGGATGATTCAGCTGCAGCAACCCAGGCGCCCTTTACAGCAGACGACGCTCCTGGTTCAAGGAGATTTATAAAATGGCAGTCCTCGTCCAGATCTCGTTTTCTTCGAGAGTTCCGTCGGCGATTTTAGTCTCTGCTCCGACCACTTCCTGTTGCCTGTGAGAGAGAAGACGTTTGGACAGAAGGTTCTCTTGTTTACGGAACCATTCCCAGAAGAACAGCGTCTGCTTCCACTGACGTCAACATATCCAACCATTCATCGTTAAACGTCCCAATGCAACTGTAATTTGTTAAAACAAAAAATACAAAGTTATCTTGTATTGTCATCATTGGTTATCACTAATTATATATCAGGACACGTATATAGCGCATTTTAAGAAACTCACAAAGGGGCTGAGTAATAGCTTTAACCTCACAGATAGTGTTAAGTAATTGCTCATTTATTAGACGCCTCTGTCGATCTTAAGCCTTCCTCGGAGACGTGGCCCTAGGGTTGAAGGATATTCCGGCTGAAGCGCAGCCACGACAACAGCAATCCGACAACCTCTCGCGTGAATATAGGTTGCTTCCTAGGAAAATGACAACAATCAATTCTACAGGATGCAACGCGATTCAAACCACGAACGCAGAGATCGAATGCAAGCGCCTAAGCAATCAGCCACTCAGGTCACCAAGCCAAATATTAGTAGACCTAGTAGCAGTACGGAACTAGAAGCCGTAGTATAGCAGGGAAATAGCAGTATCCTACTAGCAGTTTTTCTCTGTTGATAATGATGACGATGACGATGTTGCTGCTTCTGCTGCTGCTGTTGAAGATGATTATGGCGATAAAGATGATGATGAAGAAGAAGAAGAAGAAGAAGATGAGGAGGAGGAGGAGCAGGAAGAGGAGGAAGAGGAGGAGGATAATGATGATGATGAATTCATTTATGCTCGTTCTTATATTTCTAAATAAATGAGTGAGTGAATTGCTATCACTGCCATTTAATATAATTTTCTCCGGATAACTGAATATCAAATAAAAGAAACAGATGAATAAATTAATACAAAATTGGCATATTATAGTCGTGCACAATTATAACCGATTTAACATGACGTACCTCCCGTATTTATATCAATGTCAATGTTTGCTGACACACTGTCTGTTTATCTGTCCTCCTCTGGTGTCTTAAGCCGGTCGACGCCATCCTCCTCTTCCTCCTTCTCCTATTCCTCCTCCTATTTCTCCTCCTCCTCCTCCTTCACGTCCTCCGTGACTGTTTTTTCTCTTCTCTAAGATCGTCGTAATGCGAAGACTGCGTTGTCGCTACCCTATTCCTCAGTCGTCCGGTTACAGCGGCCGACGGAGCCGAGAGAGAGAATGCTAGCGACGAGAAAGAAGGTAGGGGCGATGGCAGCCTTGGCTACGGAGGCAGGGGAGACACATTGGCACCCGCTATCCATCCGTTCATGCGCCGCGCGCCTTTCCCGTCGATGCCACTGATTCCCCGTCTCTCCTCCGTCTCCTCGTCCTCCTCAACTTCCTCCTGCTACTCCTACCCTCTTTCCTCTACAACTCCTCGTCTCCTTTCCCTCCTATTTTTCTTCCTCCTCTTTACTCCTTCTGCTTCTCTTCCCCTTCTTCCTTCTCCTGTCACTCCTCCTCTTCCTCCTAATTTCTGTCCTCCTCCTCCTTCTCTTCCTCCTCCTCTTCAGCCCCCATGCTTCATTCTTGTCCTCCTTCTTCATTTTCTCCTCTCTTCCTCGTTCTTCTTTTTTCACCTCTTCCACCTCCTCATCCTCCTCATTCTCTTCCTCATCTTCCTTTTCTCTTCCTCCTCCCGATCTCTTCATTCATCTCTGGCCATTCATCGTCGTTCTCCTCCTATTCCTCCTCTCTTCTTGCTCCTCTTTCTCTTCCGCCTCTTCTTCCCCATTCTCTTCCACATCTTCCTCTTCTTTGTCCTCCTTTTCCTCCTCTTCTTCGTCCTCATCCTCTCCTTCGTCGGTAGGCCGCCTGACCAACGGCGTCTCTTCCCCATACATGTGTTATGTCGGGTCGCCCTGGGAACTCTACCGCCGACCGCTGTGTGGCGCTGCGTCGCCACTCCTAGACATGTGTCTATGTCTGTAGCAATCATTAAGCTTCAAAATAGGCTCTGTCTGTCTGTCTGTCTGTCTGTCTGTCTGTCTGTCTGTCTGTCTGTCTGTCTGTATTCATAAATGTATGTATGTATGTATGTATGTATGTCTCTGCGTCGGTCTCTGTTTGAGGGCGAATGCCTAATTCCCCGACAAGGGTTCTGCCCCTGGACATCATTGGGAGCCTTGTCCCCGGACCCTGACTTGGCCACCTCCTAACACTCCTTGATTTGCCCATGATCATCATTACATAAGCTTATCTGTTAAAAGAAAAAAAAGAAAACCGAATGTGAACATGAAAGGGAGGGTCAAAGCCTGGAAACAGAACGAAGGTGTAGGATACAGGATACCACGGAGACTGATACTAGCTCGAATTCTCTGGGAACGACGAAGAACGCACACGAAGACGGGGATACACAGTCAAACACATATATACACACACAAACACACACAAACACACACATATAAATGTACATATAAACATACGCATAAATATACACGCGTGTACACATACACATACAAGTAACCTAATCTAATCAATTCAAACGATGACTTCACACGTATCTTCGACATGTAGGTCATGTTTCTACTGCATCAATGCATTCATTACAACTGGCGTTGCTCTATTTGGCTTATGCAGTAGATACGCACTCATCATTTCTCGACTCAACTACGCGCATGCGACGTTTCATGACATGTTCTTCCTAATCTAAAAACGCTCCAGGTGGTTGAAAACTCCGTTACCAGGGCTGTACCTGGTTTCCTGATGAATGGAACATGAAATCTTAAAATAGCATGCTTGCCTTTTGACGCCCAAAATACCAGCCTGCCACCATATAGCTTCGTACATTGCTAACCCATATCGCCCTCTTAATCTGTTGTGTTCTTCTGATGCTCAGTGACTGAAGAAGGGGTTCAAGCCGGCCATACCCGATTTATTCGAGGGGTACGCCACTGAATTGACTGTCAACAACCGGGTAGGGTAATCGTAATCCCGAGATTTCTATAGCGGCAACGAGAGCCATGTCACGGGGACCAGCTTATTCACAGTCGCAGGGTTAGGGTCGCCCACTGAATGTGTTAAATAAAGAAGTCAGGACAATAATGGGAAACTAAAAAACGTCATGGAAATCTGTGAAAACCAAAAAGGTCACCCAAAATCTGGAAAATGGATAAATTCGTTAAAAGACGAAATATTATGGTCACTGATCCATCAGCAAGTTAAGTAAAGCCTTGTTTATTTGATCCACACACGAACTTATCCGCACCGCTTGATACTGGCTCCCTGTGGAGTCTAGATTCAGCGCAATTGTGGGACCACATGATTTAGGTTGCTGTGGAACCGTCTACCACAAAAGGCCAGACTTCCCGACTTGCCAACATCTTTTAAATCATTTGCCAAGACGCACTATTTTACTCTGGCCTTTGCAAGACTCCGTCTAGGCCCCCTAGCGAACATACATTCGCGACGCAGATTCAGACTTACTGACTTCGCTGGAGTAATAAAGTGCTTGAAATTAATAAATAAATAATATTCTGAAAAATCTGAAGCGTCAGTATATTAGTGATCAAGACATCAATCTACGGCTAGTGTGCGATATAAATACATGTATACATGCATATATACATAAATACATATTTTTGTCGGCCTCGGCCGTACTACGCACTCTGTAAATCGTCTTATTATTATAATGTATACATTTACATACATACATACATACATACATACATACACACATACATACATATACACATATATACACACAAGCACATGTATACATACTCCTACATGCATACATACATACCAACATACATGCACATACTGATACACATAAACATACTTGCATAAAACATGCATACACACATAAAAATACATACACATATACATATACATACATACATGCATGCATTCACACACATATATATACGTACCTACTCATACATACATACACACATACATACAATGCATCTGACACAAATGCACACAGACAGACAGACAGACAGACCGCCAGAGTAGGTCAGATGCTGAGTAGGGCGGTTGGTGAGCGCATACAAAGGCAAGTCGTTCTTCTTGCATTGAACGCATCACGGCCGCCATCGACTCCAGCAGCGCCACCACCACCACCACCACCACCACCACCACCAGCAGCAGCAGAAGCATCAACGGAGGCTCTTAATGCCCCTCCAAGGCCCCCGATCGGCATCGTCGCCTGCCTCAGCGGCCGTCGCTGGCATCCCGGTGTTTGTTCGGAACCGCATCACTCAGGACGGACGGACGAACGGACGGAAGGACGGACGGAAAGACGGACGGACGGACAAACGGACGGACGGACGGACGGATGGAAGGAAGGAACGAAGGACGGACGGACGGACAGACCCCTGGTCAAACGAAGTCAGTAACGCGCCTGATTAAGGTACATTCCGTTGACCCTGTAAGATGGCTTGGCCGCCAGATAACTCCCCAGTGGGTCGCCAGGCGGCGTCTGTCCGTTTGTTTGGACGTCTGTGCGTGCTCGCGTACTAAGGGTCGTCGGAGATTGTAAATCCTAAGTCCGCTGAATTTTAGACCAACGCTGGCCTTATTAGACTCGTTGACCATGGTACGATGAAAACACATGCATTTACAGACAGACAGACAGACAGACAGACAGACAGACAGACAGACAGACAGACAGACAGACAGACAGACAGACAGACAGACAGACAGACAGACAGACAGACAGACAGACAGACAGACAGACAGACAGACAGACAGACAGACAGACAGACAGACAGACAGACAGACAGACAGACAGACAGACAGACAGACAGACAGACAGACAGACAGACAGACAGACAGACAGACAGACAGACAGACAGACAGACAGACAGACAGACAGACAGACAGACAGACAGACAGACAGACAGACAGACAGACAGACAGACAGACAGACAGACAGACAGACAGACAGACAGACAGACAGAGAAGATAAGGGAAAGAAGGAAACCTATATTTTTGCGATGAGAAACATGCATACCATGATGTATGGATGTACAGACATAGACAGACACACAGAGACACATAGAGATACACAGAGAGAGCACTTAATGACTGGAACCATACAGTCGTCATACTTGTCCATACTTAATGTAATGTTGGAGTAACTTTCCAAAATATATTATCCGGTGATGTAGGGCTGATTCCGGTTACTTTGCCTTTGAAAGTATTCTGTTTGACTATTGATATTCTTCAAAATTCTTTGGCCAAAGACGTAACAAAAAACCCTAAGTTACAGCATATTACACCATTGTTGCATTCATTACACTCATCTGTCACGGCTGTCTACCCAACGAAGTTTGACTTCTGGTTTCTCATACTTAACGGGTTTCGCTCAGGTTTCTCTGCTGGATTATGCTTTTGACTACGATTTCACTTGAAGCGACCATCAATTTATGCTTTATGATAACAGAGCTAAAGAAGTCAGTAGATTTGATTAGTTCTTAGCTTCGATTAATCGGAATAGCAGGGTATTTTAAAGAAAACCGTATCAATGCACAAATCTCGTTAAACGTAAACTAATCTTGCCAGAAGAATTCTGTTAAGTGTGAAGAATCGGTTTTACCATTTCACGAAATAATAAGCTATCGCTGCACAATGAAAGTCCAAAGGCTGTGCGGAAAAAACTTTTCTCAAGTGCTCAACCGAAACAAAATCGCCATCTTGTTGTCGTCACCTTTTATGTCACGAAAGATGCGCAAACGACAAGATCGCGATGAATGTAATTCGCAAGTTTGATCATGGTCAAACTTTTTACCATGCTTTGATCTGACCAAATCTGAGTTCACAATTTTATCTAATATAACCCAATAATTTGCCTCAGCTATAAATAACTCTACGCTGCATGACGTCATCATCATCATCAACAACCGTGGGCTCAATGCCCGTAGGTGTCCGATGCCCGTTTCACAATGTGTCTCCACTCGATTCTGTTTTGAGCCGCATGTCCCAGTCTCTGCAAGTCCGCGCCACACCACTCCTCAATGTCATCCACCCACTCTCGATGTGGTCTGCCTCTCTTGTTCGTACCTTCCATAATTCCAAACATCAGAGTCTTAATATTTCTGTCATCCTTCATTCTACAGATATGTCCAAACAATCCAAGTTTTCGCTGAATAACCTTCTGCAGTAGATTCTCGGTTATAGCCACTCTTTCGTAAACCTCTTCATTCCTAATCTTCTGAGTCCATCCGATCCTTAGGATTTTTCTGTAACATTTTCTCTCAAATGCCAAGACTCTCCGTCGTGAGTCTTTTGTCAGGACCCATGTCTCACATCCATACATCATGGTGCTAAATACACATGTCTTTAATACCTCCAGTTTTGTTTTCATGCTGATTGCTCTGCTCTTCCAAGTTTTATCCATTGCTTTCAACACTGCTATTCCCCTCGCTATTCGTATCTTTATTTCACTTTTGCAATCTAGGTCATATGTCATATTACTTCCAAGATAAGTGAACCTCTCTACATTCTCCAGCTGCATTCTTTCAACCACTATCTGCTGGGTGATGTTTTTGTCGCCAAATACCATTGTTTTTGTCTTATCAAAGTTCATGTACAGTCCATATTTCTTTGCTTCTTCATTCAGCATTCGTATTGTGCACTCCAGCTCTGTAGGTCCCTCCTCCAATATGTCCACATCATCTGCAAAACGTAAATTGTTTATGCATATTCCCTGAACTGATATTCCTTTGCTCTTGACCCTGTCCATTGCTCTTTCCAAATCTGTTATAAACACCATGGGCGATATTGGATCGCCCTGTCTCATACCCCTGTTGGTTCTAAACCACGGTCCCAACTTGCCACATGTCCTGACCGCCGCTTGTGAAGTACCATTTATGTCTCGTAACAACTGAATCAGTTTGTTGTCAACCCCATACGATTGTAGAACGGCCCATGTCACGTTCTGGTCTACACTGTCAAATGCCTTCTTAAAGTCTACAAAACAGTTGTATACCTTTTTATTCTTTCGCCTTGCTTTTTCTGCTATTAGTCTTAAAGCCAAGATTTGTTGTATCGTGCTTCTATCCTTCCGAAATCCCGCCTGCTCATCCGTCAAGTATTCCTCCATCTGGCTCCTTAATCTTTCCGCCAATACCATCATCAGCACCTTGCCCAGGTGGCTTATCAGCGCAATGGTGCGGTAGTTGTTACATTCCAATGGACTTCCCTTTTTGTAGATTGTTACCAATATCGACTTCTTCCACTCTTCCGGTGCTTGTCCTTGCTCCCATGCCATGTTACATAACCTGTGGATTTCACCCAACAGAAGATCTCCTCCATGCTTGATCATTTCTCCCGTGATGTTGTCTCTACCAGGGCTTTTATTGTTTTTTAACCTTGTTATCGCTTTTTGAACTTCCTCTAACAATATGTCTGTGTTTGTTTCCGTCGTCGGAGGGGAGATAGCCTTTAGTTCTTTTATTATCTCTCTAGTAAGATCTTGATTTGGCTGTTCGCTATATAATTCACTGCAATATTCCGTCCATCGCTGTATTATATCTTCCTTTGTTGTTAGCATTTTAGCCTTCTCGTCTTTTATTGCTGTGAGTCTCGGTTGCCAGTTTCTGTTTACATTTCTTATCATTTTGTAGACTTCTCTGCTTTTGCCTTCTCCAAAGTTCTTTTCAATTTCCCTGCACTGCTGTTCCAACCATTGTGCTTTATCCTCTCTTGCTGCCTTCCTCACCCTGTTGCAACTCTCCTTGTATTTCCGTTCTGCTACCTGTGATGTGTCTCTTTTGAGTTTTAGCTCCCTCTTTTCCTGTATCAGCCGCAATGTCTCCTGTGTTATCCACTTTTGCTTGATCTTTTCTTCTTCTGGAACCGCCTCCTCTATCGCATTGTTTATTGCTGCAGTTAGTTTTTCTGTTCTGCTTTCCAAGTCCTGCTCTTCCTCAAGTTCTTTTAAATTCCTTCCTAACGCCTGTTGGTACTTGATCCTGGTAGACTCCTCCTTCAGTCTTTCAATGTTCCTTCGCTTCACAAAGCATGGCTCATGCTTTTTCTTTAGCTTCAGTTTGATGTTTGCCATGACCAAGCTGTGGTCCGAGTCTATGTCAGCACCTTGAAAAGTACGGCATAGTTGAACTGCTGTGTTCCACTTTCGTCTTATTAAGATCATATCAATCATGTTTCTTGTTTGTCCATCACTGGAGCGCCATGTCCACTTTCGACATTGTTTTTGTTGGAATCTTGTATTGCAGATGGTCAGGTCATTGTCTACCGCAAACTCCAGTAGTCTTTCACCCCTTTCATTCCGGTCTCCAAAACCATATTTGCCCATAACTCCTTCCCATCCCGTTCTATCAGTACCGATTTTAGCGTTCCAGTCTCCTCCAATTATGAGTGTATCCTTCTTCTGTACCTCTCCGATCAGCTCTGTCAACTTTGAGTAGAAGTCTTCAATCTCCTCTTCACTGCTTTCAGCCGTTGGTGCGTAAACCTGAATTGTTGTTATGTTGAATGGTTGTGCACTGAACTGTGCCAGCATCATCCTTTTGTTCACGGGTCTGTAGCGGATGAGTGCATTTCTGGCTCTGTTGCTGAGCAGAAATCCCACTCCTGCCTCATGTCTGCTGGGATCTCCAGACCATATTATTCCTCCATTCCTCATCTCGCCTGATTGTGTCCAACGCATCTCTGATATTCCAAGTATGTCGCATCTGTATCTTGACATTTCCTCTTCCAGCATCTCCAGCTTCCCTGCCGCCCATAGGGTGCGGACATTCCATGTGCCCACCGATATCATTTCTCTTGCGGGCTTCAGACTTTTTCTTTCGGTAGCTAATTTGTCGATCCAACCCCGATCGCTCGATTGGTTTCGCGGACCTTGTTTTACCGGGGGACGTCCGAGCCGGCATGTACTTGCATCCTTTTTGTTTGGCATCAGATTTCAATCGTCTTGGTTTTTACTGCCAGAGTATCGACACCCATCTGGCAAACCTTCCTCCTTTATCCGGGCTTAGGACCGGCGCAAGGGACTGCTGGCTGCATGACGTCAGACAGTCTCTAAAAATAAACTGACGCCTAACCGACGGTCATTTGCGCGCCGAACGAACTACTTATTATGTCGATCGCTGCGCCGAGAGCCGCTGACCGCAGCACACCGGAGTGGCGTCCATCTCCGCGCGCCAGTCATTTAACGAAGGTTGGCGTGGCTGATGGATTGGCCGGCGTTCGCAAAATTGGAACGTGGCATACCTATGGATTTTCTCCAATTAATTCGACGAGATGCGTTGCGCTTACACCGGACGCCGAATACTAATAAGTGCTTAATACGCAGCCGACAGCATGTTCGAGCTAATAAACGGACGGTCGTCGTATTTATGAGTGCTTTCGAAATACTGTCGTTGCCTGGTCGCTCTCGACGTTCTTCCCATCCTAACCCGCGCCTCGCACGCCCCACCCCTAGTCCTCCCCTCCCCGGCCTGCCCTTCTCGGAAAACAACCCTTGACTGTCAATAACAATGAGCGCTATAGAGCGTAGATAAAACCCCGGGGCTGGTGTAATACGTGCAGGCTGTCGTATATCTGGCTGTCGGTGCCAAGTGCAGATACGTAAGTACTACGTCGTACGCCATCTTTTGGGATAATCCCTACATTATCCATCGTCTCCGATCGTCCCTACACTAAATCCAGCTCTCGGCGCTCTCCGTACCTTGGCCTATCCGTCGCAATGTGCCTCTATAATATCCTTCGTTTTTTTTCTTCGTCTATATAAAACTATGCCTGCTTGTCTGTCTGCTGCTCTGTCTGTCTGTCTGCTTCTCTGTCTGTCTGTCTGTCTGTCTGTTTGTCTGTGTCCCTCTGAGCCTCCCCTTTTTGATATTCTCCTTGTCTATCATTCTCTGCACCCTTAACCGCTACTTTTTACGACCTGCCCCCAACTTCTCCCCTAACTCTCGGTTCCCACACATCAATGTTCCCTCTAAGCTGCGGATGTGCGCGCGCGTCTGACTTTTGAGCTAAGCGCGCTCAACCATTTTCTATTAGCGCTCAAAATTATTTTGTGAGTGTGCATATTATTATTACATATTGTCTCCATATTTATTAAATTCTAATTTTGGCTGTAAAAATTACGTTACATTTTCTGGATTTGTCTGAACATACATCTTTCTTTAAAATGCCCGGATTTATGTACACAAACTAAGAAAGAAACATATACACGTCGACAGAGACGTTGAGAGATACAGCTGGACGTACTCGTCCTGTGTATATGTACTCTGTATCTGTAGACGTATTCTGCCACAGAGTATCTGTCTCCAAGAGACAACGACGTCGCGCGAGTAGACAGAGTGCTGCCATCTTACGGGCGACGGACATCTAAAAGCCGGCGTCTTAGGGCGAGGATTTATTATCCGTATTGGACAAATGATGGATAGCCTGCATGTGGCCGAAGATGTCTTGTACGAGGGAGGCTCGCGTATGCCGCACAGAAGCCTCAGATTAGGCGAACAAACGGTTTAATATATGCATCCGGGATTAGTGGACTTGCAAGCGCGATTCCAAGTGCAATGAACGAATGAAAGAGGGAAATCAGAGCTAATCTCTAATCTAAAAGCCGATTTCTGTGTCGTGTGCAGAGTTTCAGACCGTTCAACTTCAGTGGTGGAGTCTCCTGTCTTCTAAGCCGGCGCAAATGCTCTTTTAAAAGTGATGTTTGGAGCCTGGACACGCTGATACAGCCTTAACTCTCGCATACATTGTGTGGTAATTAGGCACATTCACTGAAGCTTCTTCTAGTCAAGAATTAGTGTGGCCATTTTAAGTAAGACATGGTCTGATCAAACGTAGGCCTAGTCTAAAATCGTAAATGTGGCCAAACCTATGTAGCTTTAGCCAGCAGTAAGCCAGCAGTTTAGAAGTTTTGCTCTATACACGTAGACATAGATGCTCGATGAGCCTGTATAGATTTCTTCGTAATTGAAATATCCGAATTTCTTCAGCGCCCATAAAGCTCTGTCGGAGAAACCAGCTTACACACAGGTACTATTAGTAAAAATTAAATCTGTGAGGCAGGTATAGAGTCAGTTCGGTTCCAAGTCCAGATGCAAACACAAACCTGCGTTTAAACAGCATTGTATCGTTGTGTACTATATTGCATTGAACTGCGTCTAAACACCGTACACAAAACGCATAGTGTTCTTGAGTTCGTCGTATCAGAGGATGTGGACTGTGTTTTGGTGGCCGTAGAACGAGCGTATTTTGTAAGGCTTGAAAGGAGCCTAGAGTTTACGTAATATATGCATGACGCATGACATGCGTTCTAAAAAATATGAAAAAGGAAGATATATTATGTCGGAAAGTTTTTTAGCGCAGTTTCAATTTAGAATGCTTTATGGTTTCTGATAAATTGGATTGTTTTTGTGTTTAACCTAAAGGTTGAACTTTAGCCTTTATAGTCAACACACACACACACACACACACACACACACCCACACACACACACGATCCAATCCAACAGAAACCGATGCAATATGGTACAATAGAATTCATTGCAATACCATGGTAAAATACAAAACACTAAAACTAAATCTAGACCTAATACAACTCAATGCAACGCAATTTGGTATGAAACAAAACAACACAAGCCAAAGCAATACAATACAATACAATGTAATATGGTACAATAATAATACAAAACAATCCAACTCAACACAGTGCAACGCAATGTGGTACAAAACAACACAATGCAGAATAATATACACGAACACAATAAACACCAATGCAACCGAGTGAAGTGAACAAAAAAAGCAGACCTACAGTACAATACAGTAAAAAACAACACGATACTAGACAAAGCACTGTAGTCTTACTTAACGTAACGTAATCGCACACGACCTACAATTTCGTAATTATTCAGTGTGGACATGATTCAGGTCGCTTATAGCCAGGCTCAGTCAAGTTCTCGCCGGCCTAGTCAAAATGTTTGCGAACGGATTGGATGCCACCCTTCTTCCTCGAATTCCACCCCATCGAACCTCAGTCGCCGAATCGATTCCCGAAGACCCGGCGGAAGCTCAAGTGGCGGCACATGCGCCCTGCATACGTATTTTTGGTCGGGCGAGAAATAGGAATTAGGAACGGGTAACTAGCTTTCCACTGATTTCGAATGACGGCCGCGGCCCGTTGAGGGTGGAACGCCGCCGAGCGCAGTCTGTAAGAGAGAATTGCTGCAACGACTTCTGTCCATGGCATGTTCCAAACAGTGGCGGATTCTGGATGGATCCAATGGAGTACGCCCCCTCTGAATTTAGAGGAGTGGCTTTTTATCTAATTGTTTTCTCATTAAGCCTCAAACCATTACACCTGACTTCAAACCCTGAATGCGCCCATCCCATTATAATGTGTGTACGGCAGAAGGAATTATTAGGCATAATCGAATAACTTGAAGAAACATTTATGAAATTCAAATTGAACTCAAAAGTTTCCTTTCTTACTTGTTTACTAATACTGATTTTTTTTAGTTTATGAACGGTTCCCTTTTTGAAATGATGTCATATTACTACAAAATTACCGCCGCCAACTCTAACCCAAAATGGCTTTCAGTGAAGAAGACAGAATTGTCATTAAATCTGTAACAACGCATAAGAATCATGTGGTCCATGGAAGATATATCGAACATAAACTAAGAACACAAAGAAATACTCTTGAGTCCTCCACTATATATGCTTCAAATGCAATACAAATTTATTATGCATATAGTAATTTATCTTGAGTTTCAAATTTTTGGACGTCATGCATGCAGGCGTAGGCCTGCATAGACGGGACGGACTACTGGCGAGTTTTGAGGGGGTCCATAGGGGGGGTATACATCGCTCGTATACTCCGGGGACACCTGTCGACGAGTTTGTCAGTCTGGGCGTCAATTTGCCTCCTATTCTGAAATCCTGGATCCGCCCCTAGTAGCCGTCCAGAAACAGTGTGGGCTATGGGTCGATCGGTAAATTCTTTCCTCGATTATGTTGTGATGTAAGTTAATCAGTTTGAAATTGATTCGGTTTGCATCAGAACCGGTTTGCTGATTTTACGCGCAAAAGACCTATTGCAAGTTCCTGAACAGGTAAATTAAATATGGAGGCTTTACATTCGATAACCAGGCTTTTCGTTTAATGTCCTATTTCCTTGCATTATTCCAGGGCAAAACCACAAGCCACTCCTTTCTATTCCGGATATATTAGGAGCGCTATAGAAGTTCCTTTGGTGGAATTTGGAGCCAATTGTCTTTTGTCTTTGAACTTGAAAGTACAACTCAATATATTGTCAACTTTGTTCCAGTCTTATAATTGCGAAGAACTATAGGCAACAAAAGTTAAGAGCGTGTTTACCTAAATAACAGCAATTAATGAGCGTTATTTGCTAATTAAGTTAACCAAGTTTAAAATCGTAAATCGCAAACTTCTGAAGTTTCTAAAGCACTACTTAAAAGATAAGCGCAGGGCACCAGCTTATTCGCTGCGTCAAGTCAGAGGGGTTGTCTAGTGATATCGCGTGAAGAACAAAAAACCGGTTGCCGAAGACCCGAGAGGTAAGATGGAGGGTCTGTTAGGGTGGGTTAAGTGTATGTTGACATCGCACCCCCTTTGACGGTCTGAAACCAGTCATTGTTTTCTCCTCTGTAGTCTACATCTCAGTTATACTGCTGAAATTTAAAAGATCTTCATTATCTAATTATCTACCACAGCGACTCGCTGTGGAAGATGATGATCTGTTTGATGTCAATTGAAACGAACCAGTCGTTCGTTTCAAACGGCGCTACGTAAATGCCCTTGTTGACCTCGCGAGTCGGTTTTCTGCGCATAGTAGATAGATTGACAGATGGAGAGGTTGCTGAGAGAGGGCGCTTAGTATAGGTTCGCCGGGTCCGAGTAATAAGGGGCGAGCAGAGGGTACCGAGAGAGGGCGCTTCGTACACGTTCACCCGTCCGCCTAGAGGTCGCTGTTGCCGGCGCCCGTGTGCGTCAACTTCTGAGGTGACGGAATGCTTTGGTGGCCATTATATAAAGGGCAGAAATTCCGTGGTTATGAGTACGCCTATCATCTCGATATGACGGCGTCGTTAAATAAACGTTATCAAACCGTGGTTATGAGTATGTCCTGACTGATGAGTTTCTGTCTGGCCAAAGAGAAAGTCATCGGTTCAAACTCTGCCAAATTAGCGACAGCGATCGTCCGTTTCTTATCGAGCTATAAAAGACGATTTTTGGAGAAACTCTCTAGGTTGAGGGAGGAGTTTATGCTGGGCCAACTTCCACAAGAAACTTATATAGCGAACGAAGATAAGTCTGTTGTAGGGGAACGGAACCCTTATCCGCTAGGGGATACGATAACCCTCTGCTCGAAGGTCGCGGACGCCACTTAAGGTTCAAGAATTGAAAGGCCACCTGGTAGACCAACTGATGGTATTGCCCCACAAGAAATATCGACCATTAGGCGCAGTGCCAGATTTTAAAGCCAGATTCCTCCCTACTACGGTGAGAGAGGAGGTCACCGGGTACGTTTGGCCACATCTCACGATCGGGGTTCGAATCCTGACGAGATATGCGAAAGAACTGAAGCTCTTGAGTCTTACTTCGTCGTAAAGGGGCGAGCATTTCATCAATGAGGACCTCTCTCTCTCTCCCTCTCTCTCCCTCTCTCTCTCCCTCTCTCTCTCTCTCTGTCTCTCTGTCTCTGTCTCTTTCTCTCTCTCCTATGTGTCTGTCTGTCTGTCCGTCCGTTCGTCTGTCTGTCTGATTAAAATTGTCTCTATTATCCGTCTCAGTGTAAAAGTAAATTTTTTATTCACAACAATCCTCATAAGATTCAGTACAACTGCAGCAGCCATGATCTCTCCGGGAATCGTCAGTACCGTAATTCCTCTCCAATTTGTGCATTCTGGCAAATCTCCGTTTTAAGGAATCGTCACGAATGACGCAGTCAGTTATTAATCGATTCCAATCTACCTATTCGGCACCAGTTAAAATATGTATATCTTTATTCAGCTTTCTTGATGAAGGCAGTTCTTTAATGTATAAGTTCTCTTATGCTCATGTGCATCACTATTTGAACTTCAAGTCCAGTTGTATAATGAACACTGCATGGGAGTAATTAGATATATGGATGGCATAAATAAGGCCTTGCTATTCTAATTAAATATAGATTACTGTTGGCTACGATGCAGCACCAAGATAGAAACCTAGATATCCTGAGTAGTAATTAGATATATGGATGGCATAAATATGGTCTTGATATTCTAATTAAATCTAGATTACTATTGGCTACGATGCAGCATCAAGACAGAAACCTGTATATCCTGAGTACTGTAGATATAGCCGACATGGCTATCACATGGAACCAGATAAAAACTATATTGTATCTATATACGTACATATTGTCTAGATATCCTGTCTAGATTAGTGGGCAGGGAGACAGTCTATGCGTCGGTTGCAATTTTTGAAATTATATTGTGATTTAATTTAATTTCCGTGGTTTCTGGTTTTAATTATTAAATGTATATCGTCATTAAGTTTACTAAAATTGTCTGGATTTTGAGATAAGTATCGTTCTTCAATTTCTCTTACTTATAGTTCGATAAAATTGTCTTTTATTGAACACCCTGTATTATCGCTCTATGTTGTTTACGCTGTTATCAGCTGATGTTGGCTTCGTTCCATGCAACAAGCTCCCTCCACTTCTCTAAAATTGTCTTGGTATAGCTCCACACTAACCCGGCTGGCACACTTTAGTTTTCTGTGTTCATGAGTTGCCCATGAACTGAAGATTCTTCGCTTTTCTTCTCTAATTAGGTCACGTCTTCTCACTTGTTGCTTGGTTCAAGCTGTTCTGGTTTTCTTGTGACTTCAATTCTATCTCGTATTATGGGTGCCTCATTACGCTGTTTGTTTTGGTACTGTATTGTGTTCATCCTGGTCCTGCTTGCAAAATCTGGTGAAGACAAGTCTATCACTTTTACACATGCGTCCTTACGGTTTGGTCTATTTAAGAATTTGGCTCAAGCTCATTCATACTATCTGATTCCCAGTACTGCTTATTCAATTCGGCCATACGTTCTGCTACTATGCAATTCCCCTAACATTATTTTCCGTCGTGGGTTAAATGAAAATTCATGTAAAACATCTTCAACGACACGTCATGGGTTGTCTATGTATTTGTTTCTGTTGCTTCTTTTGGCTGGTGATGTTGAAGTCAATCCAGGACCTGCTAGACTTAAAAATGTGGATATTGGACTATTAAACATTTGTTCCCTTCGTAGTAAAGCTGCCGTCCTTCATAATTTTCTTTGTGAGAATTCTTTACACATACTTGCTCTTACTGAGACGTGGCTCCAGCCTAGTGACACACCTGGATTCATTTCTGATCTTACTCCCCCAACCTTCACTATGCTGAATGAGCCTCGGTGCACCGGCAAAGGCGGAGGGCTCGCCTTTCTTTTCAAGTCATATCTGCCACTACGTAAATTCATTTTGCCTATTCCTACACCCAAGTCATTTGAGGCCCTAGCTGCTACGCTCATTTCTGGCAACAAACAGGTTTTACTTGTAAATATTTATCGTCCCCCATCCCTCTCTTTGACTGATTTTCTTAACGAATTCCAGCCACTACTTGAATATTTAATTTCCTCTCCCTCTGAAATAGTTATTATGGGTGACTTTAATATTCATATTGATACAGCTGGTCATTATTCCTCATCATTTCTTGATATGTTAGAAGGGTTTGACATGAAACAACTTGTTACCTTTCCTACACATAATAAAGGCCACACCTTAGATGTTTTGATAACTCGTTCTGACTCAAAATCACTTCATTCTGTCTCGCCACTTGAGTCGTATTTATCAGATCATATTGCAATTTCCTCAAAATTTGACTTCCCTTTTAAACCACCCTCAAATTATAAAACTATTAAATTTCGTCCTTGGCATAAAATTGATTTAAATAAGTTGAAGCATGATATCTTAACATCTCCATTGTGGTTATATCCTGCACAAACTGCTAATGAACTGGCTATGCAGTTCCAGTCTACTTTATCTGAGCTTCTTGACAGACAAATTCCTTTTAGAACTAAAAGAGTAGTAGAGCGCACACCCCAACCTTGGTTCAACTCTGCCATTTCCGATGCTAGTCGTCACAGAAGTCAGTTAGAGCGTTGGTGGCGCCACTCTCGACTTCCGTCAGATCTCAGTAGGTTTAAGCAACAGTGTAAACTCGTGCGCAAACTTGTTTCTTCAGCAAAATCAGAATATTTAACTAATTTAATTGCCGAAAGTTCTACATCTCCAAAAACTCTGTGGATGGCTTTGAATAAATTACTACACAGAGAGAAATTAAATTCATCTTTTGGCGTGTTCTGTGCTACCCAAGAGCTAGCCAGTAAGTTTTTGACCTTTTTTGCTGATAAGATTTCTGGTATAAGGCTGAAATTTAATGGTTATTTGTTATGTGATAAATTTCTTCTTCCTAGTTCTTCTCCTCCAGTCTTGGATTACTTTCTGCCAACAACTCTTGCGGAGGTTCGCAGACTCATATTTTCTTCACCTGACAAAACCTCTCTCCTAGACACCATTCCCACTTCTTACCTAAAAGAATGTTTTGATGTCCTTGGTCCAACCATTACATCAATTATCAATTTCTCATTGCTTGAGGGATCCTTTCCTTCTGGTTATGCTCATGCCATAGTTCATCCTCTGCTAAAGAAACCTTCTCTCGATCCAAGTGACCTGTCTAATTACAGACCCATCTCAACTTTGAATTTTATATCTAAAATTCTTGAACGGGTAGTTTTGAATCGTATGCAAGCTCACCTTTCTTCCAATCCACTAATTTCTCCATTTCAGTCTGCATACCGTAAATTTCATTCAACAGAATCTGCCCTGCTTGCTGTTCATAACGACATCATGTGCTCCATGGATAAGGGTAAGGCGACTGCACTTGTTCTCCTTGATTTGTCTGCTGCCTTTGATACTGTCGACCACTCTCTCCTTTTGCATCGTCTTCAACATTGGTTTGGAGTTTCTGGTCCTGCCCTACACTGGTTTGCTACTTACCTCAGCCCTCGCACTCAATCTGTAAATTTAAATGGACATTATTCAGCTAGTGCCTCGTTGACCTGTGGCGTTCCGCAGGGTTCTGTACTTGGTCCTCTTTTGTTTACATTATACACCACACCTCTAGGTAACCTGCTAGACAATCATTCACTGGGATATCATTTCTATGCTGATGACACCCAAATCTACATCTCATTTGACAGTTTAACTTGTCACTCGTCTATACAGCTTTTGTCTGATGCCTTTGAAGAGCTGCAGTCTTGGATGGCAGCAAATAAACTTCTCCTTAAACCCTCGAAAACTGAATTTCTACTACTTGGCACTCCTCGGCAACTTAAGAAATTCGAATGGCTTAAATCTGTAAAACTGGGTGATTCACTCATTGAGATGACTGATACTGCTCGTGACTTGGGTGTTGTTTTCGATTCAACCATGTCCCTCACAAACTATGTAAATGGTATTTGTAAATCATCATATATGTATATTCGAGACATACGCAGAATTAGGCATTATGTCCCCATGTCTTCCAGAATATCCTTAGCTAACGCATTGGTCTCCAGTCGTCTTGACTATTGTAACTCCATTCTTGTTGGTATCAGTAAATCAAACATGCAGAAACTCCAAAGAGTTCAGAACTCCTTGGCTAGAGCCATAACAAATACTTCTAAATATGAGCATATAACCCCTGTGCATAAATCTTTACACTGGCTTCCTGTTCAGCAAAGGATTTGTTTCAAATTAGGACTTACAGTTTATAAAACTTTGAACTATGACCAACCACAATACTTGAAATCAATCCTTATTCCCCAGACTTACCATTATTCTGCAAGGTCATCTGATTGTCTTTCTCTGGTCATACCTTGGGCTAGAACTATTCTTGGTAAACGAGCATTTTCGGTTGCTGGACCAAAATTTTGGAATTCCCTCCGTGTGTCTGTTCGTTCTGCTCAGTCGCTCCTGTCATTTCGTTCTCAACTTAAAACTTACCTGTTTCAAATTGCTTATCCACCATAGGCTGCCTCTCTGTCATGCGGACTGACCTTCTGGATATCGACCTGATTGTGGCTTGGTTTTGGTGTGCCATCGGTTGATGCCTTGTGCATTAGACACTGGCGCATTAGAAGTTGCTAATTATTATTATTATTATTATATCCTGATTAGAAATAGCTAAAATATAGATACCGTATATATTCCAGATGGTCAGCCTTTGTGCCATTCATATGATTTGACTGATACTGTTGTTAGTGCTTATCTAGTGTTTATGTGCTTACCGACTTTTATCAGTACCGCTGTGACTTAATTAGGAATGTGCTAAATGTAGTGAATGACGGAGACAAATAGATAGCTGAGATGACAGGTACTTGCAGGTTGTCTGCACTAGTGCATCCGCATCGTTTTCAGGTTTGAATTGTAAACAAGACAATCAATTTCAAATTAGATGATTTTCAGGTTTGAATTGTAAACAAGACAATCAATTTCAAATTAGATGATTTTCAGGTTTGAATTGTAAACAAGACAATTTCAAATTAGACAATTTTCAGGTTTGAATTGTAAACAAGACAATCAATTTCAAATTAGACAATTTTCAGGTTTGAATTGTAAACAAGACAATCAATTTCAAATTAGGCAATGTTCAGGTTTGAATTGTAAACAAGACAATCAATTTCAAATTAGACAATTTTCAGGTTTGAATTGTAAACAAGACAATCAATTTCAAATTAGACAATTTTCTATTTTATATGTCGAGTATTTTAATATAAATATTGACAATAAATGTAAAAACAAATCGGAGCATTAAAGCCTCATTTCTCAACCCCAAACCTCTGTCCTCAACTCCCGATCCCTAACTTCAAATTCCGTCCCCAACCCTAATCTCAACCTACAGCTCCAACCTCAACCTCAGCCTCCGTATTAACATAAATTGTTAAAACAAACCGGGGCATAAGAGCCCCATTTGTCTAACTTCCAACCCCACGCCGATAATTGTCTACATCAGTTGTAAGTCTGAGTAGTTCGTCATTGGCAGTTACTCGCATCTCTTTATATTAACGCGACATCTAAATCGGGCATTTAGCGACGAATCCTTCCACTGTCTTTATATTAACGCGACATCTAAATCGGGCATTTAGCGACGAATCCTTCCACTGTCTTTATATTAACGCGACATCTAAATCGGGCATTTAGCGACGAATCCTTCCACTGTCTTTATATTAACGCGACATCTAAATCGGGCATTTAGCGACGAATCCTTCCACTGTCTTTATATTAACGCGGCATCTAAATCGGGCATTTAGCGACGAATCCTTCCACTGTCTTTATATTAACGCGACATCTAAATCGGGCATTTAGCGACGAATCCTTCCACTGTCTTTATATTAACGCGACATCTAAATCGGGCATTTAGCGACGAATCCTTCCACTGTCACGGCATCTGTTGAGTGACTCCAGAAAACCTCCTTGGATGGCAGCTAGAAAACAGATAATAGTTAGACATCATAATTAGAAATTAGGAGGTTGTTTGGGAGAGTGCGCGATAGTCTAACGGTTTGCGTGCTTGACTGCCAACCCTAAAGTCTGGGATTCGAGCCCCCGCGCCCGGACAGCTTTACTTGGCCCCCCATAGCAACTCTGGTATGACATAATTACAATGACCGTACAGTATCGGTGGAAAGATCAGGATGACTACCTGCCTCCTCTTACATGACGAAGCTGAGAAGTTTGAAGTCGCCAACACTTCATCTGTATCTCAGGATTATAAGATTAAGGAACTACTCTTGTTCTTGTTCTTGTTCTTCAGAGTTTTTCTAAGTTTTATGTATGCAGGTGCTTGATATATTTGTTACTTTATTTTTATAGTTTTTATATGCGTCTATATGTCCTTAAGCTTTTTTAACACAATGGATCATAATTCAAACTGAACGTGAGATTCTACAACAGTGAGGTAGAGAAGGATTGAAATTTGATAAATTTTGATCATAATATTTCTTTATAGTGTGCAGTGGTAAAGAGAATCCATTGTTTACTCTGAAACAATTGAAGAATTAACCCCAACATCGACGTCATATGTAGGGCATTTGAAGCCCATATGACAATATTTTCGTATCGGCTCCATTTGTTCTACAGACGAAGGCTAATATGTAGGGTATACTGTATGACGCCCGCAGGGAGGATATTGTCACATTGGCTTGATATGTAGACACAGTAAATGATGTTGCTGTTGGGAAAGATCAGAATCTCAACCGATTACATTCAATGCCCAATGTTCGCCCGACGTCTTGAGAAGAGCGCAGACGAAACAGTTGGAAGAGAGTGAAGTGAGTGAGACAGTGAAAGATGGAATGGAGGAAGGGAAGAGAAGATGGATTATATTAGAGAACCTACAGAAGAAAAGAAAATTATGGAGGAAGACGAAGAGTCAGATTAAGAGAGAGAGAGAGTTTCGGAGGCAGAGAAACAGACAGATACGGGGATAGCTTGACATGCAGCTGATAAGCCTTGTTCATCCAGTTTTAACTCTTATTAGAATGCTTCTTGTCAACTAACCTGCCTGCCTGAAGTCGCTGGTCGATGGGCTGAAAAACAAAAAAAATAATTAATTAATTACAGACACCGGGCCTCACGTTTTACAAGAAAATGAGGCTCGAATTGTTAAAAAACCGGTAAACCTCAAAAACATCAGAGAAAAAGGAAATTACACCAAATGAAGCCAACCAAGTGACATATGAAGTGTCAAGCGGAAGGCGCTGTTGACACGCCGCTGGCAGGCACAGTGAAGCTTAGCAACACTGAACTTGGTTAACATTTGGATGGCAAGAGCGGATCTATGTGATCCTCAAATGAGTTTAGAAAGCCAGTGAATAAAACAAGAAGCAAGTTCTTAAGAGCTGATCCAGGAGGCCAATCCATGGCCACGGCCTCTTCTAAAGGCAGATCGGGTTCATGGCAGGAGTGGCCCCTTGTTCCTTATTTGTTGCTGTGCGATCGTCCGAGGAATAACACCTCACTGGGTGCCCATTAAGTCCCCCATCTCCTCGTGGTCGATAAACGAGGACCATGGCGAATTGGGAGGCAAAAACTGGTCGTGTATTTAGACTGCTATGGTCAAGTTGGCATTGCTTGTTCATCCAGTTCTAACTTTTCTAACAGTTCTAACTGCAGCCAAACGATCCTTCGACCTTGGAACCACGCTTCTTACGTTTCTTAAAGACGACTGTAAACAAAACTGTTACCTTTACCTTAGCTTACCATACATTACCTCAATTCACCTTAACTAATTTTCTCTTGCTTTACCTTACCTTAATTGACCTCAACCTTACCTCATTTCTTCTGCCTTGCCTTACCCCACCTCATCTTACCTTGTCTACTTATTGTTACCTTTACCATACCTTGCGCAGGTGTCTGATAAGGCTACTTGTAAGTCCTTTGTTTCCAACCAAGCGCGGATCGAAGCTTACGTGGGACGAGTTATGGCAGTCGTTGTTTTGGTTTGGGAATCCGTGAGTGGCGTACCCGACAGATGAAAGACAACTCCCGTTCATTCTGCAAAAGACGACCAGTGCATCTACATGCCCCCGGTAGCCGGAATGAGAGGAGACTCGACCAACCCCCTCCCCAACCTGTTCGGTGACGCATTGAATGCTACCATTACAACATGGACTTCTCGGACTTCTCTATAATAGCACAGCAGGACATACAGCACAGGCACTGGCAAGTGGGCCTGTATACATCAGTTGGTCTACTGCTGGCTAAGCCTGTTCGCTCATACCCAAATGCGGCCAGCGCATTCAGAGATTAGTTGTACACGCGTCGAGTTTGAAATTGTACTTTTGATGAGAAATAGTTACAATACTTGTGGTCGGCTAGTTACAAAGTAAGTTGGTGAACCTGACAAAATTCGTAACTATGTAAGTATTTCGAATTACAATGATACGACTATTATTGTAATCAAGAACAGCGTCGTTATCAGGCAGGGAGACAGCGTACGAGACGAGTTGTTTTCAAAACTGTCATTGTCGTATTTTTCATAAAATTTCCATTTTTAACTGTTAAATCCTCGATAACGGCCTGTGAGTTTTTAATTTTGATTCATTATTTGTATTTTCTGCTGCTCAGTTATTTTAATTTATAATTTCTGCGCCGGTAATCGCTTGCCGCTGGTGTTTATGAACTTTTGGTCTGCATAAGCACAGCAATTTCCCAACCATACTTTATTAATTTTACGGTTTTAAGCCAACACTAACAAAGGCTGGCCCTTCTACCTATCAAGCGTTCATGAGTTGCCCAAGAACTGAAGAACTGCGCTTTTCATTTTGAGGTCATTCCAATTTGTCGGAACATGGACAATGAACGGAGAAGTCTACATTAAGAAAACGGCATCCATGAATGAGAAACCCATCCGAATAACCTCGATGAAAGATCTGCCTACCGAATGAAGACTAGACAATATTGGAAACATGCAAGTACTTTTGACCTCGTGTTAACCACTGCTACAAGTGAAATGTATACTGTATATTGCCTTATTACTTGGAAAAGTTACTACCACCGCCTAATGTCTCGCAGTTACCTATCCATCTGTTAACTGTAGTTTTAATAAAAATTACTTAGATATGTTGCATTTATATTTTTAAAAGTGATCACATTGGTTTCACAGTTTTGATATTGATATGTTAGGGTATAAAGTCTGTTAATACCGTCCATAACTGCAACTCGTGATGCCAAAAAATGACAATATTTGACACTCTGTAAACTCCTTAAAACAAAAAACACCATTGGCATTTTTGGAACACTTATCAAGTGATTTAAGCTCTATCAGAAAATGCAATAAAAAATAATATTTTGGTGTCCCTTTTTGGGAATATTTTTTCTCTCTGACCCCCCTTGTCAGATTTGGTGAACTTTGACCTACTATATCCAGCAGATGTAAATAAGTAATCAAGTCAAACTCTGCCAAGTAATTGCCAGCTACATAGACAGTATGCCTATAAAAATTGATTGCACTGTGCCTGGTAATTGTGGAGATATTGATCACTGAATATTGTAAAATTTAGAAATAAAATGAATATGAAGGCACTTTTGACATTTAATTCAGCTGAAATTATAGGACATACAATAATAATACTTATATTTTTGTAATCTGCACAAGAAACTATATAGGATGAAAAAAAGCTTCTAAATTGGTCCAACAGCTCTAGAGATATCAATTCTCAAAAAGTGGACATCGTGAAGTTTCGCGAAATGCCTTCGGAGGGTGGGGTCACGGAATCAACGATATCTTGGAAAGTATTAAAAATATTGCAGAAATATTTTGGGCTTTTCCATCCAATACATCTTGCAACATGTGGTTAAAATTTCAGCCAATTCTGAGATGGTCGGGTGGGAGGCATTGGTTGAGTTGAGCTGGAATGACCCTTTTCACTTTTTCCAACCACAATACTTAAAACCAGTCCTCATTCGAGGTTATCTGAATGCCTCTCTCTAGTTGTACCAAAGACTAGAACTGTTCGTGGTGAACGAGCTTTTTTGTTGCTGGGCCTACATTTTGGAATTCTCTTTCTGCATAATTATGTTGAACGAACTTGGTCTGCTCTTTTCTTCTCAGCTTAGGACTTAACTCTTTCAGTTGGCCTATCCGCTGTAGGCCACCTCTCTGTTCCAGTGGACTGGCCGTCTAGATATTGACCTGACTGACTTGGATACGGTGCATCATCGTATATCTTGTGCATTAGACATGGGCGATTTAGAAGTTTATAATTAATAATATACACAAATAATGGCAAAAGCAAAGACAGATCAAGCTTCATATTGTAACTATAATTTCACTTGCATATTTAGATTGTTCATCTTGGTGTCTGTCTCGTGTTTATTTTATCTGTAGAATTTTTGTCAGTGTGTAAACATGGTCAACTGTGCAGCGTATGGGTGTTGAAGTGGATATAAGTAAAAAAAACCAGCAATTGATGATGCAAACGAGGGCCATCAGAGCATCGAGGATCCAAAGCTGTAATATCATGCCTTTCCAGTTCAAGATAAGGATTTACGTGACAAGTGGGTTTGAGCGATTTGGAGGGAGGATTTTGTACCAACAGAATATTCGAAACTCTGTTCATTACATTTCAAGGAAAGTGATTTTGTTGAAGTCAGCAGGGATACAAATAAACAGAGGAGAAAATCTGACGATAAACACCTTCGTCGGCGATACCAAAAGGATGGCGCTGTCCCCTCGATCTTGCCAAATACCTGACAAACACAAGTGGGGTACTGTGGACAACTGTTAGAGCCACATCGAGTAGCAGACTGGAATATGAAGCAATTATCCTAGAACAAATGGAAGAGTCTTTCCTGGCTGAGGATGACATTTCACAGTTGTCAACGGCTGAAATTGCTGACCGGTTGCAAACAGAAACTACTCTTCCTCAGGGCTTCACAATTAAACTCACTGACCAGACACTGTACATCTACATGATTGAAGTTACGGACGATGTGCCCAAAATTAAATGCTCGCTTACAGTGAAGGCCGATCTGTCTGTAGTTCTTAGCATTGATGGAAAAACCATTCATGTGTCACAATTCAAAGACCTGGTCAGTGGCTCACTCACGAAGATGTCACAACTCTTCAACTTGATGGCTCCCGTCAAGTCTTTATGTTTAGAAGCACAGACAAGATCACTTGAACTGCTGGTTCACACGGCTGTAGAGTGTCTAAAAGCTGGTCTGGCGAACATAGATGACTCACACAGCCCAGAACATCGGAAATTAAGTTTCATTGTAGAGCAGCTGCAGCTACTCATGAAGCATAAATTTTCTCGCCGGTATTCGCCTCAGCTGATAATTATGTGCTTCATGGTCTACGCTGCCAGCAGAGCAGCCTACACTGTTTTACTGGAGGAAAACATCTTGGATATTCCTTCAATCAATACACTAAGAAAAGTTACCAGACGGGTGAATGTCAGTGAAGGATTGGACAACTCTTCATATTTGAAGCTATGTGTTTCCAAGCTAAATGAGTTGAAAGAGTTGTTTTACTGATGATTGACGAGATCTCTATTGCAAAAAGAGTGGAATATAGCGGTGGAGAAGTGAAGGGACTGACACCAAATGGGGCAGTTGCATCAACGTTGTTATGCTTTATGGTGAAATCCCTGGTTTCCAAATTCAAGGATCTGGTTGGTATCTATCCAGTGGCTAAATTAACAGCAGCAAAACAGTTCGAGTGCTATAACGAGGTGATGGCTCTTCTGCGCAGTGTTGGTCTCAATGTTATTGCCATCTCAGTGGATAATGCAGCTACAAACCGGAAGTTCTTTGTTGATTTCCTCTGCAATGGCCAGCTGCAGACAAACATCACCGATTCTGTCACTGGCCAGCCAATTTTCCTGATATTTGACCCAGTTCATGACTTGAAGAATGTTTACAATAATTTTCAGTCCAGAAAAACCTTCCAATGTCCACCAGTGGGTTCCAACTTGCCTCTGGAAGGATGTACAGCAGAGTTCCAGCACATAGTAGATCTTTTTAACATGGAGGCCGTTATGTCTCTCAAAAAGGCACACCGATTGAGTCCAGCTGTACTCCAACCCAAAAGCATTGAAAAATTTTCTGTGAAACTGGCTACTGCAGTCTTCAGTGAGTCGACACATGATGCTCTGCAGTTCTACGCTGCCAACGAGAACAAGCCACATTAGATGAGCACGGCAGCTTTCATTAAACTATTTATAAAGCTGTGGAATGTCATGAACGTAAAGTCTAGCACTAAAGGCAAACACAAGCGTGATTACACGATGGATCCAGTTCGGTCTTCAAGTGACTGGAAGCTGGTGTTTTTGCGAGAGTTTGCTGACTTCCTGTGGCGCTGGGAAACCAGCAAATCACGAGGATTGACACATCAGACTTTCTTGGTGCTGCGACACACCTGCCTGGCTCTGGCTGATTGTGCAGCATACTTGCTCGACCGACTGGCCTTCAATTACGTGTTGTTAGGCAGTCTCCAGTCTGACGCCATTGAATCACGGTTTGGGTGGTTGCGACAACTTTCAGGCGCTAATTTCTATATTTCCATGAGGCAGGTGCTCGAAAGTGACCGCAAGATAAGAGCTTTGTCTCTGCTCAAGTTTTCATCATTCTCGTTGTCTGAAATAGACAACAACATTCAGACAGACGCACAGCATTTATTGTCGGTTGAGAACAGTTATGCGGACCAGATAGTAGAAGAACTGACATTCAGGCATGCACCAACTTCCAGTGATGCCAACATCATCTTCTATGTAAGCGGATATATTGCGAGGTCAGTGTTTAGATCCAACCGATGTGAACACTGCAAGGAGAGTCTGGTTAACTCTGACCCGCTGGAACCGCTCACATTGAGTGAAACACTGGACAATACCGCCACACTATTCCTGGACAGCATTAATCGCGGCGGTCTGTCAAAGTCGACAGATTTGGCATTCATGATGACCATCCACTGCTGGAGAGTCTGGGAAGAAGTAAGGTCAACACCAGAACTTATGCAGCTATTCCTGACCAGCTCCTGCCAACGATCACTGTTCTGTAAAATAACAAAACTAGAGTTTTAAGTGGTTCATAAAACATGTAATCTGTGTTACAAGCATTGCAAAGTTACTGGAAATGCCTAATAGTCAATCTTTCCAGGCTTCTTAAATGCTGTGCCAGTGTCAACCTTGCATATACTTGCTGCGTAAAATAGACCAACTGATGTATACGATAAACGACAGCTGTATGTCCTGCTGTGCTATTATAGAGGAGTCCATGCATTACAACTATATCAAGTGTAGTCCGGACCCGATATTAGAGTAACCGTTGATAGAATGGTTTATTAACTGACTGATTCATTTATTCATTGACCACCACCATAGTAACCGTTGGATTGATTTATTCATTCCGCTCTAGATATATTGATTCATTGGTTGATTTATTGACAGACTAATTGATTGGCCTATTGATCGGCTTACTGACTGACTGACAGACTGATCGATCGACTAGCCGACCTATCGATATATAGACTGATTGACTGAATGAATGATAAAATCGATCGATTGACTTGCATACCTTTTCAGATTTTCGATCAGAATTTTCTTGGATTCTATTTCACCGCGCAAACCGAACTGCAGTTCTTTTGCGGCGGCCACTTCATGAACTTTCTCCAGCAAACTATCCTGTGAATTCTTGAGTTGCATTTCTAGTTCTTGCTGTTTTTGCACAGCTGCAAACTTTTCATTCTTCCCAGTCGCCTGAAGCTGTTGAATAGTTTGAATAGCTCCCGTAAGCTGCAAACAATTAAGTACCTCTCACTATTTATATCGTAGCTGTGATTGTATCTATAATCGTAATCATAATCTCGAGATTTCTACAGCGCCCAGCGAAAGCCGAGTCTCGGGAACTAGCTTATTCACAGGCTCGTGTGCCAGTGATTGCCCGTGACTGTTTATCTGACTATCTCTGATTCTACCTGTGTTTGTACCTGTGATTGTACATTATACCAGCGACTAAGTGTAACTGTGTGTGTATATGTTGGTTTACCTGTGATTGTACCTATGATTGTACCTGGAACTGAGGATTATTTGCAATTGCTTCCATCCTGCCACACTCGTCTTCCAGCTTCTTCTTTTCACTGTGGCATGCATCTAAGCGAGTTTTAAGTTCATCTATTGTGTGCTTGGCTTCCTCCTCTTTTTCATGGACGTACTTCATAAATTCGCCGTGCAGCTGCACTCTCATTCTGTCGACTATATTTGGGAATTCGTGGTGGTAGTCATTCATCTCCTGAACTTTTGAATGCAGCTGCTTGCGCAGTTCCTGAAGATGCTAAACATAAATCAAGCACTTACTGAAAATAGGTCACAGACTTTCTAACTATTGTAGAAATGTCGCTATATATCTATCTGACAAATGCAAAGATGACAGACGGCATAGAAAAAGCGACGATCGATGAAAAATGATCCGACGAACCTGGTCATTTAACTTTGCGTCAAAGTTCATTTTCGCTTGAATTTGCTGTACTCTTTCGTCAGCCTCGTGCCTCAGTCTTCGCTCATTGTCCATCCTGCAGAAAGTATATCAGGAAGATTTTCATCAACACTTCCATCTTTTTGTGTTGCATAAGGCGGTCTACTCAGTAGCGCGCTGGGTTTGTAATCCAACGATTGCGGGTTTGCGCCTGCTCAGTGGACTCCATGTAATTTGTCCGCGCATACTTAATCGCAATCATAATCGTAAACTCGAAATTCTGAAAAATTGAAAATTTAAAAACTAAGCGCAAGGCACCAGCTTGTTCACGAGCGCTACGTCAATCAGTGGGGTGCATCTAACTGGGTTTTCACTTCTTCGATCATGCGCTTAGCTGCCTCCTCCTTTTCATGTAGTCCGGACCCGATATTAGAGTAACCGTTGATAGAATGGTTTATTGACTGACTGATTCATTTATTCATTGACCCCCACCATAGTAACCGTTGGATTGATTTATTCATTCCGCTCTAGATATATTGATTCATTGGTTGATTTATTGACAGGCTGATTGACTGACTAATTGATTGGCCTATTGATCGGCTTACTGACTGACTGACAGACTGATCGATCGACTAGCCGACCTATCGATATATAGACTGATTGACTGAATGAATGATAAAATCGATCGATTGACTTGCATACCTTTTCAGATTTTCAATCAGAATTTTCTGGGATTCTATTTCACCGCGCAAACCGAACTGCAGTTCTTTTGCGGCGGCCACTTCATGAACTTTCTCCGGCAAACTATCCTGTGAATTCTTGCTGTGATTCCTCTGTCACATATTCCAGTTCGTTACAATCGTCAATGTCAGTTACTGGTGCAACAGTTCTAAATGAATCCAAAGATATTCTTCACATCATTGTCAAACTCTTTGACACTGGCACAAATGGATGTTGGCTACGGGTTCCTGAAATTATCTTGGCTGCAATGTACCACTCATCCAACTTGAAGTCCTTTACATGCTGTTCACCTGAGGCTTGTGTAATAATAATAAGACAATTTATATAGCGCCGTAGCACAGCCGAGGGCGAAGAAAAGGGCGCTGTACAAGTGTAATCCTGAAGAAATGGATACCTATAATGTTTTGATTTCCAAATCATATAAAGCATGTGGGTTTAAATCTTATCCTCAGTGGCGGCTTGCAGACTAGCACATGTAGCCGAATACTTCACAGTTCCCCCAGTACCATCACGGGACTTTTCCCATGTGATGTTGCAAAGAAGTGCCATTCTGCAATGTCATCAGAGTCAGGTTATTGGTGAGTTGCATTTCTAGTTCTTGCTGTTTTTGCATAGCTGCAAACTTTTCATTCTTCCCAGTCGCCTGAAGCTGTTGAATAGTTTGAATAGCTCCCGTAAGCTGCAAACAATTAAGTACCTCTCACTATTTATATCGTAGCTGTGATTGTATCTATAATCGTAATCATAATCTCGAGATTTCTACAGCGCCCAGCGAAAGCTGAGTCTCGGGATCTAGCTTATTTACAGGCGCGTGTACCAGTAATTGCCCGTGACTGTATCTCTGACTGTATCTCTGATTCTACCTGTGTTTGTACCTGTGATTGTACATTATACCAGTGACTAAGTGTAACTGTGTGTGTATATGTCGGTTTACCTGTGATTGTACCTATGATTGTACCTGGGACTGAAGGTTAGTCGCAATTGCTTCCATTCTGCCACACTCGTCTTCCAGCTTCTTTTTTTCGTTGTGGCGTGCATCTAGGTGACTTTTAAGTTCGTCTATCGTCCGCTTGGCTTCCTCCTCCTTTTCATGGAGATACTTCATAAATTCCCCGTGAAGCTGGACTCTCATTCTGTTGACTATGTTTGGGAATTCATGGTGATAATCATTCATCTCCTGAACTTTCGAATTCAGTTGCTTGCGCAGTTCCTGAAGATGCTAAACATAAACACTTGCTGAAAATAGGTCACAGACTTTCTAACTATTGTAGAAATGTCGCTATATATCTACCTGACAAATGCAAAGATGACAGACGGCATAGAAAAAGCGACGATCGATGAAAAATGATCCGACGAACCTGGTCATTTAACTTTGCGTCAAAGTTCATTTTCGCTTGAATTTGCTGTACTCTTTCGTCAGCCTCGTGCCTCAGTCTTCGCTCATTGTCCATCCTGCAGAAAGTATATCAGGAAGATTTTCATCAACACTTCCATCTTTTTGTGTTGCATAAGGCGGTCTACTCAGTAGCGCGCTGGGTTTGTAATCCAACGATTGCGGGTTTGCGCCTGCTCAGTGGACTCCATGTAATTTGTCCGCGCATACTTAATCGCAATCATAATCGTAAACTCGAAATTCTGAAAAATTGAAAATTTAAAAACTAAGCGCAAGGCACCAGCTTGTTCACGAGCGCTACGTCAATCAGTGGGGTGCATCTAACTGGGTTTTCACTTCTTCGATCATGCGCTTAGCTGCCTCCTCCTTTTCATGTAGTCCGGACCCGATATTAGAGTAACCGTTGATAGAATGGTTTATTGACTGACTGATTCATTTATTCATTGACCCCCACCATAGTAACCGTTGGATTGATTTATTCATTCCGCTCTAGATATATTGATTCATTGGTTGATTTATTGACAGGCTGATTGACTGACTAATTGATTGGCCTATTGATCGGCTTACTGACTGACTGACAGACTGATCGATCGACTAGCCGACCTATCGATATATAGACTGATTGACTGAATGAATGATAAAATCGATCGATTGACTTGCATACCTTTTCAGATTTTCAATCAGAATTTTCTGGGATTCTATTTCACCGCGCAAACCGAACTGCAGTTCTTTTGCGGCGGCCACTTCATGAACTTTCTCCGGCAAACTATCCTGTGAATTCTTGCTGTGATTCCTCTGTCACATATTCCAGTTCGTTACAATCGTCAATGTCAGTTACTGGTGCAACAGTTCTAAATGAATCCAAAGATATTCTTCACATCATTGTCAAACTCTTTGACACTGGCACAAATGGATGTTGGCTACGGGTTCCTGAAATTATCTTGGCTGCAATGTACCACTCATCCAACTTGAAGTCCTTTACATGCTGTTCACCTGAGGCTTGTGTAATAATAATAAGACAATTTATATAGCGCCGTAGCACAGCCGAGGGCGAAGAAAAGGGCGCTGTACAAGTGTAATCCTGAAGAAATGGATACCTATAATGTTTTGATTTCCAAATCATATAAAGCATGTGGGTTTAAATCTTATCCTCAGTGGCGGCTTGCAGACTAGCACATGTAGCCGAATACTTCACAGTTCCCCCAGTACCATCACGGGACTTTTCCCATGTGATGTTGCAAAGAAGTGCCATTCTGCAATGTCATCAGAGTCAGGTTATTGGTGAGTTGCATTTCTAGTTCTTGCTGTTTTTGCATAGCTGCAAACTTTTCATTCTTCCCAGTCGCCTGAAGCTGTTGAATAGTTTGAATAGCTCCCGTAAGCTGCAAACAATTAAGTACCTCTCACTATTTATATCGTAGCTGTGATTGTATCTATAATCGTAATCATAATCTCGAGATTTCTACAGCGCCCAGCGAAAGCTGAGTCTCGGGATCTAGCTTATTTACAGGCGCGTGTACCAGTAATTGCCCGTGACTGTATCTCTGACTGTATCTCTGATTCTACCTGTGTTTGTACCTGTGATTGTACATTATACCAGTGACTAAGTGTAACTGTGTGTGTATATGTCGGTTTACCTGTGATTGTACCTATGATTGTACCTGGGACTGAAGGTTAGTCGCAATTGCTTCCATTCTGCCACACTCGTCTTCCAGCTTCTTTTTTTCGTTGTGGCGTGCATCTAGGTGACTTTTAAGTTCGTCTATCGTCCGCTTGGCTTCCTCCTCCTTTTCATGGAGATACTTCATAAATTCCCCGTGAAGCTGGACTCTCATTCTGTTGACTATGTTTGGGAATTCATGGTGATAATCATTCATCTCCTGAACTTTCGAATTCAGTTGCTTGCGCAGTTCCTGAAGATGCTAAACATAAACACTTGCTGAAAATAGGTCACAGACTTTCTAACTATTGTAGAAATGTCGCTATATATCTACCTGACAAATGCAAAGATGACAGACGGCATAGAAAAAGCGACGATCGATGAAAAATGATCCGACTAACCTGCTCGTTTATCTTCGCGTCAAATCTCATTTTAGCCTGGATTTGCTGTACTCTTTCGTCAGCCTCATGTCTAAGTCTCCGCTCATTGTCCATCCTGCAGAAAGTATATCAGGAAGATTTTCATCAACACTTCCATCTTTTTGTTTTCCATTAGGCGTCAAGGCAGTAGGGGTTGTCCATAGATGCCGTGTCAAGAACCAAGTCCGGTTGGCTGAAGACCACAGAGAGAAGGGGAGGAGCTGGTGAGTTGTGTTTATTCCGACAAAAATGTGAGGGCAGAGGTTTCGATGGTTCGGGGTGGGATTTCTTGAAAAGGTGAGGTTTGATGTCCCATGCTCTTAATGTCTCACGCCTCAGAATTCCGCTATTGAAAAATGACTTCAGCAACATACCGCTATTCAGTTGGTTTTAGGCTTACCTGTATTGTATAATGACTGGCGACATTTTAAAATGCTTGTGCAAAGTATTTTATGATCTCTCTTCATTTTGTGGACGATAATACATGTGTTAATATATTATATTTCTGCATTTGATAACAGATGCCACTATGTTTCACATTTTTATGCAATAATGCACTAGAGAATGTTTTTCTGAAACAAATTTTATATGATAAAATCTGCAGAGTGTATTAGGTTTGCTGTTATCGATACGTACGCAGTTGTGGGTGACGAAATAAATAAGCAACACATACTACGTTTAGTTTGAACGCTCGCCTTGCACTGCGGAATTTGTGGGGTCAAGCATCCCCAGAGACGGACGGTTTCTGTGTGAGACACTGAACAAGTGCTTCAAGCACAATTGATCAGTGCCACGAATGATGCTTTGTCATTACAGTGACGCTTAATAGTCATACAAATGATGTCGTGTGTCGTGAGCTGGTGGTAAGCACAGCGAACTTGTTAACTGATTACATGTTATCGATGCTGAGTTAAATTCAACATTATAATTTTACTGTGGTTGTAGACAGCTTACGCCTAAAGCCCATTTTCATTCTTTGAATTTTGTGAAATTATTTAAACAATCTTTCCACGGAGATGGAATTTAGCAAAACTCAACCTTTCCAACCATGACTGTATAGTGAACCACTTGTACGTAGAAAGACATGGTCATTTAATAATAATGATCAAATTACCCCCACTTCCAATCCACACAATCAGAATGCAGCCGAAGAACGTCGGAAATACCTAAAGTTTTGGGACATTTCAATTCACTTGTCCTGTTGGACGTCCGGGCAGAACAGTCCGCAAAGAGGAGGGAGGGAGGGGTCCAAAGTAGGTAATTTTTTTAATACCACTTACTGTTGTCGGTAGGTCTCGGTTTCTCGTTCGTATTTGTCCAGCTTCGGCTTGATGAATTCGAGTTCGGCCTTGCACTTGGTCAGCTCCGAGGCTTCCCTCTCCTTGGCCAACAGACTGCACTGCCATAACTGCACTCAGTGGTCATTAAAGTTTTAGCTTTTCCTGCCATAAGTGTGCTAGTTGAAAGTGCGTTTAGCAGTAAGCGAAGTTCAATATGTTCTCGTCGTGCCAGACTATTAAACAAAACTTCATTTAGTCTTGTCTTTTTGAAGTACGACAGATTGAAATTACAGTGAAACTTCTTCCTGCGTGTTTTATTGTGTTGTGATGTTGAGGGACGTGGACTTAGACTCGATTGCTGGATGACTCGGACTTGACTCAGACTCGAACACCTCTGGACGCGGACTCGACTCAGACTCTGCTTAGGTGGACTCTAGTATATCACTGCTCAAGGGCCGAAGAGAATCGATTGAGCGCCTCCCCTACATTCCGCTACATGGGACACTTTACTGATACAGGAGGTAGGAAGATCAGTCGGCACCGGAGAGCAATGGCTCGCCCTCGTGTGTGTCGATGCCATGAAAATGACGTTGGCAACACTTCGTACCCATTGTTGCCTCTCGGGGTTAGCTTAAGGGACTGCTCTTCTTCCACCAACTACTAAGTACTTAAATTCACGGTTATTAGTGGTTTCTGACCGCGGAAGCTGTGCAGTTCGCTTACTACTAAACCTATCAATGGTAAGCAACAGAAATACGATTTGTTCCTAATGTAGCGACGGCCAATCCTCTTCGGAGATTGGGCGTCGTAATCAGTGCTTGGTTTCTTACTCGTTTTCTAACATCCAACGCATGTAAACAAATCAAATGTGATCTGATCTGTTAATTTATATACCATATTCATGGCAATATGGCACTTGCTGGTGTCATAGTTTGGTTACACACTGTGTTCATGGTAATACCACGTGCTGTTGTCGAAACTCAGTTACATACTATGTTTCGTGGTAGTACTACGTACTGTTGTCGTAGTATACTTAGATACTATACATATTCATAGTAATACTACTCACTGTTATCAAAAATTCAGTAACATGCTATGTTCATTGTAATACCACTTACATTTGCAGTTGAATTACATTATTTTTTTCGGTAATACCACTTACTGTTGTCGGTAGGTCTCGGTTTCTCGTTCGTACTTGTCGAGCTTCGGCTTGATGAGTTCGAGTTCGGCCTTGAACTTGGTCAGCTCCGAGGCTTCCCTCTCCTTGGCCAACAGACTGCACTTGTATTCGGCGATTCATCACGCCGCTTCTGGTTCTCCTTCTGCTCGTCGTCTAACCTTCAGTTACAACAGAACTACGTTACACTTACACGCTAGCAGGTAGTGCGTCAGTGACTGCGGGTGAAGTCTGCTGAGAGAAATCCGTGTAAAGACCATGCAAAAGTTGTGTTCGTTCATTTGTCTCACGCCTCAGATTCAAAACTTGAAGAAGTCTTGATGAAAACTTCGAAGACTAAAATATAACTCTCATAAACTCCTCAGAAAGTAGAAAATATAAAAAAATTGAAACGGAAAAGTTACAGGGATGTTTGAACAACACTGGGATCTCTCAACGAGTGAGAAAGGGAAAAGATGTGTCCCTCTAGTCTTTTCCCAATTTGCAAGAAGGACCTTCACCAGCTATGATATGCAATATTTATTTTAAATTCCACAAACTCAAAATATCAGTTTTTTCTTACGATACTTAAAATTTTGAATTCAAACATCAAACTCAGTTTGCTTATTAAGAAATTGTTCACTTATGCAAAAATGAAAAAATAAAATGAGACCATTATTGAATGCGGTTTACCACAACACAAACGCCAATTGGCTGTAACATGGATGCTAAACAACTGTAACATAAATGCTAATCAATTGCAACATAGCTGCTAATCAACTGTAACATACTGCTAACCAGCTGTCACATAAACATTAATCTGTTGCAACATAAACTTCTATCACCTGTAACATAGATGCTAATCAACTGTAACATAAATGCCAACTTTACCTTCACTTTAACATCAGACAGTCAAATGAAGCTACACTCACAAGTAATAAAACAAAACTCAATACTGTATTGCTTTGGCATTGTGGTAGACAAAATGACTATTTGCCTGAAAATAGATGCATACTTCATTCTACCTTCATTCTAGATGTATGCAGTTCATATATCACATTGAATCCAAACTGAAATTTGTAGTAAAACTGACAATTATGCAAGCAAAATAACTGGATCATTGCCACCAAATATTCAAATATTCTGATTCGTGAGATACCAGACACTCTACTGGCCGCTAAAAATTACAGTTTTATTTAATTTGGATCGCTTGGTTTGTTTGTGAACACATCCTGATTCGTGAGCTATGGCCGACGTCGTGTCGAGCGACCCGTTGTTGCGATTAATTATTAGTTCTTATCGCGATTAGAACCTGCCGATTGGAGTGTAAAACTCAAAACGATCTTTAAACGATCTTTACATGGACTAAATCGGCAGAAACGGCGGAAATATAGCTGGAAGCAGAAGGTTCGTATCATTGATGCTTGTAAGACTCCTACACCGCGTCTTTGGTTGTTTCAAGGTCATAATGGCGGATGTTCGTAAATACTTTTACGTATGTAAATAAATAAATTGCGCTCATTCAGAAAACTTGAAAGACCAGAACTGAGATCTGATTCTTTTAACAATCACATAAACGTTGTTGAGGTTTACGGTTGAAAGTTGATGGTTTAAAAGACGTTATCGACCCAAATCGTCGTCATGCCTTTTAAGCAAACGATTTTTTGAAAGTATACGATTTCATGTATTTCATGCACACACATCGACATCCGCCATTTGTAATCCCGGAGTGTATATCACTAGCCGGAGGTCACATGCAGCGATGCATAGCATTTACAAATGGCGGATGTCGATGTGTGTGCATGAAATACATGAAATCGTATACTTTCAAAAAATCGTAGAAAATCGCCGGATTGTTTGCAGAAGACGGGAATAGGCGCGTTGGAATATTCATGTCGAGAACTATCATCAGGTATAATATCATACGAATCGGAGTTGGTAGCAAAATCTACAGTCGTACCCAAATGAGTCCGGCACCCCAACAGAACATAACCACCATCAGGGTCAAAACAAAAGCCAGACTAATTTTAAATCACACTCGCGCCTATTTATAGGCTGGATTTCCCGCCCGACAAGGGACACCCCTTCTCTAGCCTCCTCGCCTTATAAAAGATTGCTCTAAGAGGATTCACTGATCTTAAGATTCGAGAGTACAGAGTCGAGATTAAGGGTTCGAGTGTAAGGCTTCGAGAGCATTGGTTCGAGAGTACAAATTCGAGAGTACGAGTTTGAGAGTATGGGTTCGATAGTATGGATTCGAGAGCATGGGTTCGATAGTACGGGCAAGAGTACTGATTCCAGAGTAATAGCTATTTATATAGTATACGTGGTAATAGTTCGAGAGTACGGGTTTGAGAGTTCGAGTTTGACAGTTTTGGTTCGAGAGTACGGGTTTCAAGTACGGCTCAGCGAGGCCGTTATTCCTGCGTTACAGTCGGTCTCGTGAGATTCGTGCTCTTGAATTTTTAATCTTAGAAAACAATAACATGTTTATTATTTTTTCTCAGGGATTAAACTACTCACACGTAAAAATTATTTAGTCTATGACTGACAGAATATCATGCTTAATTCTTTTGATTTTAATTTTAATTATAAGTGTAATTATACCAGAGTCTACCGCGAGAGTATGCGTTGCTAGGAGAAACACAAATGGCTGACGGTAAGTGCGACGAGTTATTCGGCTCCGACGAACTAAGAAACAACGCTTCAGAAAACTGGGTTTATAATGAAGATGGGACTGACTCGCCCCTGCAGGGAGATGTCCTCATGTTAGACGGATCACAGATTGAGTCGGTTTCAGGTGGTTCTTGTGATTCTACAATGCTAGCGAAGCAAGTCTTTTCTGCCGCTGAGTCTCCGAAAGCAGACGACGTGAGTAGACCTTAATACGAGATTGGAATACAATTGTTTGAACTTACAAGCGGTAGTGTTCAAATTGCATTAGTGACCACTGAGCAAGCTCATTTTGATTCGAGACTTTGTCTTGCAATTTAAAGCCACGCCGTCTTAGATTAGTTCAAAAACAAGAAAGAACAAACTAAAGGTTGTTAATAATAACCCGAACATTCTGGCAAGCTATAACTGCTTGTGAGATATTGGAGGCTGGAGATGCATTGTTGTAATTTTACTGTTGAATTGTGCAGCAGTATTTTACGGAATAATATACTGTTTTATTTGACCATACTCGAATTGCCCCAAATAATGTTGATAATTTTATGCTAAAGAGTCATCATGCAAAGTAATAATGGGGTCTACAACATAATAAGAAAATATTTGGAACAGACGTCAGTCTGCCGAGTTTAGGGGCCTACATCCATTGTGCCTTCTGACCACCACCATTGGTGAGGTTAATTGATTATTTTAATGTCATATATAAAAGAGTTTGCCACAGTATATTGGAACCAGTTATATACTCGTATACATCTGTGCAATGTTTGTTTAATTTATCCAGCAAAATGGTGTCTTGGATGAAAAACTCATTGATCCTGGACTGTCAAACTTGAGTTGGTCAGCTGATGGCATGGAACAAGTCTATCTTCATCTTTCAATTCCTGTAAGAGTATTTTTGTGTCTATATTTTATTATATTTCACCTTACTTATCATCAAAGTTTATGAAAGATTACGAGATTCATGCTTCCAGGTGAATTTGTGTTCTTTTTTATACTGTTAGCATTATTATTAGTGTTGTTAATGTAATAACTGATTTTTACGAAATTGTTATGACTGTTCTGTTGATATTATTTTGAAGGGTTCCAGTCTTCGCGACATTAGCATTCTGAGGAATTACAAATATCTGCAAAAGGTTCATTTGCCGCACAACCAAATAGAAGGTACTTGAGATCATAAAAAACCCTTGTAAACTATACTTACTCCCTTAAATTGATTGTTCTACTGAGATGCTATTTTTTGTTTAATTCATGGAGAGGCAGTAGTGTTTTCAACTTATTTACCAACCATAGCCTAACTTCTGGTTTCTCTGACCTTTTTGGAATTTGACATGGCTTCTCCAGTGGATTATGATTTTTTATTGCGATTTAATTTGAAGCGACCATCGATTGATGCCTTGGGCATTTTTATAACAGTGCTGTAGAAGTCATTAGATTAGATTAGATGATCACTCCAATGTGGACCTGTGTCCCTTGTTCAGAACTTGGTGTTTTCTAATGTTGTGGACCATCCTGGTGAAACAATCTGTCACTGAAACTCCTAACTTTACCAGCTGTTATCTACTCTTTATGTTAGGTTTAGTTAAAAGATAGTGCTTGTTGCTGTAGATTTGTCTGTTCTTGGCAATATGCCACATCTACTGGAGCTGGATGCTTCAAACAATTCGATTAAAACACTTCTTGGCTTCACTGCTCCGAAGAATCTCGTCTCTGTCAACCTTTCCTTCAATGAGATTTCAGAGATTGGTGATCTATCTGCACATCGAACTCTGCAATACCTTTTCCTGGACAGTATCCTTTTTCCAGTTGAGAAATACTACACAGTAATATAACAGCATATCATATCTGCAGTGTTAACTATATAACCACTGGAGACCCAAAAAATCATGAACGTATCAAAGTAGTTTCTTTCTAAAAGAAAAGGTACATTGAATTCAACATGACTTAAGAATTTCCTTAACTGCTGACTCTAAAGATAACAAGATTTCCGAAATCACAGGCCTTGAACATTGCAAACGCCTTGTACATCTCAGCCTGAAACACAATCGGATAGCTGAAATCACCGGACTGGACAACCTACCGCTGAAGTATCTTAGTTTGGTAAGTGGAAAACTGATTTTTCTGCCATTGACACAGAGCAGCGGCCCTTCAGATATCATGAGTGTTGGCTTAGACTTAGCAGGCAGAAGCTGGAAATGCTTATCTTTCTGTCTTCTGGTGGGAGGTCTTAGGTAGACCACAAACAGGGTGAATGGTGCATAGGATTGGATTACAGCAGTCAAGTCTGATCAGATAAAGGCAGAGTTAGTGTCATGAGTGGGACATGAAATGAAGAAGTAAAAAAACATCCAGCAGCTGCTGGGAGTCGAGAATTGTACTGAGTCCTTGGTGTCGCTCTGTTCTAGACTTGAGATGTTTTTGTTTCAGTGTACGTATCATCCTTGGCTACCTTTCTGTCTCATCAAACTGGTCTTTTAATTTAACCAGAGTGTGAATCTCGTTTGGAGTGCCATCAGTTGATGCCAGCACCATTATTATAAAGGCATTGTGGAAGTTCTAAGATAAGGCTAGGTCAGTAACTTGCAGAACCTCATGTTTCTGATGTGATAGATAGGAGTGCTAAGAAGAAGGGATCTAGAAACACTTCGCAAAAAGAATGTCATATGTGCATGTCATGTCATTTTTCGTATTTAGTTTACCCAATAGGTGCCTTTTAAGGAACTCTTGAAGGTAAATATAATTAAATACAATATTTACATGGCTGCAAATTGTAACATTTTAGTTATTATTTTTATATTATTTGTTTGTTAATTTTTATTTTAGAGTTGCAATCAACTGCTGAAGATTGGAAACCTTGAATCAGTCAAGTATTTGCGGGTAGAATAGTTTTGCAATTACTAACAAATAAAGAAAAGTAAATGTACGGCATGTCTATTTGTCTGATCTGTTATGTCTTTGTTCAATGAAGAACTTTGTCAAGTTTGTCAGATTTCAACTTTCATGTCTGTCGTTGTTTACTGGTTAAACTGGTTGTAGACCGTTTAAAAATTCGTGATGGTGAAATGCTCACTTTCTTTTTTAATTTACCTTACTTGAACTGACACTTATTATTTGTTAAACAATCAATCAGTCAATTAATCCATCAATTAATTATTTTGGATATAAATTGCTTTACAGATGGTTGAACTTGCTGGGAATAAAATCCACAACTTAAATGGACTGGAACATCACGAATTTTTGGAGTCTGTAGACTTGGAAGACAACAATGTAAATGATCTTTCTACTCCTTTTATTCTTCCTACATAATCATCATTGTCATTATCGTGATTATCATGCATGTTCTGAATGAACGAATGAATGTGCATGTATGTGTGTATGCATGTATGTATGTATGTATGTACGTAGATATGTACATATGCATCTAAATGCATCTAATGCATCTTGGATTTTTTATTATCATCATCGTTGTTGTCATCATTAACATGGGCATATTTGTCATATGCCAATGCTATTTTGTTTAATTGTGTGTTACTTTCAGCTGGTCTCACTGGTCAGATATTGTATATGAGTTCTGTTTGGTTGGTAGTGTTTCTGAATCTGTAGAGTTTTAGCTCAGCTGATGGATGTTGTTAATTTCAGGTGATAGACCTTGCTGAAGTGCAACACTTGCAGGGCCTTGGCATGCTGAGAAGCCTCAACCTGCTGCGTAATCCTATCCAGGAGTTGCCTGACTATCGGCTCAACCTGCTTCTCAATCTACCACAGCTGGCCGAACTGGACAGAGAACGTGTTTTAGTTGAGGAAAAAGTATGTATGTATGAATCTAGACATTTACCATAGCACCTTGTAAGTGCCTTTTGCAAAAGCGCTGCCTATGCTAGCCTAAATGATGTCGAAGTCATTAAGATCAAATAGTTAATCAATAAGCGAACAGTGCTCAGATAACTAGAATAGTCGCAACTGGCAAGCTCCCGCAGACATGTAGAGCCCGATGGATGGATTCCCTGCAAGACCTCCTGATAGTAGACGCCATGTTCAGATTTCCTGAACTACACAGCATCGAAGTGGATGAGCAACAAAAGGCAAAGAGGCTTGCAACAACACAAACCTGATGCTAAGCAGGAACTCACAGATGGTAGAAGTCTGGACATCCCTCAGCCACCAGGTTTATGGCAACTGGTGCTGAGGTGGAATGTGAAAATGATGTAACATGGAGAGTGTGGGTTTCACCCTCCACTAAACAATCACTGATAGGGACCTTGAGCAAGCCCTGTCACACAATAACTAGTGCCATTGATTGTATGTGTATTTGTATTGGAACATTTATGTAGTGCCTTTAAGAAACTTCACAAAGGTGCTGGCACGAGACCTTACAAACCTAGAAGGTGTGTCTTGAGCTGAAAATGCTTTGTGAGCAATTTCAGGCAGCAAAGTTATAATTTTGATTGGGAGATTGACTCATATTATAATTGTTATTATAATTATTTATTATTATTAGACAGTGGTGCAATAAAAATAAATAAAAAGAACTCTGATTAATTTTTTTAAGTGACAACCATTCTTTTTTTTAATGTTAGGTTGAAGCTGTGAATTCATTTATGCCTTCGATGGAATATTTGGCCTCTCGTGATCACATGATGCACGTTGTCTATTCATTTCTTCAGCCGGCTCGAGTGCTAGACATGTGAGTAGAAAACTTACAATCCGTCTGCATTTGGCCATTGCTGGCCTGGAATATTTTATAAATAGTGAATTATTTTACCTTCTTGAAGCAATACATGTATCTGAAAACCACAGAAGTAAGGAATTGAGTTCATGGGGGTATCTTAAGAAAATGCTTGATTCGAAATACCTTATGAATAACAACGCATCAAGTGTAGGGAAAACGTAGTAATAACAGATATAACTGTATTGATCCTAGTGTTCATTTTCAGAACACTTCCGGTTGCGGACACTCCATATCCGATGCTGGTTCTCGTTGGACCACAGGGAATGGGAAAACGAAACCTTGCTCTGAAACTGGTTGAAGACTTTCCAGATTATTTTGGCTATGCGTAAGTCCTCCTTTCTTTGTGCAAATGGAGAATCTGCAGGTAAAAATCTAGAAGTCAAATGTACATTTGTGTATTACTAATCAGGCAGCTTAAGATAATTTAAAAGAAAAATACACAAAAAGAAGAATTCTTGTATTCCATGCACCATAAACTTTTCTAAAGCTTAAGCAAGTGGCCACAAATTCACAAGAGCTGGATATTGGGCTGGTCATAGTAGGACTGGCTGGCTATTTGTTTTTCAAGATCATGCTGGCATTGAAATCAGTTATTTGGTGAGTGATGTGGCAGTTGGACATAAGCAGCTTTACTCATGGTTTTTATACAGTGTAACTTTGGCAAAGTTGAATCAATGGTCATTGGATCTCAAGGCAGGCAGCCTACTGTTTTGGGTATTTGCATTATCACACGAATGACACGATACATCATACGTGAAGTCCAACTGTACCCCTCGGGCGTGCACTTAAATGCATGATATTAAAACTTGAGCAGCTATCCAATGTCCTTTTCATTAATGAGCTAATTTAAATATAAATGAACAATTTAATAAATTAATAAGAATAAAAGTCAATAATCAAATAGTAATAGTAAGGAGACTTTTTATATATTTTATTATGATCAACTAAGTTAATTAATAATGAATAAAAAAATTATATATCAATATTATTTAAATATTGTCATTTGAGCTTATTATTGATAGCCATGGCTATATTAAAGAGACTTTGCAGAGTCACAGTCAGTATACATACAAATGTATAAATGTATTTATTGTGTTACATCACAATAAGTTACATTAGAATGTGAAATGGTCTGTTTTAGTGCTTCACACACAACACGGCTGCCACGTGCAGACGAGGCCCTCGGCAAGGATTACCACTTCGTCTCAATAGATGAATTCGAAAATGGCATCAAACAGGTTCTGCTCCATCACAGTTGTATTGGGGAAATTTACATAGCGCCTTTTATAGATGATCCACTCAACCGCACCATTTTCTTGTAAAGTGAAGCTAAAGGCTCAGACTGTGTATTCTGTAATTTATGCACCTTTGGCATATAGTTAAAAGAATGGCAGCTGCTAGTGTTTCGGGTGTATGTTACTTGTGAGGATCTGAAAGGCACTATATAAATCACCAGCTACATACATAAATACATGCTTACGTAGCTGAGAGAAGGAATTCAACTTCATGGGTAACACTGTCGTCTGATCTTGGAAAACTGTGAACCTCTGTACTTGTCAGAAATATGCTTAACTACATGTTATTAACACTGATCGGTGGTCCTGAACATTTTTGCCACACTACAACCACTTTGGGATTCTCTGATCACACAGCAACCGTATGAGAATATGTTTGGATGCTAAGAAGCAGAAAAAGAGGTGCAGTGTTTTAAGCTAACACCAGAGGCAGTCATTGTAGTCTTAATCATAAACTCGAATTTTTAAGGCACGAGGCCTAATTAAAAGCTAAGCACAGGGTACCAGCTTATTCACGAGCATTGTGTCAAGTCAGTAGGGTTGTTCAAAGATGCCGTGTCAAGAACCAAGTCCGGTTGCCAGACCAGAGAGAGATAAGGGGGAGAGGAGCTGTAGGATGGGTTGTATTTAAGCTGAGAGAAATGGGAAGGCATAGGTATGAAGTGTTAGCAACTTCAGTTTTCTTATTATTGACATATGAGGGTGTGAGGCAAGTCCTGTCTATCACTGTCTGACACCCACTGACAGTGTATGGTCACTGCACTCATTTTATAGCCAAGTTTGCTAAGGAAACAACTGGAGCAAACATCTTTCTGGACTGGCAGCGATTTGAAGCCCAAGCTCTAGGTTGACAGTTCAGATGCTAGCCACTAGAGTACTGCAGACTCATGCTAAATTTGGCATTATTAATATAAAATATGATTTCAAAGATGACTGAGCAAACCTCTTGGGTGGACTCGATGATCCCCTTTTGGGTCTCAGTTTGGGACGTTACGCTTTGGCCTTCTGCATTGACCTTTCTGAAGAGTGGGATGTAGTCCTTTGCTATGTTACATTTTCCAGGGAAGATTCCTACAGACGTGTTCCTATCAGGGAGAGATTTATGGTCTGACTCTTGAGGCGGTGGAGTCGGTCGCTTATGAGTCACTTGCCTGCGTCGTCCACATGGAACTTGAGGTAAAACCCTTGCGAACATATTACTATGAACGTGGTTATCTAAACTCGTGTCAAAGCAGCAACGTTAAACCCTGAATTGCACTTATTATGTTATTGATAACAGTTATTGTAAGTGTGCATTTTTATAGCACCACTTCAAGAAAACTCCTCTGAGGCGCTCCAAAGTGGAAAACACAAGATTAGATGGAATAGTCTTGCATGGCCGCCTGTTCCAGAATGAGAGGCCAACCACGGCTAAGCTGTGCTATTACATTGTTGAAGTATGGGTATTTGTTAAGTGGTTGTGGTTGCTGTTGTTTGTGGTGGTGGAGGTGGTGGTGGTGGTGGAGGTGGTGGTGGCATTGATGGTGTTGTTATTGTTCTTGGTGTTATTGTTCTTGGTGTTATTGTTCTTGTTGCGTTGGTCCAACTGAATTAGCATTGCTGAGAATTATGGTGTAGCTGTCCCTGTGCATCGTAGGGCGTACTGAGCTTGAAGATCTCCTATCTGGAACCACGATACGTCTTGATCCTTCCATCGGACATCAACTCCTTCCAGAAGCATCTGATACGCGAGGGGTTCTATGGCGAAGCACAGATTGACGCTACAATGGAGCGATGTGAACTGTACCGAACCTACAACCAAAACCACCCAGGATTCTTTGATGCAACCATATCAAGTGGTAAGCAAGGATGGTGAAAGGAAACTATGATTCCGTAATTACGATTACGATTACAAAGTACAGGATTGAAAAGCATGTGAAGTTTTAACAAGTACAGCATGTGTTAAGTTTTAGCATTGCAGATGAGCAATGAGGTAAAATCATTATTACCTAGAATGTTGTTAAGTAATATTTGTTTGTACTGTTTCTTAACTATAATAATATTATTAATTATTATAAGTGATGTGGGAATTGTTCATTACTTTTTATTCTGTCAACGACATTCACAAAGACCAAATGCAAAAGAAATCTAACGCCATGAAAAGTTTCCTTGCACCAGCTTTCAAAGTCTGAGTGACCATACAAGCCAACTGCAATACCACTAATACTACCTCTGCTACTAATATTAATAATATTTTTATTAGCAATAATATATTAATACAGTGTAATCACTTCCCATCTTAGCACCATGCTGTGTTACTAGCCTGGCCCTATAGATTCTGATTTTATTTGATGGATAAGCTGCTCTCTCCCTGACGCTGCTTTTGCAGTGCTGTGAAATTTTGGAGATTTGCGTTGCATTTACATTTAATAAGAATAATACAACCACTGTTGATGTTTACATTAATATTAATATTGTTAACAGGGACAGTTGTGATAATAATATGTTAATAATTATGACAACATGTGTCCAGATGACATTGTGGAGACTTATCATCAGCTGCAGCAGCTGGTAATGGAGTATCTTGGAATAGCAGTTCCAGCCTCAGGACTCACACGCACATCGACAGACTTCCTTCGAGGCTACAGTGACCTGTCGGTGGGATCTGAGAAGGAAGAGATGCTGACTGGGGTGCAGAAGGCCAGAAGTCAGTCGGCTCCAGTTCTTAAATGCTCCTGGTCGAGGCCAAAAATGTCTGGCATGGTTGGTCTGGAATCTTCGAAGGACACTGAAGTACGAGCCCAATCCTCGCTGCTTTTCTCGGCCCGAGGAAAAGTGGTGAGTAGACCTGCACCTGAGGTAAACATTAGACACTTGTTTGCATGCCTCTATAGAAACTAATCAGAAGCATGGTTCTGGCATAGTACTGATAGTCCACACAATGGAATTCACTACCATCAGATTTATGGGACCTTTCTTTCTCTGACCTTCATCTCTTTCCACAAGCAGTTGAAGGCTTATCTTTTTCCAGGTAACCTCGCTTTTGAAGTTCATTCATAAATTAATAATTAATATCATCTTTTCCAGGTGTCGTTAATAGTCTATGGAGCATTTTTGCTTTCCTGAGGGATTACACTTTGAGTAAAAAAATAATTTGAAGTATCATTTGGCTGAAGCATGAACAGTACAGCCGCTTTCCAGCATCCTGATGCCTTTTTAACCTCCCAGTTTGCATTTGTAGTGTGGGTGTTGTGGTAAAGTAAGATAAAGTAATTGCTTATTTATTACACCCATATGTCCACATTAGTTTTCAGTTCAACAGCTGAACAACCTATGTTTTATTGGCTGAATGTTTGACAATAAGTTGTCAGTTTCACATGACAGCTTAATGGCACCTCTTTAGATCTGTGGCTTATCCACCATAGGCAGCCTCTTTGTCTTAATGGACTGACCTTCTGGATGTAGACCAGTCTGCGGTTTGGCTTTGGTGCAACATCGGTTGATACCTTGTGCACTCTACACTGGCACAACAGATGTTATTAATTATAATTAGAATCTTTTAGATAACTGTGTTTTAATGTTAGCACCTTTGTAAGTTTCTTAAAAGGTGCTATATAATGACCAGCTATGTACATACCAGTACATACGTGCACACGCACACGTGCATACTTACATACGTACATGTATATATGTATGTACGTACATGCTTACATATGCTTGGATTCAAATCCCGGTTGTAGAGTTGAAATGCACAAGCAGTTTGTTGGCAGCCATGCGGCCACCCTGACAGTGTTGATGAATTTGGTGGGTATAGTGGATTGGTGGATTGACGTACATGTGTGTGTGTGGCGTGGTGGTCTTTCTTGTTGTAATATGGCTGTGCATGATGAAAAGTTGAGCTGCTGCTGCTGCTGCTATGTTGCCAGGAAGAGAAGTCCTTACGGAATCGTTTCAGTTTGGCTCGTGATGCTGTTTCGAGTTGCAGTTCGGCTGCTTACAAACAAATGATGCCCAGGTTTGTTGGGATATTTGTCGACTTGTATTTATCCCTAAGTTTCTGTTAATTTAATTTTTAACCAGTAGTTCAAATTTTGCTCATGTTGTTGTCAGTGATGAATTGTTTCCTATGGCTGTGTTTAGCCGATAACCATCAACCCTTGTGAGGGATTGCTCCTGTTAGGGCAGACTAGACAGTATAATACACAGGCCATAAAACTGCCTTGATCTAAGATTCATTATTTGTTAGCAATGCTCAAGGTTAGGTAAGTTATGTTCATGTGTATATGTATGTATGTATGCTTGCATTTATGTATGTTTGATCTGAAAACATTTGTATTGTGTCTTTCAAGTACCTCTCAAAGGAGCTGTATAAGTGGTATTCAAACGCAACACTCAAAGATGATTAAATCGGTCATTTACATCTCTTTCAAGAATAGTCCTCAGGCGCGTGGTTTGCACAAACACAACAGTAATCCAACACTGCATCACCCTAAACTTACATGGCTTAGGAACAAATTCTCAATTTCAAATGATGCATCAGTATTCACGACACAAAGAAATTCATAAAACAACAGCAAAAATAATTAGTTTGAATGCTTTTGTGAAATGTATTTTTAGTTATATTTTATTGATTAGATTTGTTTGTGTCAGAATTTACTTTAACTACTTCTGTAATCATTCTGTACCAAGTTATGCTGTAAGATGCAAATAAAGGCTAATTAATGAATAAATGCTTACTTATGTTGTGTTGGGTCATCAAGATCATGCTCAGAGCCTCAGTCTGCAGCTAGAGTGAGCACACTGACAAATCATCGTTCTTTCTCCGCCCCAGCAAACAAAGAGAACTTTGACATTCTGCAGCTGGACTCGTCCAGTTTGAACTCCAATGAATCAAAATCCATCCTGTCCAAAGACTTCAACAGTGGCAATCCCTGTATGGATGAGGCTGAAAATGACGAAACAAACACAAGCTTGATGTCCAGTGCCAATCCAGTCATCTTCGACACTCGACTTGATGTTGGATCAGCAAGCAACCCCCGATTTGTCCACAGTGCTGGTCTTCCAACACCAAGGCCAACAAGTGGGTCCACTTCAGAACCATTCAATTTCTCAACGGCTGGACCAGTTTCTGAGAGCGTCACAAGGCCTGGATCAGAACGACATCCGATCCTGCCTCCAATCGGAGGACATGCCTAGCAGCATCACCGAGGACCATGTTTCCTTTGGCAAGGTTTTCAGTTCTTGACTTAGAACTTGCATTGAATTCAAGCAGCATTCAAATAATCAATTCAATCTTCAGGGAACTCCTTATTTGTTTACTGAGCCGATAAGAAAAACCCGACTTTTCTTGTTCTTGGGCATTTACAATGTACAGTGATGGTGCCAGGATTTTAAGTTTGGGGCTTCAGCCCTTTTGCCTTGTAGCTGGTTCTGCCACCGTTTCTTTTTGTCAGGTTTCAGTGTTTTATGTAAGTGAAGTGCTTGCCTTTCTAACAGAGAAGACTAACTAAATTATATTTATGATAGTTATTTATACCCATTACTTATTGTAGTTAAATTAACGAGCAGCAACAGCAGTTGTTTTGCCTACTTTGTTTTTCTTAAATCATGGATGTAAATTTTTTATTATGCAAATGGTATTTACTGCATTAGGATAAATATATATACATGTAGGTAAATGAACTAGGTAATACTAGGGAAGCTGAACCATTGGGGTGTGGTGCATATTTTTCCCAACATTACCCCTTACCATTTCCATTTTGACTTTGCATTAGATTACCTGGTACATTTTATGTCTTTGTATTTATCTCGAAATTTATGTAGCACCTCTTAAGAACTAAGAGATTCCTAAACATGACAGATTCTGAAGGGGGTGACAACATTAACTGAAAACGTTTCTTGTGATGCATCCAGCAGAACAGTGCAGAAGACCGTGTCTCCCAGATGGTCCACGACAAAACATGACACTGAAGTCACGTTTTGCGGCTGTGAAATGTGTAAGTACTGAAGGTACTGAAGTGTTTGTAGTGGCACCTGCGCTGTAAAGAAGTCTATGTTAGATGGAAGTAAGACGAGACAATCATACACTATACGCGCAACAGTACCCGAAAGATGGTAAAAAGAAGCCCAACAGTTGACGGAACATTCCAGTGATGCAGGGTATGTTTGAAAATCTAAGGATGCATTTTAACATAACAGTTTGAAATGGAAAAACTAGCGCATGGTATGTTTCAACAGCTACCGGTAGATGTGAATCAAAGTACTGTATTTCAATTTTTCCTCCGGCTTGTTTTCATCCGCTTGCAAACTATGTATTCTAAAATGTGCACTGCCTGTGCTGCTTATGATGTGACGGTCAATCTTGTTAAACATTTCCCTTGCTTAATTTCACTGTATTTTTGTAAACTTATTTAATGCAGTTTGGTAAAAGCCGTTAGTCTGTGATATATTTTGTAAATGATACATTGAATCTTTTTTGTGTTTGCATTGGTTCCTCTTTGTGTCATTCAACCAATGACTGCATTGGGCATTTATGTAGAGCCTTACTATGACCGCTTAAGAGTGCTATATAAATATTTAACATTACCTATGTTGATTCCTATTTCTGTTACAAGTTCTCTTGATCTTCAGTGGAAATTCTTACACTATCGTGATTTGCCTTGACTTTGCTGTGTTATCGTACCTTCTGAAATACCCACTTTTATACCCTATATTTAACAAATAAACCCTTTTATTTCGTATATTAATTTTATCTGTCGGTAGAGTTGATGGCGTCGAGCAGTTGTGCCACAAGAACTTGGCCAAGGTGCACGAATAGTTTTGTTATTGCCGAATTTATTAACCCTTTGTATGGTAATTACCCTCCTTTTTGCTTTTGCCTGTTGATGTGGTAGTTTTACATGCATTACCATGCGTTGCATTGCTGTTTACATCTTGGTTCTCAGAGGCAACTCAGGAACTAGTACCTTCTGGATAATACATGGTTTTGCCTAATTTTTTAAGGCAAAGAAATAATTGATATAATAAAACTTTTAAATGACACAAGTGGAATGAAAAATTTCTTGCAGTGAGCACATTCAATTCAACTTTTGCCGTTAATTTTATGTGGCCTTGGAAAAGACTTTGTCGTCTGGAAACTTCGTGCAGGCGTACAACTGGATTCAGTAACCAGTTGGAACCGGTTTTTCTTTATGAGTTTGCAGTGAGAGACATGCAATTTATCTGCGCTGCTGTGATTAGCTAGGCCGACTGTAAACAGTAGCCCGAACTAACGACACAGGCGATTTCGTAACAGTAATAAGCAAGGGCTGATCCAGGATTGCCGCACGGGGGGCCATATGGCGAGCACGAGGCGTTAGCTTCAGTGGATGTCTGAGGCAAAGCCCACTTGGGTTCAGGGGCAAACCCCCTGGTAGGGCACCTGAAGCAGAAAGTTTTTTTATAAAAATACGTCAGTTTGGTCAGTTTTCCTTGTATTGTATTTAGGTATTATATTTAGGTTTCTACATTGTATTCTAGTCCATATTTTTCAGCTTGATACACTATGTGCCGCACAGCCTAATGGGCTGACAGCAGCTTATACTCCACTACAGTAGTGACACCGTTTAGAAGACCTGTCGGGAGAAATCTGGGCAGAAGAATTGAAGGCCCCATGATTAAATCGAATGCTTAAACTTTAAAGTAACACAATTTGTAATTTTAATTGCACATTTTATGTAGCACCTCTTCAAGAAAACTCAAAGGTGCTCTTGACCTGACAATACAAGACCGTGTTCAAATAGAATGGTCTTCAACTGTTGGCAAAATAAAGGCAAATAAAGTAAAAGTCATGTCGCAGGTTACATGGAAGCCTGCTCCCGAATGAGGGGTAGACCAAGGTGTAGCTTCCATATTGCACGGTGGCAGTACGGGACTGAGGAACCAGTTCACCCCGTGTTGCAGAGCAGAGGTCTGCGGCCAGACAAGGATGATACAGAAGTGCATAGCTCTCTCTCAGATTTCTACTATGCCAGGAAACAGCTTATTCACAGGCGCTTAGTCAAAACAAAATCGATAGGCAGAAAGTGTTTGCTTTCTGGTCAAGATCCAGGAGTCAGGCAGGCAGACAGCTAAGGTGGTTGGTGTTTGAAATTGGAGCGGGAAGAGAGATACATGGTCGAGGATGTACATACGGTCCCTATAAAAAAGTGTAGATCTACATTTACAGCAGAGGACGGGGCCATGGCCATTACCTAGATCCGCCCTTTGTAATAACCACGCGGTTGCTAAGACTGCACTTGTACCAGAGTGGGGAGTCCTGGGATGTGGGCCCAGCTACCCCCTCCTAAATGCAGTATTTGGGAGGCTGTGGCCGAAGGATCTCACCTGTCATACTCACAGAAAATGAGAAGGTCGAGGCTATGTACCTGTTCCATCAATGGTGGACAAAGGGACCCCTTTATGCAAGACTTGCTTGACCTCAAACCCAAACTGCTTTATTCGCCATGACCATCCCTTCGCCACAAGCACTCCTACGGTGTCCACCCCACCCCATGCAGTTTTAATCCGCCACCGGTTTCTACAGAATCGTAAACAGACGTAATCATTCATTTGAAGATTACACATACTCATCAAACTGGTATGGTTGGCCTGCCAACCACAGCTTAATCTATTACTCAGGCCTATTACTCACTTTTGCTTGTGAAGGTGTCCGTCTTGCCCTACTATTAAAACAGTTTATTTGCCTAGTTATGCAAGCTGCCATGGACCACACACGACCAATCATTAACCGACTTCCCACATATTGAAACATGCTGCCCACCCAAATCTAGCACCCTGCCCGGCCCGATAGTACTGCATTTTACAACACAGGCCAACAGTAGCTAAATAAACATTTAAAGAGCCGATAAAATATTGTCACAAAATTAAATACTTCGATAATAACTACACAACGCTAGTAGTACCTATTGTTCAACGACATCTTATCGCTGAGAGGGACGTTCACGACGATCTAACCGTACGCGAAATTTGTGGATAAATTACACACAAAAAACAGAACACGTTACACGTTCTGAGAAACGCCATGTTTGATTGACACATAGAAGCCACGCCTACTGGAAACAGCGTTAATCGCGCGGGAAATCTGCATCTGTATCCGCGACAACTAAACGCTGCGGACTCAAAAAGAAAACACTTTGCTGTGAGCTAAAGGTTGAAATAATTATTTTTAGACTCTCGTGACCATGGTCGACGTTTAAACAATCACGCAAGCTGTGATAAAAACTCGAGTGATAAAAACTTAACCAGCTTTCACTAGTTCCATGCTGTCGACGGCGGAGGACAACACCCGCACTGATTGCGTAATCCGGTTCTGGTGACTGACGGACAGAGCGCGATTCCTGCAATGAGTCCCTTTGCGTTTTGGGGTTTATACCCATTGGGCGGAGCCTTTCCCGACTTCTGGTAAACGGAAAGGACTTGGAACCTATGGTACATGGATCCGAATGGACACTCGCGCTTAGAACGGGATATTTCTATGGCCGATTTTCTGGAAAATTACCGAGACCGAGTTGGCTGCCTGCCAAGCAGTGCGCCGCGCGGTCATTGGACGTCGGCGCGGCAATGTGGAAGACAAAATCGCACCAAGTGAGGTATTAATAAAGTTACATTTGTGTAGGGTTGAGGTTCTAATTTAGTTCATGGATTAGGTTAGTGTACTATTATTTTGCAAACTTGGGATCAGTCACCGTTATTGTTTTTTAAATTTAATGTTACACTTAGACCAATGCAGAAACAATAAAAAGATGCTGAACAACTGACAAGAAGAACATTCGGGCTGTCCAACATTTCATGGCCCGTCACTGAAATTAAACCTGTCGCTGATGAATGGAGAAGATGCGTTTCTCCGATGTGCAGACCTGCACAAGAAGAGCTAATGTCTAATGTAAATAATGTACAGATTTTGCCGTGACTAACCGGTTCAACTGTCCAGCGCTTCTGCCACTGAAGAAACGGCAGTTGTTACATGACTAGTGAGTGATTCTTACGCCATCCGGTGACATCGTGAGTAATCTTAATCCTCGTTGTCGGGACGACGTGTTCCCAATCAGGTGCACCATCAAAGAGACCGCGCGTGCTTTGCTGGGGCGCATGTTCAATCAGGCCGTGTATTTTTGGCTACCGACAGTTGTTCGCCTTCGGAAGCAGCCCACTGACAGTTCAGCCGGTTTGATCTGGTCACCGGATTTCGTCGTACAGGGCGGCCGTTACAGCAGTCCTTCGACGTAGAGCTATTATTGGACTTGTGTGTGGGTCTGTCGGGCGTTCGATTGGTGGGAGAGTTAATTTGCCGGCGATCCGGGCCGTGTCAGTTGGAAGCTTTAGGCGTTCCGTCTGGAATGTGGGTGATGTTTCGGGACAGGTTGAGGCTTAGTGGAGAGACGGCTTGTTTATGTAGTTTTGAGTTTTTTGTCGGATCGCGCTTTTTCACCGCAGGTAGGTGTCATTACGAGGATGTTAATTAAGACCAATTTAGCCATGGAACGGTTTGGATAATAATTTATACATTTATGGGATTTGATGGTTATTCGCCTAAACCGATAGATCTGCCAGATTTCGGAACCCAGTTGCTCGAGCGTTTGATTAATTTTGTTCGTACTTTCACAGGAACTTTGAAGTTATTAGGGTGTTTTAGCGAGATTCCTAAAATTGCTGAAAGTGATGCTGAACATCTATGGCGCTGAGCAGTTGAGTGAAGGACTTTCTCAAGGTCCCTGCACAGTGACTGCATAGGGACAGTCTCGAACCCGTACTCTCCGCATTACTAGGCAGCCGCTCCAGCCAATCGGCTACCGTGCCCCACGGTTTCGATAGTTAGCAGCCTCTGTTTGACGCCTGTATTTAGCAGCCTCTGTTTGATTCCTATATTTAGCAGCCTCTGTTTGATTCCTATATTTAGCAGCCTCTGTTTGACTCGTATAATTAGCAGCCTCTTTGATTCCTATATTTAGCCTCTGTTTGACTCATATATTTAGCATCCTCTGTTTGACTCTTGTATTTAGCAGGCTCTGTTTGACTCCTATATTTAGCAGCCTCTGTTTGATTCCTATATTTAGCAGCCTCTGTTTGACTCGTATAATTAGCAGCCTCTTTGATTCCTATATTTAGCCTCTGTTTGACTCATATATTTAGCATCCTCTGTTTGACTCTTGTATTTAGCAGGCTCTGTTTGACTCCTGTATTTTGCAGCTCCCATCTGACTCCTATACTTAACAGCTTCCTAGAAGAACAGGGATATTCTTAATCTTGTGCAAGATGCAGTGTGAATTTATGATTTTATTGCCTGTGAAGAACCTCTGCTGTAAAGTTTACTAGTTGCCGTAGTGTTCAGTCAGTGTACTACTGTAAGTGTAACGGAACATTTATATAGCTCTTTTAAGAATGGCCGAGAGGTGCTGTACCAATGATGAACCAGTGTTAATTTCAATGTTACCCAACTGAAAGCTAGGTGGCGCAGTTGCTGCAACTGTGCAGTTCTTCATGGTGACTCAAGACAACTGACGCATGTCAGAGATCTATGGTACCCCTCCTTCCCTTACCTGTAATCACATGGTGACTCAGAAGCTGGGAACTTGGTGTGTATTAACCTTGTTGATCTATAGTGAGGTACGCATGTGTCCTAGCCTTTATACAACCCCTTTTAAGAACATTTAGAAAGTCCTGTTCAGGTAAGGGAAGAAGGGGTACCATAGATCTCTGACATGCGTCAGTTGTCTTGAGTCACCTTGAAGAACTGCACAGTTGCAGCAACTGCGCCACCTAGCTTTCAGTTGGGTAACATTGAAATTAACACTGGTTCATGTGTTGCTCCAGGATTTGAAATCTTGATGTGTTGTTGAAACACTGGTGCATCTCCATGCAGCCAATACAAATTATTTGTTAATTGATAATTGATAACTTCTATTGTGCTTGTGTTCAGTGCACAAGGCATCAACCGTTGGTGCATCAAAACCAATCCACAATCAGGTCAATATCCAGGTCAATCCACTAAGACAGAGAAGCAGCCTATGGTCGATAAACAATATCAAAAAGTTACAGTAAGTCTTGAGCTGAGATCAAAAGGACACAAGCATCTGAACAGAATGAACAGACACAGGAAGAGAATTCCAAAATCTAGGTCCGGCAGCCAAAAAACGCCCATTCACCAGGAACAGTTTTAAATGTAAATGTTTTTCTGTAGTGACCGTATGGCCTTGACCCTGCTCACTCTCAGTGTTGAGTATTGCTAGAGAAAGCAGTCAGATGATCTGGCTGAATAATGGTAAGTCTTGGAAACGAAGACTGATTTTAAGTATTGTAGTTGGCCAAAGTTCAGTGTTTTAAAAACTATGAGCCCAATCTGAAGCAAATGCTTTGCTGAACAGGAAGCCAGTGCAGAGATTTAAGTACAGGGGTTATGTGCTGATATTTTGAAATTTAAGTTACGGCTCTAGCCGAAGAGTGTTGAACTCTTTGAAGTTTCTGCATGTTTGACTTTGTGATATCAGTATGAAGCAAATTACGTTAATCAGGTCAACAAAAGACAATTGTGTTTGCCAGAGATATCCTTGAAGACATAGGAACTTAGTGGCTAATTCTGCATGTTTTACTGATATACATGTATGACGACTTACAAATACCGTACCGTGTCTTGAGAATCAAACACAGTGACCAAGTTATGAACAGTATGGCCCGGTCAGCAAGTGAGTCGATCAGGTTTAAAGATTTAAGCCATTCAAACTTCTTAAGTTGCTGTGGAGTACCCAGTAGTAGATATTCAGATTTTAGATGGGTTAAGTAGGAGTTTATTAGCCATCATCCGCGACTACAGAATCAACAGGAGACTTTGTTAGTAGAGAATGGACTGTGGAATGAGCAAAGGCAGATGGAAAGGATACCTTGTGCAAGGAGAAATTGATAACTGATGTAATGGTTTGATCCAGGGCATCAAAGCACTCTTGCAGAAGGGATGTAGAAATGGTGTTAAGGAGAGAGGTCATTGTTAGGTGAAGAAAAGATGAGTCTGAGAACCTCTGCTACATTTTTTGTCTGAAAGTAATCTAAGACAGGAGGTGAAAAACTAGGATGAAGAAATTCATCACATACCTAGTAACCAATAAATTTAGACTGTAAGCCAGAAATTCTGTCTGCGAAGAAGGTCAACAATTTACCAGCAAGTTCATGAGAACACGGCTGAAGATAAATTTAACTTCTGTCTATGTAATAACTTATTCAAAGCTATCCACAAAGTCTTTGGTGATGCAAAACTTTCAGCAAATAAACTTGTTAATTATGCCGATTTGGCAGATTACTCTTTTAGTCAAGTTTTCTATATTGCTTAAACCTAGCGTGATTCGAGGCAAGGTCGGATTAGCGCCACCAACACTAACTGACTTCTGCGACATCTAACTTCAGAAGTGGCAGAGTTAAAGCTTGGCTTTTGTGCGTGATTTACTACTCTCTTAGTTCTAAAAGGAATTTGCCTGTCGGGAAGCTCAGCTGAAGTAGACGGAAACTGCAGAGCTAATACATTAGCTGTTTGTGCAGAAAAGAACAGTTTTTCATTCATGTGTGACTTTTGAACTAGATGATTAAAAATTATTCCAGTCAGATTAGTGGGGACCTGAAAATTGTAAAAACTAAGAGAGTGTGAGGGGGGTTGCTGTGCCCATTCAAGTCCTGAAGCACAGAAAGCGCAGTTCAGCTGATAGCACAAGGACGAACAGCATGCGAATCAACGCTAAGAATAAATGAATAATTAAAACTTATTTCAGAACAGAAGAAAAAGTACAAACTAACCAGAAAATAAAAATTTGATGACCAAAATCGATAATTTAACTGCTTAAAACAACAAGACTTATGTTAAAATGTGACAAGAAATGTAATATCAACATATCGTGTAGACTGCAACCATCAGGTCTGGTAATTCCATTATAATGATATGCGTAGTTTGTATCTGAAAAGGTTACCGCAGTCTACGTCAGATGGTAAGGTATTTAAAGATAAAAGGATCTGAATACAGTAAAAGTCCAGTAAAGAGCGGATGATGGGAGTCAAGCCGTCAGAACTGCACGATAATGGAACGTGCGCTACTGAAATAAGGTGAAAAATCTCAGAATTTGAATATCACATATTCTTATGTAGGTCTGTTTCCTTTTATGCATTTACAGTATCCTTAATGTAGACCTACTGTATTCAGTTTTTAAAAATATAAATAGAAATGTGCTTATAATAAAAAATGCTAAATAAACAGTAAATCTTTAAAATAGTTTTAAAATACAAACTTAAGCAATAAGAGACATAAAACTACTGGTTTAAAATATTTTCAAGTTAGATTAAAACAGTAATCTTCACAATTTATTAGCAGAGACTATATATAATGTACCAACAGTGATATAAAGCTGCCTTAAATGACTCTGTAATGGCAAAGTAGTAGTTTGTGTACAACATCATTAAAATGTCAATGTCTCTGGTTTTGCTGAATAGCAGCTCATGTTTTTGCTGAAGCCTCTGATTAGGATTTATGTCTTTTAAAACTATCAGTAGCTTGGCATAGCTGTATAGCCATCGGAAATAAGCTGAAAAATATGATTAGTGCTTTGTGGCCATGGAGAAGGGAGTTTGATGTTTGCCTCCTGACATTATGATATTAGGCATAATCAAATGCTATATAAGGTTCTATTAATTATACATGATACGTCACGCCAACATTAGTAATCGGAAAAAAGGATTAAAAAATGCCTGTACAGTATGTTGCTGCTTGTACATGTAATGCAGTTTGCTATGCAGACGAGTAAGCTACTGTGTAGTGCCAGTCTATGTAACGCATATTAATGAATTTCGAGTGTTAATTTGGTATCGCTGGGAGATGTGGTGTTGCTGTGCATTAATCATATTAGCACTTTAACAGAATGCTAGGTACTGGACTTTTACTGTATTCAGCTAGATGAGTGAGGTTAGAAAGTAAACACAGTTTGATGACAAAAATTAAAGTGGAAGTCATACAGTGTACAGTATGTATGTATATATGTATGTGTGTATTAATTGGCTATTTATACACCTTTTAGGAATCTTGCATAGGCACGAAAGGTAATAATAAAGTACATGTAAGTTGGAAAATGTGTTAAGAGATGGTAGAGGTTTGTATTCTTATAAGAGAAGCTCTTGCTAGGCATCTTTGTTTTCATAAATAAATTGTACTTGCTTGAAATTATTTTGTTAGAGCCGGAAACCTTGAACAACTGGTAAAACATTCAAGTGTTGTTTTTTTACTGTTATATATTTTTATATTACATGCATGGTTAGAAGTATGTTGTATGTCCAAATGTATATTCTAGTATAGTCAAGCATACATTATTACATGCATTGTTGTGAGGATGTTTATGCTTTTTCACTAGTACAGATGTCTCATATATATGCTACTGTGCTGTGAAAGAGTTGTAAATAATAGTCGGGGTGTTCATAGCAGCATAGAGTGAGCATTAACAGCAACAAAGGTCTCTCTAGTCCAAATGTCTTATATATATATATATATATATATATATATATATATATATATATATATATATATATATATATATATATATATATATATATATATATATATATATATATATATATATATATATATATATATATATATATATATATATATATATATATATACAAACACGCATACACACATGTATGCTTCACTGTAGGACTACTACAGGACTATTACACGGGGCTTATTATAGTTAGCTGTTCAGATAACAGTTTTCAGTATTGCAAGCTATTTATATAAATAATGTGCTCAATGTCCATGTTTGTCCTGTCCACAAGTTATCTAATGCAGTATATTGATCAGTTGAATATACACAGACTTGTTGCAAGGCTCGTAAAGTGGCGGCGTTTTATTCATTTATTTGCTTTAGAAACCAGTTTGTTCAGGATATATGAACACGCTGATGGCGTCACAGGTTATGATTAACAATTTCTGAAAGTCTTTATGGCATATCTGACATCGTGATGTTTTATTGCAATGTGTTCAGTGAAGCTGTGCTTTTTAAAATCGGAATCACTGTAATTTAGGAAAAAATTGAACTGGGTCACCTTCCTTTCAACGTAGGAATCGTGTGTCTTTTGTTATGATGTTTTAAGCGGCATGTAAGAAATGTCCTTTATTTAGTACCTTTGCACATTGTGACAGCAGATAATACTGTTGCCATGTGATATTAGTGTGACATGGTTATGCATTCGGTAGCATGCATGGTTTGTGATCCAGCTGGCAGGTTCGAGTCTGCTGTGTAGACTGTATGTCGACTTTGAGCAATCTGTTTACACACTTGTCTGTGCCATTGCCATCACAAAGTAGAATTTAGTATTGGTGTAAGCTTAGAAGTAAACTGCCAGTCCAGCAATGCGCTGGTCCAGTATTAAGGATTCATCCACTGCCAGCCAACCCAAGGGCCTAACTGTACGAAATGAGTCCCTCTGCTACATTCCACTTCAGGACATGGGAGCTTTACTTTGCAAGTAACAGTGGATTTAAGCATGGGACCCAGTGATCAAATGCCAGTGTTATTCACCATGCCACCCATTGTGTGCTGCCTTGTAATAACCTGGGAAGTAAATATGACGTTTCCTTTTGAATTTTCACGTCTGCTTGTGCTCTGGGGTTATAGAGAATGTTCTTTATCGTCCTGGTGACGTCATTACTTAATGGGAATGTTTGACTAATGTTATGAACCGTTTTGGTGTAACTTTTTAGAAGGTGTCTGTCGTCAAACTGCTATTTTCATATGTGCAGTCATGCCTAGCGAATCTGCATTGAATAGATGTTGGATAGCAAAAACGCAAACTGTGTAACTCAAAAGTTGGCAGTTTTTTGTTATGGTTGAGTGCACTAGGTGGCATGATGGCTGACTGCCTTTTCTTCAGCAATTGCTTTTGAAGCTGGGTACGTGAAAGTAAGCTCTTCTGTCCACATTTATAGGTGCTGAAGAATACAGAACTTATGATTACAACTACACAGTTCAGCGTCCAGATGGAAGAACAACTTTATGATGTTTTTCTGTTCTTCTGTTGAACCATCAGTTCTCACATCCGTCAGCAAGACATTGGGGAAATCTAGGTGCATACTAGTTTTCCTAGGCCTTAATCTGGGTAAGGGACAAATCCCAGGGTACTGGATGTGAAGTGAATGCATTATGTGCTTTTATTCTTGTGATATTTGGCAAAAGAAGCAGTCAGTGGGTGTAAAAAGTAACGATGTAAACCAGCAGCATTCGATGCAACAGACTTGGGTTCAGCTATGATTAGCAGACAAACGTTTTCTGAGAAATCTCCAGTTTAACAGGTTTTTAACCCGAGACTTGTGGTTATAGTATCACCAATATCTGGCAGCTGGTGTGTTCTTAGACACTGCAAAGTTTACTATTTAGGACACGTGATCGGAGTTTTTAATCAGGATTTATTGACAAGGTTTTGTTTTTATTCTGGTGTCTGGTGATGCCAACAAAGAAAAGTCTAAACCTGGCCGATCAAGACTGGCATGTTTCCAGACAGCTTGAATTATTCATGAACCCGAAGAGAACCTTGGCCATTTGGTCTCGGGCTGAAATGCATTTCATTGCTTAAAGTTTGTTTTGGTATTGTAGACGCATTTTCTAAACGCACATAGGTACACAGGGTTATACAGTTAACGACTGTGGTATCCAGCCGTTAGGAGACCACTTTGATCTGCAGTGCTTTTGATGCTTGCTGTGCCTTCATGGTTTCTCACTGGTAGCTATGTATGACCTGAGCATAGCTGTGGGCATTTAAATTGTGTTCTCAGTTTATAAGTTTTTTCTAGTGGTGGTCAGTGTATGAATATGCGAGGAACTGTAATGTGTTTTGTAAAATTAAATCTTTGCATCACACCTAGAGGAAAAATAGAAACCTTGGTCCTGGCATTGGAGCTTATCAAGTTTCTAAAACTGCAACGATTCTTGTCGTGCTTGCATTCTTATTTAATCATGTTGTTCTGCTTGTTGAATTCAATAGAATAGCTTAATATGGCACTTTTCTACATGTTTTATAAGTTTAAACTGTGAAATCCCCATCGTTACCACTTCACTTTGTTGGATTTTATGTATTTGTGAACTCACCATGGATTTTGACAAAGCATGTCTTTAGATTTAGAGATGATTCAACTCTGGCCTGTGTCTTTGGTACAGTAGTTGCTACCTGGAGAACATCTAAGGGACACAGTCATCTCATTTGTGTGTTTAGTTTATGATAGAGTTGACACTTGACATTACTAAGTTGCAACTGTTGGGGGTTGCAAGAGTGAGGTGCCCTAGCCCAAACTTGCAGTTTGAGAGGGGCCAACTTAGAGCCTTATTTGATATGAGTGTCCCATCTGAGTAATCCTGTGAGTGGCCCGGATTGGAAAGTAATGCTGCTGCTTTGAACTTGTTACTTTACAATCATTCTTCATTGTAGATTGGGGCATTGTAACTGGATGTTTGAGTCACTTGTTTTAAAGAACGTATCATACGTTGCAATCGCAGGACTGCTAAATTCAGTTGTATAACAGATGGTTGTGTATTGCTTTTGATGGATTGGAAATTATTGACTTGTTCATCAGTGGCATTGTATGTACCTTCGTAGAATATGCAATGAAATAACGCGTATTCTGATATAACGTGGGCATGAACATGGATCCCACATTTCATTCAGCTGTGGAATGTGACTTCTTCTATAGGCCAACTTGGTAACAGTGTGCCACTGGGTCTGGCTCCCAAAGCTAGTGTTACATGGAGGGTACAAGAGATTCTCTGTTAAAGTACTGATACAGTACTTGGTTATCCTACATGACATATGGATATAGCAGTCTGTTCATTAGCGTAATGTAGTGTGTAATCCAAAGATTGCGGGTTCAGGCTAATTGAGCAGAGGAAGGGTGTGTAATGACTCTGTGCAAGTTGTTTGGGACGTGTCTCGAGACATTTAGTACCTGCACCAGCAGGGGAGTAAATTGCAAGTTCTACAATATGCTGGCCCCGTATCCAGGACTTTGGCATTTGTCCATTGCTGGCTCAAGTGCCTAAGAAAAGGAAATTATGAAAATGATAAACATACCTCCTCAACCTCATATTATGGAATATGGGAGTCTACTTACTTTTCTGCTTACTAAGTTATCTTTGCTGCATTGTTTTTCAGCAATATCCATATTTTTGTTTTCAGTTTTATCAAGACGTCAGCGTTTCATCTGGAAATCCTGACTCTCGTCAACGTCGGTGCCTCATTGATTTGCCATAACAATGTATTTGTTGATCATGTCCGATTCATGATGGTTGTTATTCACTTGTCCAAGTGCTGGTGATTCTCACAGTGAGTTGCATACGTGGTTTTTAGAGCTCCATGTCATTGCGCTGTGAATGAAATTCACTGGATCATCTTGTCTTCAGTTGCTTTCAAACCTGAACTGCCGTTGGGTGAATCTAAGTTCTTACTGCTGAAATTTGCACGTGTGAAAGTGTTACCGTCAACAGACAGGTTAGACCAAGAACCAGTTTGGTAGCTTGTTCTAGATTTTCGGAATACTAGTCACAACTGGATAACTGGCTGTTGGAATTCCTGTAAGCAGCAGTTAATCAACACAGCTTCATTTATGTAGGCTGCTATTTTTGGACTGTGCCCAAAGGCTGTCAGTATTGCAGAAAGTTTAGAAAAGCCATTGAGACAGAATGCATCTAGCATATTTGCTTTCATTGGTAGCCAGTTTCTCCCAGTTTCATAGTGATGTGCAGCCAATAGAATTTCGTTCCTGACAGATGCATTACAACAGCCAAAAGGAGTTGGAGAAACACTGCTTGTGATCTGAGGAGTAGCCATTATTTGCCGATTGTGGCAAAAACCTTTGCAACACACCACTGGCACAATGAACGGGTGCACGATTCCATACACTCCGATTGCGGTCGACTTGTGGAAAGTACGCCAATGTCAGAGGGTTCGATTGTTCTTCCTGTCTCATGTCCATCTGGACCAGAACTGTGGCCTCACGTCGTCATGGTCTATGCCAATCTACTGTAGTCCACTGTCAAAGAAACTGCTTCTTCAGCGATTCTCGGTGAGAAGAATTTTAGATCTGTAAATTTTGCTTTAGAGCTGTGGTCTAATTATTTCAAATGATTTGTTTACGAGTGCTGAGAATGGAGCCTATTCTAATTCAAGATTTTAATTTTTAATTTCTTTGTATTTTTTTTTCTTTGTATTTGCCTTGTACAGACTCACTGAAAGTACCTCACAGACCTTTGGATTAGCTCATGGGAACTGAAAATAGTAATGACAACTGCTTGTCAGTTTGGAATTGGTAACTCACCTTAATAAATATACGTGAAATGTATTTATGTTCAGATTCAAATTATGAAGAAAGTTGTTGTGCAGTTTTTAGCTGAACGAAGATATATTCCATGCCCTAGAATTGAATGGGAAGATGTGCCACTGATTATCTATTGTAGATGTAAGTTGTACCAGTATTTGCGTTCAAAATGCCTTAAAAAGGTGTTGTGCATTTGCTTGTAGCTTAATTCGGATGTGGTCCATGACCTTGAATTGAATGTTCCTCACACGATACCCCTGACAAGCAACGAGGATGTAACAATGACAGTGACACTGATTGATGCTAATCACTGTCCTGGATCAGTTATGTTCTTTTTTGAGGGCTACTTTGGGAGGATTTTGTATACTGGCGACTTCCGCTACTCAGAGAACATGATAACCACGTCTCCACTTTGTGACATCATTTCAAAATCGGTAGATGCTTTGTACTTGGATAACACATACTGCAGTCCAAAGTGCATCTTCCCAACACGTGACGTTGCACAACGCGAGATCCTAACGATTATCGAACAACATCCAAAGGAAAAGATCATGATTGGACTTCGAAATCTTGGCAAGGAGGATTTGCTGATAGCAATAGCGTCACATTTTGGCACAACAATTAAGGTTTCTGACGAGCGCTACAAAACGCTTGAGCTGCTAAGCGCTCACGAGCAATTCAGCGTTGCCGATAACAACTGTCGTATTGAGGTCGTTCCGATGATGCAAGTAACTCAGCAGAACATGGATGCCTGGAACAGCGAGCAGCCAACGATTGCAATTCTTCCAACTGCGATCTTCACAGCGCTCGGTTTCTTGCCCTTTCATGGACAGCGAGACGTGTTTGTAGTTCCATACTCGGACCACTGTTCCTACGCAGAACTGCACCGGTTTGTGGCTGCAGTGAAACCAAAGTCAGTCATTCCGGTTGTCAAGGGAGGCGTTAGAGATCCCCTGACTTCATCACTTCTTGATCGGACCAGTGTCGAGTGCTTCCTTGAGTATTATGACAAGACGCCGATGACGAACTACCACATTCCAATGGCAGTTTTGGAACTGATGAATCAGACACCGTCTCGCAGTGGATCTAGTCGGAGGTCAGGTGCATTGCAAAAAGCTGATTCACGCATGAAATCACAAAGACCAAGCACCAGAAACAAGAAGAGCAACGAAAATAAACCAAACGTGAGCAGCTCTGCTTGCAACACAGCACTTGTGCCTTTGGAGCCGAAGACCAAAGACGCCGACCGATCTAAGTCATCATCTTTGGAGTGTCCACGTTCGGAACCGAGAGGGGACGTGCTCTCAAATAAAAAGAACGTTGATGAATTAGGTTGTTCGCCTGCTACTATTAGTTCAGATAGTCTCCGTTCAGTGCCAGTTACAAAATCTAACAGTCTTGGCTCAAAACTTAGTCGTTGCGCTTCCTCTGACCGACTTTTTTCTTCGTGTTATCGTCCACATGTGAAGCTGCAGGCCACTCGAGTCGCTTCACCTGACCTTCGAATGCAGATGAAACGTAAAGCAAGTGCTGACCTGAAGCGCTTCTCTGCCACCACACATTCAAACCTCATTCGAACACGTAGAGTGAGACTTTGCAGTGCTCACGTCTGCCGGACGCTGTGCCACAGCTCAAAAAACTGTTGCTCGGTTACAGATGCTAGTTACAACAGAATCACCAAAGAACCAAGCGAGCCAGTTCTTGAGATGAATCAAGGTGAAGAAACCATGTATCGATTCACCGACGACGTTCTACGCAAAGTTCGTTCACCTACACAGATCGCGGACTTTCAGGATACAAATTCTACATCTTCCGGCACATATCAGAGCACTGAAGATCACCAGCTAAAAGAGAAACAGTCCCTGTATAGTGTCTCTGCACTGTCCAACTGTGCTAGTCCTACATACGATTGCCACAGTCCTGTAGTGCATGACATGTCAAATGTGCACTTAAATTCATTGTCTGAAGATGCCTGTGCAGTGGCATCGGAGTCAACAGCTGTCAGGGACCTTAGGAACAAGGGCCTTGTCATGAGTAGCTTTCCTCCGGAATGTTTAATTATGACACCGTCAGCTCCTCAAGTTCCTCGGAGAAGCGACTTCCTGCAGGGCGAAAACCACAATCGAGTGACGAAATCGAGTGATTTCATTTTCAGTCCACTCGAAAGGAAATTGCAAGTTGATGCTGAGTCAAGCTGTCCCAGCCTGAGTTTGCCTATGCAGGTGTCCTCTGCTGGCATTCAAAGTTTCCCAATGCAGGTTTCTTGTGCCAGCGCTCAGCTGGCTGTGATGGATCAGTTTTCAGACTTTAACCATGCAGTTGCTGCTTCCATGTTTCATTTGCAACCAGGGAGAAATCGAATGATTTCGGATTCAAGTCAACCGCCGTCTTGGAACCCTGTGTCGAGTCCTGTGTATTCAGTGAAAAAATTAGCTGATGTGACGTCTTTAGCCAGTCAGGGCCAGAGCCTGGAAAAAATGCCCAGACGACCATGCCTGGAACCTAGGATGACTATTTTTTGTGATCATCTTCTAGGCAACAGTTCTCTGCACAGTCTCAGTCCTTCTGGTGCCTGTGGACAGTTTCCTACTTGGGACAGAAGTCCCATTCTCGAAACGGAAGAACTTTCAAAGGAGAGTCGTATATCACCTTGTGCTGCTGATGAGCCTTCCACTGCCCTGGTTGCCAGCAACCCCCGTAAGCGTGTTTTTGAATCTGGCTTTGATGTTGGTGCGACAGCACTCGATGCTGTAGATTTAGCCATCCAAGTTGAACTGAATGAATCAAATTCGAAAATGAGTAAGGATGAGAGGCTCTGCAACATCTCAGGCAAGATGGTGCTTCACACAACAAACCCTGTCCTCGAGGACAAGCTTCCACCAAAGAAAAACTGGCGACACCGTTTTGGAATGGCTCAGCTCCACAAGAGCCATCAGGAAAACAAGTGGCTCGAACCAAGCAGCATCTCAAAGTTACTTGTTGCAAACGGAACTGCAGGAAACTCACGAACTTAGAATAACAAACAACGATAATAGTTTCCTTTTGAATGTAAACCAAATTAATAGCAGAATCATTGACTGTTTTGCTACTGAAACTTGTGGTTAAAACTATTACTAAGCATGTACTTTCAGTTGGTACTTCAGGGTAGTCAGGTGGTACGATGGCTACTTATGTTGGCGTTTGCCTTTGCATTTGGGGTTCACATCCCAGTGTCAAGTCACATAAGCTGTGGTCATCCTGTTGATGTAGATATTGTTATGAAGGATCATTCCTTCCCGGGACCACCCTACCTACGAGGGCAATGCTGATCAAGGCATGTAAGACATTGCCTCCAGATATTAGCCAGTCCCATTAAAAATAAAGTCATATAACTTGATATGGGTTTTAAATCGTTTATAAGACATTTCGTATGTGGAAATTAGCAGAAATATTCAATAGCCAAATTTTCCTGCCTTCCTCTTGAAAGCTGTGTTAGTGTCCAGTGAGACAGTACTGTTGTCTAAATTATTATACAAGTCTACAGTTGTTACTTTGATGAATTTCTTTCTTAATGTCCCTGTTGATTTCCTAAATAATTTTATCTGTGGCCTTCAGTCATCTTTTTTGGTGCTAATTCAGAGAACCTTTACCACAGTACTACCTCCTTTCCAGTTGTACTTTTATAAGTTTCTGTCCAGCCTCCTTTGATTCTTTTCTGCGTTGTTAGCCCACACAAGTTATGCTGGTGTGGTGTGTTTGCTTGGCCAAATGTGACCATGCCTGAGAAAACTCTCACAGAATCAGAAATATTCGAAGCTGTGTTTGATAATGCACTGAATTGAGCTGGAATTGCTGAACAGTTGGGTGAGAACTGCTTGTTTGCATCGTAAATAATTATAAAGTTGCAAGTTCTTAATGACATTGGTCTCTTTGCAGCTGTTTTTGAGAAGCAGCGAGTTAAATTTTACCATAGCTATGACCTGTGTGTGCCTAAGGGTCGTGAATGTTTATGACTATAGTAAATTGGAGCATATTCATATGCCTCTGAGGCTGCCATAAATTAAATCTCCATAAAAACTGGTTAAGTTGAATGTTTACATAACTTGCATAATAATCCATGTGCTCGAATTAAAATTAGGGCACCAAGGGAACTTGTAAAATCAGGTTTTTGTTAAGGCATCATAATAAAATTGAAAATAAGGTACTTTGACCAAAAGCTATTTAGAGCAGCAGTTGGTGATGAAGAATGAGAGGAGATATTGCAAGAGGATCTAAGAGTAACGTACAAATGGTCACAGGGCTGGCAGATAATGTTTAATTTGGAAAAATGCTTGGTGATGCACGTGGGGAAGGGAAACAGTTTTCTTAAGAAATGGGGGTAAAGTATTGATAGTGAGTGGGGAAGAAATGGACCTGGATGTGATTTTGCATAAGAGTACAAAACCTTTAACACAATGCTGACACGGCAGAAAGGCTAACTCAACCTTAGGTTTAATCAAGAGGACAGTAGTTATCAAAGACTAAGATATAATGCTAAGGTTGTACAAATTATTGGTGAAGCCACAGTTGGAATATTTTATCCAGGTATGAAATCCATACCTGAAGCATGACAGAACAACTGGAGAAAATACAGAGAAGAACTACCAAAATGATTTGGGTTACATGGGTACGAGCCGTGAAGAATGGTTGAAGACGTGTGGCCTAACAACGAGAGAAGCAGAAACAGACATAACTGAAGCTGATAAGATCATCAGTGATGCAGGCAGCGCATTGGCAGAGGTTCTTTGAATTAGCACCAAACAAAGCGATGTGGGGCCACATGTATAAATTATTTAGAAACTCAAAGGAACATTAGAGCTGAAATTTTGTAGTGCTAGAGCTCTAGACTTGTGGTATGGTGTGGGTGATGGGACTTTCTCAGCGGACACTATCAGTGCTTTTATGAAGAAGCTAGAAAGTATTTGCTTTTAAACATTTCTGGTTAATTTTCAGTGGTGCTAGCACAGATCACATGTATTCAGAACCACTGGAAAACATTGTTACATTATGCCAAGCTTCCCGTTCTTTGCCTACTTTTTAATTTCCATCCTGGCCCACTCACTACCTATTTAGAGTGACAATTCTTGGTCCTTGGTTCAAAGTGTCTGGAGGCAGTATATAAATGTTACTTATATTTTGTGTAATGTATTTGACCCACCATATTCTTTTGGTCAGAATTCTTCTTCTGATGTTACAAAGACACGATTCAATTACATGTTTATGCTTAATTTGTTTTTATAATCATGAAATCATTGGAAGTAGACCTACTAGTGGCAGTAATAGTAGTAAAGTAGTTATAGTACATGTCGTGGTGGTGATGATGATGACGACGACGACGACAACAGTATTGCACCAATAATCTCTAAGCTATAATAAATTTGAATTCATTGAGCTCTAAGACTTGTTGAGCTTGTCGGTAAATCTGTTGACTAGATGTCCAGGGATAAATATATAGGTATTAATGAATCACATTCATTGTGAGGCAATAAAGGTGCTATATAATGTTGCATATATGCATGCTTGATTCATACTTAATTTTCGCCGGGAGCCTCTCGGCATGGGCTTTCATCGCCCTCTCCTGGGTACCATTACACGTTAGACAGAAATCTAGTTTTCTGCCATTCCTCTGTTCCTTTATAACTTTTGTTCCATTTTAAATTGACACGACGATTCTGTTAATTCTTTGTAAGAAGTCGTAATCTTAGTGTGTCGTATATTCTTATAACGAAAGAAAAGAAAGCAATAAGTACAGTGGCACTGCAGAAATTTAATTTATATTTAGATACAGACAAGCGTCATGCAGATTCCTTGAACGCAAGAACAAATAACATCAGGATTAATTAATGTGAGGTGGTTGGAATTTTTAGAGGAAGACAGAAATTTGGAAAACAAATGTACAGTTTTCATTATGTTGTCAAAGCCTCTTTCCAGTGCAGTCTTGAGAACTTCTAGCAGCATGGGCCACCTGTGAGCTAAAGAGGAATCGACTAAAACTGAGTTTCAGTGAAAGCCGAATTGCAAGTCATTAATAATTTTCAGGTATCCCGCGGGGATTTCTCACGCATCCTGTAAATTTAAACTATAAGACTTATTTATAAGAAAAGAAATAATAAGAAAGCACATTATAAAGAAAACACAAATAAACGTAACAATAAGATCTTTTCCAATTATGCAAATTAGTATTATCCAGTTATGCAAATTATAGGGTACTTGATGTATTAATTAAGCCTACAACTATTGTAATTAGCAGCTACTACAGCGCCGGTCTCGTAAAGCAAGGCTTCACCGATGGCACACCAAACCAAGCAGCAGTCAGGTCAGTATCCAGAAAGTCGGTCCACTAAGACAGAGACGCAGTCCGTGGTGGATGAACCAACTGAAAAAGGTAAAGTCTTAATTTTTAGACCGAAATGACACATGAGACTGAGCAGAACGAACTGATGCAGAAATAGTTCGAAGATTTAGTTTTAGCAACCAAAAATCACGTTCGCCGAGAATCGTAATTCCGAGATTTCTACAGCGCCCAGCGAAAGCCACGTCGCGGGGACCAGCTTATTCACAGGCGCTCAGTCAAAATAAAATCGATAGGCAAAAGGGTCCGGTTCCAGGTCAAGATCCAAAAGTCAGACGGAGAGACAGCGTGGCAGCTATGGGGGGTGGTGCTTGGGGTTGGAGAGGAGGGAGAGATAAAAGGGAGAAGGGGTGTCAGAGTAGGATCTGTGAAAGAGGAATGTTTCCAGCTTTGAGTGAAAGGTCGATGCAGAAATTGCAAGCGGTGGAGCATCGATGAGTTTGTATGATGGGTCAGAAAACTGTCGCAGTTCTGGTAGCAGTTTATTCCAGAGTGGTGGGGCAGGCATGGCTATGGAGCAATTGCCAAAATTTAAGATGAGGTGACGGGAGGGGGAAGTCTTAGGGCAGAAAAGGGGCGGGTTGAGCGAAGCGTTTGTATTGTAAATAACTGACGAAGATAGGAGGGTTGGAAAGATTGAAGTGTGTTGTAGGTAAGTGATAGGACTTTGTACTTAGAGTTGATGTCATTGCGAATAGCAAGAAGGGCGGAATCTCTTCAATTGAACTTAGGGCCTACGTTGTGCAGAATGAAAGGGGAAATTAGCGTTGATCGATTTTTGTCATACTTTACGTCAGTCTATAGGCCTACAGACAAAAGTGCGCGATGGTCTATTGGTTAGCGTGCTAAATAGTCGGCCCAGAGGTCGGAGGTTAAGATCCGCACCAGGGCAGAAAGACGTTTCGAATTGTCTTCCCCATTTGCGCCCCTTAGCAAACTCAGCTATACACAATGGATAAAGTAGTTATAAAACGGAAAAGACTAGATGACAGTATCGATGGTGAAACTGCACATGTGAAGAAGGTAGGCTCATCAGCTTTTCATCACTCAGTGTAGAGGCAATGAGATGAAATTGAAAGCCAGTTACTTAGTTTTCCAAGGTTCAACTTCAGGTATAGAAAATGTTCTTAAGTTGACTCAACTATCCATTCCATCTGTAGGCCTATAGGTAAAAGAAAAGAACCACATACGTGGGTTAAACAGCTGCCTCCTTAAGTTGACATCTAGGTATAAATGAGTAATTAATAAATTTAGGGCGCTTTTGAGAGGTTGTGAGAGGCGATATATAAATGCTGTATTACAACAAAATTAAGTGTAAAATATGATTTTGTTTTCATTTACACAAAATGCATTTAAGGCAAGTGACTCAGCTGTCTGTTCTGACACTAGAGTGATAAAAACTGAAGTAGATGACAGGTAACCTGAAGCCTACACTAGCTGCTAAGTTTGCTAGAAGTAGCACAATCAGGGAGAACAAGTTGAATAAATAATTATGTGCCCGTATTGCGCTGCTTGAGCATTCGTAACTGTTATGTGGGCCTAAGTTGACATTACACTGTAAATAATAATAATAATAATAATAATAATAATAATAATAATAATAATAATAATAATAATAGCGATATTTCTCATTGTTTGTTTATTGAGCTGTTGGGCTTTATGTCTACCTGCATCAGGCCTACTTCCTGACCCCATACCAGAGGCTTTACGCCTGGAACCCAATAGAGGCTTCGCATCCAGACCCCATTATTGGGCCGGACTCCCCCATTGTTTACGACGGATCGACGCGTTTCCTACTGTGAAAGCTTAATGAGGCCAAATTAAACAGCAGTCTTTTAAATACGGTAGACTAGTTGCTTTGCGCAAAACTAGACTATAACTACAATTATGTGAATACTTAGGCTAGTAATTCATCCAGCACAGTAATCGTGATCAAGGTAGTTTCCTGAAAGCTCAAGTTGATGTACTTAACGTGTCAGCACCTGGGAAGGCTTGGCGGCTGGGGCTTTGCCCAAGACCCCGCCTGCGGCTCAACACGCCCCCAAACGCCTCCACCGTTAAGGAGTAGCTTCGCGGAGGGGAAGGAGGGAGACCCGCAATACTATGTAAATCGGGGCCCCAGTAGCCTTAATCCAGGCCTGCTTTAGGCCAAATACTCGAATTAATTAACGATATAGGCCTCCCTTATTGTTTTGGACTAAAGAAACCAAGAGTTTACGTTGCTACAATAGAGAAGAATTATAAAAGTTAGGACAGCGTAGGCCAGCATTGGCTGCAGTTGCCAAAATGGCAGACTTTAAGCATCTGTTAGGCCTAATTAGATGTTATTATTATTTTATATGCTATAAAATTCGCAAATCAGTGTGAAAGTAGGCATATTAAAAAATAAGGCGACAACGGAACCGAGCATGTTCTTGTAAGATTCTTGTTGTTCTTATAAAACACATTGGGCAATAATCTTGGTGTACAGCCTACTAGTACTGTATTGTCTGTCTTCGCAATTAAATATTTGTCCATATGCAATACGAGTTTTGACTCATCAGTCTAATGTGCCTAGACTTAATAGGCCTACTAATTATCTCGTTCATTGTTTCAGTAAGTATACATTTTTAATTTATTCAAGTCTATATGTTGACTAGTTTCGTTAAAACGTTAATATTAATCAAATAAGTTGTGTTAGAATTAATACAGTGTAACGTGTTGTCCCATTTAATTTGTTGTTGCTATTCGGTGACAGTCTTCCAGCTCTTGCCTCCGCTTCCTGAGACCCTTCGCCTTCCGTCCCTCCGTTCTTCTTCCTCGAGTCTCCCCGGGCACAAGACGATAAAAACGCAAAACAAAATCTACGGCTAAGGTTTACGGGGTTTTACGCCGCGCCAGTGACCCAACAGACCCCAGTTGGGGCCCCTGAGCTTACGGGCTTTTACGCCACGCCAGAGGCCTCGAATTCTACGACTAGCACACAAACAAACATAGACAGACAGAGACGACAGAAAGATAAACAACGCGGCACCGTGCTATTCGCAACTCATCTCAGAAGATTCTTCGTCATCAAGGATGCGTATCTGCAGTAAGAAATTTAACAAAGTCCGTATAATTATTAAATAATAGGGGGCCTATATTAGACTTGCACATATTGTGGCGAACGGCGGTCTGTCTTTTCCGTCGACGAGTATTCTGCAAGTCCGTCAGGTTCGGCTCCCCTAAGTCTAGCGGGAGGCTGCTTCTACTTCTCAAATGAAGGACAACGAAGTGAATCTTTGAATTTATTATTGCTCAACTCAAACGACAACTTCGATTAACTTTGCAGATCAATCGTTCTGTATTAGCGCGAACAGTTTGCGACAAGTCATTAAACATCGGCAACAACGACAACTCACGGCTACTCGGCAAGAAACTACAGCTGCTCGACAACAACCCACAGTAGCTGCCACGCAAACCACAGTAGCTGCGACAACACAAACCACAGTAGCTACGACACCAACAAACCACAGTGGCTACGACACCAACAAACCACAGTAGCTACGACACCAACAAACCACAGTGGCTACGACACCAACAAACCACAGTAGCTACGACACCAACAAACCACAGTGGCTACGACACCAACAAACCACAGTAGCTACGACACCAACAAACCACAGTAGCTACGACACCAACAAACCACAGTAGCTACGACACCAACAAACCACAGTAGCTACGACAACTTCCGAACAGCGCCCTTGTCGCTTTATATAACCCTCAGCCAAGACCGTGCTGAGCCAAGACCGTGCTGAGCCAAGACCGTGCTGAGCCAAGACCGTGCTGAGCCAAGACCCGTGCTGAGCCAAGACCGTGCTGAGCCAAGACCGTGCTGAGCCAAGACCGTGCTGAGCCAAGACCGTGCTGAGCCAAGACCCGTGCTGAGCCAAGACCCGTGCTGAGCCAAGACCCGTGCTGAGCCAAGACCGTGCTGAGCCAAGACCCGTGCTGAGCCAAGACCGTGCTGAGCCAAGACCGTGCTGAGCCAAGACCGTGCTGAGCCAAGACCGTGCCGAGCCAAGACCGTGCTGAGCCAAGACCGTGCTGAGCCAAGACCGTGCTGAGCCAAAACCCGTGCTGAGCCATAGCGACGGCTCGCTACACTCTTCCCCCTCCACGAGCCAAAAACCCCCTCCTGTAAAACAGAGCCTGAGACAAATTAAACATGTCCGACAACCAACATCAAAATAAACAAAGACTGTTTCGTACCATATTCAGTCAAATCAAACATGAAATAAACAAACGGCTCCATACCGCTTTAAGTCGAATCAAATATCATCACTATGGTCAAATAGTAACATCGTTACCAATAAACACCAAAGTAAGCAGAGACTGTTTAGACATCATTATAAACATCGTTATCAACCAAATAAACGGATACTGTTCCGTACAAATCAAACATCATCGTCATCATTATTCACAATGACGGTTCCATACCATATTCAAAATCGTTACAACAGATCAAAAATCAAATGAACAGAGACGGTTCCACACACGTTGCACTGCAGAACGAGAAGTCTTTCCGCCATGGTTGCCAATAACGTATTACAGTAGTCGATACGTGCGAGGCCTTTATACAGAGTGCTCGTCTGCCAAGGTGACGGCACACAGGCTAACCTCCATTATTCAAATCTGATTGCCTTAAGGACGGCTCGTTGCGGCCGCCTCGACACTGACTCAGGTGCAGTAAACATATACGGCTCCACCTCCCCATCAGGAGTGGGTAATCCTACGTCCCCTTCGTCCTGGGTTGACTCATGGTAAGCCCTCAACTTATCTATGTGGGCCACGAAAGGTTTGGCCCTTGGTGACTTCTTTAGGAGATAAGTCACCGGACTCAACTGGCGCAAAATCTCAAAAGGGCCAGAGTACATCCTCTGCCATTTTGGGCTGCGGCCTATATACCTCCTCGGCGTGAAGTACTACACCCGGGAACCCACAGCAAATCTAGCAGGGCGAACACGCAAATCATACGCGTGCTTTCTACGCTCAGCAGTTCTCTGTAGCTGCTCACGTACAAGTCTGTACGCGGCTTCAAGCTTTCCCACCAGCTCTTCAGCGTAAGCAAAATAAGAGAACTTTTTCTCTTCATTGTCAGGAGGTCTTCCGTGTACCTCTCTTAGCCGCTGAGGCGGAGGCCACTGGGCTACCTCACGCGTTTCGGCCGGATCCACTGCGATCCCCGTGGGTGTCATCACGTGATACTTACTGGGCTTCAACGTGAGGTCCACTCCCAAAAGTCTTTGGAACATTCGCCTCAACCTTTCTAGATGCTGCTCGGGTGTGTTTCCAAAAACAATCACATCATCATGATACACCGATAAAACGATGCCCATCAGCCTCTGGAAAGTAGCCGGTACGTTGCATAATCCAAAAGGCATCAACCGCCAGTGGAAAATTCCTCTGCGCTTTAACAAGACCGTCTTGTCCGCGTCTCGTAGATCCATCTCAACTTGGTCATGCCCATTTCTAATGTCCAGATGATGGTCAACCACCGCCCTATGTAGAAACGGTTGTCGCCTCAAGGGTTGCCTGATGGTTTCAATCCTATGTTTACAAATTGAGGTACGTCCCAGCTCCACTTCGGTTTTGGAGAACACATTTTGATATTCCTTCATCAATTCCTTCGGTTGGCACACCAGGCCTCCCGCGACCTCCTCGGAAACATCCTTTATCAGTTCTTCTACAAAAGATGGCTCCTCACAAATCCCGCCATCCCGACAGCTCCCTTCACCACTCTTTAACTCAACAGGATGCAATTCTCTTAGCAATTGATCCTTACAGAGCTTAGTAGAGGTCTCATTTAGATTTAACACCCGCACAGGCGCTATCTTAGGGTTTTCCGAGACAAAAACCCGAGCCAAATGAACACCTGGCTGGACCTCTTTTGCCTCTGTCATCCATACTGGGGCGGTAAAGGATAAGTTCCTATATAAGGTCTTGGCCGGTACATCACTCTGTGCTAAGGGGGATATCACTACGTCCTCGGCAACCATCACCCTGCGGCACCACGAGGAACCATCCCCTTTCACCAGTTGGATGCGCTTTCTGCTGACAAACAGCGCGCCAGTGCCGAACCCCAAACGGCACCGATGCTGCCTCAACCAGTCCATCCCTAACATTGGTTCCAGGACCTGGTCAGATACCAAAAAGGATGTGTCCAGCTCAAACCCGCGCCTAATCTTAATGGGAATGCTGACCTCTCCCAACACTCGGATTTCCGTGCCATTTGCAGCCAAAAGGGTGCGCCTACTAGGGTGCAATTCTAACCCCATTACCGTGGAAAAGGGTGCCAGACTAACCTCTGAGCCAGTGTCGATTAGGCACTTCTGAGATCGGCCGTGGATCACACCTCGAATATAGATCGTGTTCCCGTCCGTTCGGCTCGATGATCTTTCCCATGCGGTGTGGTTTACGGCTGCTGCCTCTTCCTCCGGCTGGTCATCGGGCGCAGCGGCCTCCGTTGTCGAACTCTGGAATCTTCTCGGCTGGCGACAGCGTCGGGCAAAGTGGCCTCTCTTCCCGCAGTTGTAGCAGGCTCCATCCTGCCTTGCTCTCCCTGGTGGCGTCCCGTCGCGCCCATCAGCTTGTCCCGTTCCTTCCGACGTCTCGTGAAGACTTCGTATCGCCGCTAGTTGTCGATCCATCTTCTTCTCCCATTCGGTTTGCCAACGCCGCTGTGTCTCTCGTTGCATCGAAAAGAACTGTTCCAACTGGTTCTGCAGCGGACCCATCCAGTCGGCTTCTTGGGTCCCGCGGACGCGGTTCGTAGGACGTCGTCTATCGTCTGCATCCGACATCCGCTGATAGGTTTCCAACCGCAAGTCCACACGGTAGGCTTCGTCGAGAGTTCTAGGTTCTCGTTCCCGTACTTTTAATGCCAGTTCACGATCACGGATTGCTTCCAGGACCGCGTCTCGCGCCACCACCTCGGTCGTCTCGTTCGAGGGCGTCGGGTAGGCGAGCACCACTAACCTTCGGACGTCATGTAGCAAGTCACCCAGAGTCTCGTTAGGCTGTTGGCGTCGATAATAGAGCTGGGCCCTGAAAGTTTCCGCCTGTCCTTCGGTACCGTATCTCTGCCGCAGTCTCTTGGTGAGATCCTCGTAAGTAACGTCTTGTTGCGCCCCGAAATCCCACAGCAGCTGGGTTGCAGCTTTATCGAGTGCGCAGCGCAGGAAATCAATCTTGTCCGACGCAGTCCACTTGTAATACTTAGCACAAACTTCAAACTGCGTCAGGAAGGATTCCACTGATCCGGTCCCGTCGAATTTCCCGGGTTTCATCGGCATCTTCCGAGTTCCCGTCACGGCGCCGTCTTCGTCTCGGTGTTGTCGGGTGGACATCGTTCTGACTGGACCTCTCGCCACCGCCGATGCAGGACTGTCGAAGTCAATGCCTTCCAGGAATCGGCTTTGCTGACTCTGGCGTCTGTCCGACATCTCCCTCCTTGTCTCTGGAGTCGAACTTTCCGGTTGGCGAGTGGACGACTCCGCAAAGTCCAGCAGGGTGTAAACGATCGTGTTGCCCTCCGGCTCCTCAGTGTCCATACTGGCTTCTTACAGACGATCTGTCACAGGTAAACAACTCTTGCGACCGAAGTAAACAGACGACCCCACTTCTGGTACCAAGTTGTGGCGAACGGCGGTCTGTCTTTTCCGTCGACGAGTATTCTGCAAGTCCGTCAGGTTCGGCTCCCCTAAGTCTAGCGGGAGGCTGCTTCTACTTCTCAAATGAAGGACAACGAAGTGAATCTTTGAATTTATTATTGCTCAACTCAAACGACAACTTCGATTAACTTTGCAGATCAATCGTTCTGTATTAGCGCGAACAGTTTGCGACAAGTCATTAAACATCGGCAACAACGACAACTCACGGCTACTCGGCAAGAAACTACAGCTGCTCGACAACAACCCACAGTAGCTGCCACGCAAACCACAGTAGCTGCGACAACACAAACCACAGTAGCTACGACACCAACAAACCACAGTGGCTACGACACCAACAAACCACAGTAGCTACGACACCAACAAACCACAGTGGCTACGACACCAACAAACCACAGTAGCTACGACACCAACAAACCACAGTGGCTACGACACCAACAAACCACAGTAGCTACGACACCAACAAACCACAGTAGCTACGACACCAACAAACCACAGTAGCTACGACACCAACAAACCACAGTAGCTACGACAACTTCCGAACAGCGCCCTTGTCGCTTTATATAACCCTCAGCCAAGACCGTGCTGAGCCAAGACCGTGCTGAGCCAAGACCGTGCTGAGCCAAGACCGTGCTGAGCCAAGACCCGTGCTGAGCCAAGACCGTGCTGAGCCAAGACCGTGCTGAGCCAAGACCGTGCTGAGCCAAGACCCGTGCTGAGCCAAGACCGTGCTGAGCCAAGACCGTGCTGAGCCAAGACCGTGCTGAGCCAAGACCGTGCTGAGCCAAAACCCGTGCTGAGCCATAGCGACGGCTCGCTACAATATCAGGCCCACAACTAAGCTAAACTCTATTGTCAGTTGGAATTGAAGTTTCAAGTCGAATATTTCACGTTGCCGCTGATTCGAAACGGGGATAAATTAAAACAACGAGCTAGTACATTTTGCTTTTGTTGTCTGACCGCTTTTGACTCACCAACGCCTACGATTCCTAGCTCAGTCGATGGACATATGGCGTGTTAACAAATGCATTGTTAATTGCTTATTCGCTCACTTATTTGGTATGACCTATTTGTCAGATTACAAATAAAGGCTAATTACTAATTAGGCTTCCTGAAGCCTCACGAGGTCTTCGAGATTTCGATTGGTTCCAATGGAATGTGTTTTGGCATATGTGGTTTTGCTCAAGTGGCAATCGATCGATGCTTTGTGCATTATATTATAATTAAGGCACTAGATTAGTTTCCAGAGTTGATGAGATTTTAAAGCTATCGATCGATTAGTATTTAAATTGTTGATTAATTATACCATCAAGTTAAACGATTCTTACATTTAACTTCGGATTTCTGTCTGATCAATGACTTTCTGTTCGAAATGACAATTTTGTCGATCATTCGATTTCTGGTAGATTAGTCTTCAACAGGAACAGTTTTCATATCGAACTTCAGATTTCTGCTTTTCCTGTTCGATGATTTTTAATGATTTTCTGTTCGAAATGACAATTTTATGTCGATCATTCGATTTCTGGTAGATTTGTCTTCAGTAGGAACAGTTCTCATATCGAACTTTAGATTTCTGCTACTTTCTGTTCAATGATTTTCGACCATTCTCAGTTCGAAATTACTTCTCGTCTCATCTCTTCAAAGTCGATTTGCCAAATGAACTTTGTTTCCAAGGCGCGAAACAATACTGCCAAACATGACGTCATCTATGTTGCGATGACGTCATCGGAACAACAATCGCAAACTGATGTCTTTATTTTTATATGCGTCATCGCTATTACCGTTAATTCGCGAAGAGCTAAGTAAACAAGCAAGTAATTTACTGGCCCTCACACGCGTACGTGTAATTATTCCAAATGAGAAGTATTGCTGGGTATAAATTGCCTCGTAAAATAATGATTGCGACCTACAGCGATCGAGATTAGCTTATGCCTGCAACTAAAATCACCACCGCCGTAATCTTTTTGTCTCACTTGAATTTGGCCTCGGGACCGAACCTAAAACCTTCCTTATCGATTGATCTTCTTGTGACTGTCAGCTAATGGCTTCTAGGGTGATTAACCCTCTGGCCGAACACCCTGTGACAGTAGGTTTCTTGTGGTATGATACTACTTTACTGTACGATGCTACGATACTACAATGCTACAGAATCTACCTGTAAACCCCTATCATATCTGGAGAGGTAAAATCTTGGAGATGAAGTTCGATCAAAAGTAATAAACAACAGCCGTTGGAACCCTGTTTCTACGTAGACTTTTATTGTAGGCTATAAGTAAGCCAACACGCGCAACCTAAAATAAGCATATAACATGCAATAGGCCTACATGTTTATATTCTCTGCCCATCTAGCCTAAAGGCATACAGGCCTACCTGATGAATGATGTTGTACACAAGCAGACGTAGCCTAAATCTGCTGCGGACTATCTGTAGGCTTTATCGACATAGGCCTATATGTAAGAGGTCCACGGCACAGAGCCTAAAATGTCGCTGAACTTAATTTTATCAAAGCCAGTGTCAAGCGGATTTTCTTTCTGCCAATCAGCCAATCAGATTCGAATAACTCTAACAACACGGGGCATGGTGAAAAGGGAACTTATCTGCCCCCAACGCTGGTTCAGATTATATTCCTTTTAAAATACATTTTCCATGCATTTCGCTCCTTTCCATAGCTCACTGCTGCCATCTGCAGTCTACAAATCGTACTCTGGAGCGTACCTCTCATGAACATCATGAATATTAATATTCGTTATGTTAATATTCATGAGGTCTATGGCACCTCTATCATAAATCGTTCATCCTATTTTTCATAATCATAAAAGCTAGAACTGTTCTTGGCGGAAGAGCCTTATTGGGTGTTGGACGTACATTTTGCAAATTCTTCCTGCATCTTTTCGTTCTACTCAGTCGCTTGCTTTATTTCATTCTCAGGTAAAAGCGTACATCAAGGCGCCTTTGTGCGTGAGGATGTCGGTTAGCATACCGATAGTGGCTATATTTAGGCCTAAGATATTTTAATCTGGGGATAGCACGGCCTGTGAACGGGAACTTTAAATGGCGTGGCGCCCATTCAAACGGACAGTGGCGGTGAAGGATCTCACCCGATAAATTCATTGAAATACGAGCAGGGTTGACATCATACGGTCGCTGTATAAAACTGTGCACGTTTATATTTACCGTTTATATAAAACTGCGTAGGCCTATATTTACATCAGAAGTAGCGCGAACCTAGCAAGTTAGCATCGCTAAGTTGTCATCCATTCGACAGGGGGCGTGTTTTGGAACCATCAAGTGGTAGACCATTACAAGCATGGACGGACGACAGCAAAACATTGCAGCTTCGTCATTTAGTTGGTCTCGGCTGCTGGACCTAAATTTTGGAACTCTGTCTCTGCCTATTGATGATGATAATGATGATGATGTTGTTGTTGATGATGATGATGTTGATGATGATGATGTTGATGATGATGATGATGATGACGATATTTAATGTCTGCGGACTAATTTTTTTACCACCTGAGGGATTACCTCAGGTGAAAAATTAAATAGTAAAAATTAAATAGTAAATATAATAATGATAATAATAATGATGATGATGATGATGATAATAATAATAATAATAATAATAAAATTAATAATAATAATAATAATATTAATAATAATAATAATAATAATAATAATAATAATAATATTAATAATAATAATAATAATAATAATAATAATAGCTGCGATAAGAAGATATCCGGAAGTTACGATTATCGTAAATACTCTCCATTCACTGCGTCTCTGTTTACTGGTCTTTTCCCACTACATCCATACATAATTCATACCTTGCGCGCCATAACTAATCTTCTGAATTGGTTGGGCTTTTGTCGCCAGATGACACCCGTGTGCGTCGCTATTGCTCAGCATCCATGAGTCATCGTTTCCTGCGCAGCAGGCAATCCGTTGTCGTAGCCGTGGAGGTGATTCATGGCTTGTGCTCACCTTTCTCGAATGGTTATATTTATTACTCTTGATTACCTGTAATTACTGTAGAGGTGATATCGATTTTGCAACGACAGAAGCAGGCCATGCAATCGTAGGTACTCACACCAAGCGCACGCACAATGTGTGTGTGTGTATGTATGTATGTTTGTATGCGTATGTGCATGTGTGTGTACATAAGCTTACGATCTGAAACGCATCTTACGATGCAAACCTCGTTATATGCATATAATGTATGTATATATATATATATATGTGTATATATATAATATATATTTAGTTACATGTCACGTTCGAGCAGAGTATGAAAGTCAGAGGAGTGTCAACTTAACGCGGGAACGAGACGACCTCTAACGGCGTAGAGAGAGATTTAGGCAGAACGTTTGCTGTCTTCGGTCTGTTAGGACGTTTTGGTTTTGGTTTTGGTTCATGGGAGCCGTTGTCTTGTGTTGGGTCCGTGAGACCTTTTGAGACGTTTTGTTGTGGCACGTTCTCGTGGGTTGAAGTCTTCTTTTGTTGTTGTGACGTCGTTTGACACCTCGTGGAGGTTTGAATTGTGTTTGACTGTAAATAGCATATGTAAATAGTGTATATTGAAACAAATACTTTTAACCAAATTCTGATGCTTATGTTCTTTTAAAAGTTCCCTAGGCTTTTAAATGTGACAGATACGTATATGTGCATATGTATTAAGTATATTCCGTACATATCGGATTATGAAATGAATCATGCAGGTGGTCTGAATATAGGCGAAAGTGATGAGTCATTTCGTTCGAGGGATGGTCTTTGTAATTGTTTAGTGATTCAAGTCTTAAGACTCTTATGCTTGCGTGCCATTGCCAGTTGCAGTCAAGCAGTAGGCCTATTCAAGCAAGTCCACATGCGGGTTAGCATATCAATACACAAGCAAGAATCGTGCAATGAAAGATGTGGATGCCATTATTTCGTGTGACGATAGGTGATCGGTTGAGCGGTCGTTTTGTAACATGGAGTGTATCGTAATCGTAATCCCGAGATTTCTACAGCGCCCAACGAAAGCCACGTCACGGAGACCAGCTTATTCACAGGCGCTCAGTCAAAACAAACTCGATAGGCAAAAAGGGTTCGGTTCCAGGTCAAGGTCCAAGAGTCAGGCAGAGAGACAGCAGGGTAAATGTAAATGTACACGGTTTTATATAGCGACCGTATGGCCTCGACCCTGCTCATTTTTCAATGAATTCATCGCCGCTCCCCTTTTGAATGGGGGCCAAGCCATTTAAGATCAGCGCGCACGGACCTTGCTAGAGACCATACGGTCGCTACATAAAAACCGTGTATATATTACATTTCCATTTGTACTTCCCAGCTGAACTCCGCCACTGCCTTTTTTGAGGGTAGCGCCAGTCCCAAGCCTGGATGAAGGAGGAGGGCGACGGCAACGGCCTTTGATGCCATAAGCTGTCGTTAAACAGTGGAACTACTACTACTTCCCAGCTGACTATCGACAGCCCCAAGACAGCATGCGCAAGGGCACACCTACTCACTCACTTACGTCCAGAGTTACGGCTGTTGCAGTCATACGAGGAGGGAGGCCGGGGAGGAGCAGAATTCAATCAATTTTCCCACGATGCCTGTCACTGAGTGACGGGAGGAAGGGCGAGGCAGGAAAGGAGCAGGGAGGGAGATGAATGGAAGGGCTGCTGAGAATCCGTCACGACTGATGCTGCTGCTGAGGCACGTTATAAAACCACTGGTGGAGGGCACACAATGCGAATCACACACACACACACACACCATATATATATATATATATATATATATATATATATATATATATATATATATATATATATATATATATATATATATATATATATTACATGCATTTATATTAACATATGATGTAGCATCAATATATAGTAATTCAGCATAATTAAAGACGAGGACGCAGTCAGAGGCAACCTGGCCATGTCCCCATTTGAGATGGGTCACATTTTTCAGTTTCCTCCAAAAAACCGGTTGCGGCGAGTTTTGGCCAAAGAAATTTTTAAATTTAAAAAACGCGTATAATACTACTTTTTAAAGCGAAAAATGTTCCGAAGTCGTAGAACGGGCAGGAATAGTAAAGAAACGAAGGGCAAATGTGCAAATGGAAAAGGCGGATGTCTAAAACGTCGTGAGGGGCGAAGACTAAAGCAGGCCCTGCGAAATTTTCCACCATTCAGGACCTCAACCATGGAAGTTTGCCTATTTCTCTAATCTAATCGAATCAAATCTAATCCAACGTAATCTCATCTAATGACTAATATTGCGCTGTTATCATACTGCACAGGGCATCAACTGATGGTCGTTTACTGTGAAACCATAGTCAAAACTCATAATGGGGTGCAGAAGGAGGCTTACACTCGAAATCTACTATACTACTACTACTACTACTACCACTACTACTACTACTACTACTACTACTACTACTAATAATAATAATAATAATGATAAGACGATTTACAGAGCGCCGTAGTACGGCCGAGGCTCAGAGAAACGAGAAGTCAGTACTTTAAGCAGCCTTGATCCGCCAGTGTAGGCCTATATAAGACTGAAACTGGAGTGCAGATACATGCTTTGGCTGTCGGATTATATTCTAATAACATAATTATAAAGGCCTCTTAAAAGCAATGGGTTGTTATGAATTGATATCTAGTGCAATGTGGAGGAAGTAGAGCTCTGAATAATCAATCGGTGTCATTTGCTAGAGGTGGAGTGGGAATGAGGAAGGAGGAACGTCCTGGTCACTGGTTCGGACCGTCCCTACATGTTTTCCCATTCACTGTGAACTGCTGCTCATAGGTCTATCCGCACTTCCTCAATCCACACGCCATGCACATCGTCTTTCAGTCCCTTCAGTCCCTATGTGGACCCTGTACATAATATTTATAAGCGAGAGGGATATACTGTGTCCTTGCAATGCTTCGAGTGGGCTACAACTGTACAATAGTGTACATACATACACAGATACACGTACATAAATATATACATGCATACATACATACCGGTACATATATACATACCGGTACATACATGCATACATACATACCGGTACATATATACATGCATGCATACATATGGGTACATACATACATGCATACATACATACCTACATACATGCATGCATACCGGTATCTACATACATACGGGTACATACCGTACATACATACATGCATACATACATCCGAGTACATACATGCATGCATACATACATACATACCGGTATATACATACTAACGGGTACATACATACATGCATACAGACATACGAGTACATACATACATGCATACACATACACGGATACATATGTACAATCGTACATACATACACATCACGTGATGTCCTTTGGGAGGCGTATAAGCAGAGGTTTTAATTCAGGCCCACACCAAATCATCGCAACAACTGGCATCGATATTATTGTATCGCATATGCATAATTATAAGCACATATATGCAATTCATACGCATAGTCTATACTTATGTTATGTCATGAGTTTTTGTACATTATGTAAACACATACTGTAATTAGGGCAAACAATTACGCATAATTGTTTCAGTACAAGTCCTCCTTCATTTTCCCCCGCAAACTGAACGTCTTTCCCACGGGTGTAATTACAATTTTACCGAGACGTTGGCTCCACACGTGCACCAAACCAATTATAGGTCACCCATGGGGTCTCTGTTTTATGTTTTCACTTGGTGTTTGTATCTCACTTGTAGTATACATCCGCAAGGAACGCATTTGTCTTTACATGCCCGTCTGCATGCTGACTAGCTTTGTGCGTCCGTAATCTAACCCAATTTAATCTAATCCAATCTGCACTAAGCGAATCTAACGACTACCGATTCTACTCTAATCGAATCTGAATTAATCAAATCTTATGACTTCCATATCGATGATATCCTACTACACAAGGCTTCAATCGATTGATATCGTGCGAAGCGCCTCGGCCGAGCCACGCAATAACACGCATACAGAGCGAAGGCGGTTGAATATAGCCTGCCGCATGCTGCAAAGCTCTAGACGCCGAGCGGCGACGTCGGCGCTCTACATGTAAACGAGTCAAGGCAAACTGATATCGTTTAGTCAGCGACATACAGTACAGTTGTGTGCTGGGTGAACATAGGGTTTACTCGGGGCAAGTTATGAGTTATATATTCGGACAAGAGGGCGTCCGGAAACAAGGCTGATCCATGCGCTCCTGAGTCACAGCGGAAACAGTCTCTTTCGGGTTCTGGGGCGAGCTCCGCTGATCCGATAGGGTTCGAGCCCACCCTGTTATGAGATCGCGAGACGGTCTGAGTTCCATTAGCGGGAAGACAGGAGGTTATGCGGAACTCGGCGAAGGATCCGTGCGTGATAAATAAATAAGTAAATAACACTTATGTGTAAAACGAGGGGTAAGGTTACCCCGTGCCTTTCGAGAAACTGGTCGTTGCGCTCCCGGGCGAGCCATAGCCGAAATATCTGCTGTCTGGTTCAGATACCGCCTCACAGGATTTGATTTCAAGGTACGGGCCCACCTTGTTGCGAGGTTGCGAGACGACGGTCCGGTTCTAGATAGCGAGAGGATAAGAGATTGAGTGACGCTCGTGGAAGGACACACCCGCATTATTCCATGTCGAAATTCAGATTGCGGAAAGGTATAGGGGAAGCTACAGCGGGTCGGTGTTCCGAGGTGGAGACTACGAGAGTCCACACCCAAAACGTGACCAGAAAAAAGAGTTTAAATCAGACCAAGAGAATTGCTGGTACGTCAGCATCCGAATCGCGTTACCCAGGTCGATCAGTAGGAGGAGCAACGATCGATTCCGACTTCATGTATGCTTGTCACGGTACACAGCTCAGAAACCCGACTATAAGTACAGCGTTGGGATAAATAGTCAGGGTGACTATTTAAATAGAATATTAAATACTAACTGTAGGAAACTATTTGAATAGTATTTAAATCAGTAAATAGCTGTGAACTACTGCAAATACCACATAACTATTTAAAAACTATTTAACTCTTGTCGGTTTCATTTACAGGTAACTGTTTAGAATGCTTTCAGTTTTCTACTATATTAACATTCAGTTAGTAGTTCTTGTTAACTTTAAGTACAAGCAACTTTTCAAAAGTTTCTTTGGATAAGCGATTCTTTTTCTTGGTAAGAGTTAGTCTGCATTAGTAAATAGTCTCTCTACTGGAACACTGGATGGAATGCTTTTGTTGAAGCACAAAAACACTGAATTGATTCATGGATGATTGTCCAGCATTTCTATTTCAACATCATCATCGTCGTTGTCGTCGTCGTCATCATCATAATCATCATCGCCACCACCACCACCTGTTTCCCTCCTCTTCCTCCTCCTCCTCAATCAATCAATTAATCAATCATCTTCAACAACATTATTATCACCGTCGTCGTCGTAGTCATCACTATCATCATCATTATCATCATAATTATTATCATCGTTATCAATCGTCATTATCACAATCATCATCGTCATCAGTCATTGAAACAATTATCATCAATCAATCAAGCACCAAATATCAATCATCATCACCATTACTCATGAACGATCAGTCATCATCGTCGTCGTCGTCGTCGTGTCGTCAATAATCAGCTTCGTTAACATCCATTAGTGAGATGATAATACTATTTCAGCCGTTGTGCGCTTCGGACCATCTCGAACAGCGCATTATCATTCTGCGTCGGGCCCTCTGATGCAACGATATTCACTATAGCAACAGCCCTCTGCCTCAGCAGCCGTCGACGCCAGCAGCGATCGATGATTCGGAGCTTCAAGAGGAGAAGCGGGGAGGACGAGGAAAGAGGAGGAGTAGGAGGAGGAGAAGAAGAACGAACAGGAGGAAGTGGACATGGCTTATTTTCAAGCGAGAGCTCGGGCATACAGCGACTGCGCAAGCACTGAATGGGTCTAAACTGCACCGGGTCGAATGCAAAATTCGTAATCACACGGCGGAAAGACAAGGCATGATTACTATAACGATAACGGAAGGTCTAGCAAGTCGTCGGATTAACTAATGTAAAACGTACGCCACCAGGTGCGATTTTTGCCACGCTGTCTCGCTTAAGACAAGGGAAGGCATACACCGAGACGGACAAACCGTACAGCCAGCCACGGATTGATGTTCAGCGTGAGTCATTAACAGTCATGGTTCTGCTGTTCTAAAATAAACGCTTCGCGCAGTTTAAAAAATAAGCTGGACTGTCTTAAGATAGAGCGATTACTGCGTGCATTACGATTTACTGGAATTGCCTTCACCGTTGAAGCATCAGCGGTTGTTTCGCAGGCGCACGGTTTTATCGTCTGAAGCCGTCTGCTTTTTAAATCGGTAAGTCACACGTCTAGCGGTATGGCGACTGCGTGGCGCAGGTGACCGGTGACTTCGACTTATGTGACTCCGACGTCGGTGGCCTCTAACCGGTTAACAGAATCGTGCAATTTTTGAAGCGCTTTAGTTTGTATCTGCAGTATTACAGGTGCTAGACGCCGCATAGACGGTTCGGAAAGAGGTCCTGTGACGGATCGATGTCTGGTGCATATTTCACGTACAGTATGTGTCGAAACATTTATATAGCGCTTTTTCAGAACCTCAAAGGCAGAGCTGCAGTATACAGCGGTTTCCAATGAGTTTTCGATTTAATGCTTGAGTGCTCGATAGTCTAGTGGTTAGCGTGCTGGACTCTCAACCAGAGGTCGGGCTTCAAATCCCTGCACCACCTGCGCCCTCTAACGAACTGGACTAGAGAAATGATGATAATACTCGCCGTACGCAGTCGATGGAAAGATGAACGATGGACAGGCGAGGAAGAGGACTGGCCACCCAACATCATGTGCTGGGGCTAAGAAAAATACGGTAGCCAACGCTTCATGCCATGTCCTGAGGGGCTGCGTTTCTTCTTTATAATGCTCAGATGTGGCAGAGATGGTATTACATGCCTTTGATTTCATTTTCATTTAGATACGATTGGTGGTTGGGAGGGAGAAGATCAGTTGGCTGGAGCAAAATTTATGAGCAACTTGTGTCAGTGGAGAAGTAGAGGGGAAGATTGGAGGGGAGAAGTTGCCCTCTTCCTTCTACAAATAATAACACCCTGTTTTTCGAGATGTTGCAAAGCTGTGGGTGGTCGATGTAAACAATCCTTGTGATTTCGTTTGAAGTATGTTACAGCAAGTTGATGATGTGAACTTTGTTCCATTTTCACACGTATTGTGTTTCAGCAAGTTGATGATGTGAACTGTTCCATTTTCACACGTATTGTGTATCCGGGTTTCTCGGCTGCATGAAGGGAATTTCAGAGGCTTCAGATTTTTTACCAATCATTTACCATTTGAACTGAAAGAATTTGGAACAAATTGATTTAGGCAGATTATTAGGTTGGATATAAGGTATGTGCGGCGCTGGTGCTAAAACCTAAGGCACACATAATATAATGCAGTGGGGGCCATTTATGTTTTACTAGTTCATCATCATCATCATCGTCTTCATCATCGTTATCATCATCATGATGTCATCATCATCATGGTGTCATCATCATCATATCATTGTCATCATATCATCATCATCATCTTCGTCATCATCGTCATATCATCATCATATCATCGTCATCATCTTCATCATCTTCGTCATCTTCATCGTCATCCTTGTTATCATCATGTATGTATGCATGAATGTGTTATTATTTCTGCATTTATTATGTGTCGCTATGTAATGATTAAGCATCAGTTGATGGTGCTGAGCAGTTGTGTGTGAAGGACTTACTCAATGTCCCTAGACAGTAATTGTCTCAGAGGAGGCTCAAACCCATAGTCTCCATGTTACAAGCTGAGTACTTGGATCAATCAGCTTCCATGCCCCACTGCCCATAGATGTATATGTTTATGTATCTGGGTATTCATATAGCACCTTTTAAGAACCTCACTTTTACCATAGTCATCATCATCATCACTATTGCCATCAGTATGATCATAATCAACATCACCATCATCATCATCATGTATCACATTCATAATCGTTGTCATCGTCTTCACCATCATCAGTTCTCTAAAGCTGGCTATTTGGCAATTGTTTCTGATTGTTTCTCAGTTCCAGTGCCATCCTCCTCCTCCTCCTGCTGGGTCTGAGCCTTGGTACGTCTTAGTCTGGTTGTGTCTTTGTCTTCCATTGACTCACTTTCTTCTATATGTCGTGCCTCTGACTCAAATTATTTTTGATGTCTGGCACGTTAATCTCTTAATATTCATTCTGAATCTTGCATGCAATGCCTCGTTTGGGATTTTAGTCTGTAGTCAGTCTTTAACTTGTAGTCTTTGTTGAATCTCTTTATCCCACAGGGTTGTTTTTAGAGCCAAGACTGACCTATTTCTTCACTGCTTATTTTACGATTCTTTGCAGTCATTTGTCAAGTTCAGTTCTTTTCTCCTGTTTAGTCCGAGTCTTGTTTGTCTTGATTTTCTTTAACTTGTGCATACAGTGCATTGTTTGGTATTGGGACCTGGGGATTTCAAATCAGTTGTCAAACAGTAATATAGATGGTGGGAGAGAAATGTGAACGTTCTTATGCTGTGTGGATGGTATGTTTTAGTGGTGGTGGACTGACAGGTTGCAGGAGCCAAGCCTAGTTCTTATGGTTCTTACACCTGTTTCTGCCTGCATCTCACTACTGGCTTCCTCTTTACAGCCTGTAACTCCCACTTTCTGACAGTTTTCCACTCCTCCTCTTTCTCCTCCTGCGGTTTTTCCTGTTTCTGCTTCAAGTCCTTCTCCTTTACTACCTCCATTTTCTTTCTCCTCTTTTTCTTTTTTCTTCTCCTACTCCGCCTCCTCCTTTTCCACCTTTTTTCTTCTCGTTTTCCTCCTTCTATTCCTCCTCCTCCTTCTGTGCTTCCTCCTCTTTCTTCTTCCCTTCCTCCTCCTCCTCGTTTCCGCCCTCTCTTCTCTGTCTTCTGTTTGCTCCTTCTCTTCCTTCTCCTCTGCTTCCTCTAGGTCTTCTGGAACAGTCACTACACAGTCGATGGAAACAAAGGACAAAGGGACCTAGGCTGAGGAGGCTGAGGGAGCTGAGGAGGAGGGTGATTATCTCTGGCTTGCAGATGCTTCAAATAAGTTAGGCAATCAGATAGGTGGATAACATGAATGATTCTATTTTTTTAACACCTGCCAAGTTATAAATAAACTCTAAATGCAATACAGAATGAGTTTCCTGTGTCCTCTGTTGCAGTTATGCTTTGAGGTTGATTGGAAAATGACTCCAAATTTAAAAATTCGGTTATTTTGGCACACAATAAAGTTGAGTCGACATTTAAGAATGTTTCTTTGCTGTACATCAGAACAGCCAAAGAAAATCATGCAGGTGGGGCAAAACAATAATGCCGTTGTCATCAGCTAGATGTAGGCTAAATTATGTATGATGAATGCCAAGATGGATGAAGCACCCTTCTGTCTTCTACGTGCGGGCGCCTAAAAGCAGGGCCTTATTATCCGACTGGCTAGGGTCTCAGAAAACTAAAAAGCCTAGAAACGATTTATGATAATTGTTGCTATTTGTCACCACGATAGAGTAATAATGTAATATACCTGGAAGCACTGGCCAAGCATCTGATATATCACTCTGATAATTTTGCTATTTAGGCTGATTTTTCAACTTTATTTGATGACTCATTTGCTCAAATGAACTGATGCACTGCTAAAAAATGCTTCACGAAGTAACATGCGGAAAATTTTTATAATTGGGCCCTGGCTCTGAGGCAGACTTAGTAGCTCAGCAGTGGAAACTCACAGTTCAGAGGCAAGCTGGACTAAAAGTAAATTCTTGGCTGAGGTGAGCACAAAAATAGGCTCACTGTTTAGGAGATAGAGAGAATGACTGATATTGGACCAAGCAGTGAATGAGCAATGGCCCTTAAGTCTGTGAGGAAGGCTGAGAGTTTCTAGAATGTACTGAAGATGCTTCATCATTTGTTGATTATAAAAACACATTGTGTTTTATTCACAGATTTACTGTAGCCAGAACTGTTGGAGGTGGTACCTGCAGCACGATTTTCAACTGAGTATCAAGCAGTGATGTTGGACCCGAAAATGATGCTGATGACTTTTGTCGTCATCATCTCCATGGCTTCATCTTCTGTATCTGCCCAGAAAAAACAAGGTAGGATGCTCAGTCCGTCTGTGAATCTGACAGCAACCACAGTTGAGTTCTTCTGGCCAATCTTTGAGGGTAGCACAGTAGTCTAATTCTGGACTGACCGTCCAGAGACTGGGAGTTCATATCTCTGCCAGGACAGAATAATAAATCAAGATTTCTACTCCACTAGTGCCTGCTATCATACTTTGTTAAAAATAAGCACATCAGCTGTACGTTGTGTGCTGGGGGATAGTAAAATCAGATGTAGGGGACTGGTCACTCACCTTTGTATGCAGAAGCTGAGAAAATGAACCCACTAATACATCATACCACTAGTGGGGTAGGCTGTGGGAGTGATCTCCTTCTGGTTCTTTTTCTTGTTCTTTTTCTTGTTCTTTCTTCACCTTCTAGCTGTTTAAGTACAACTGTTGCTATACTTCTACAGATAAACACATATGTACTTGTGTGCTAAATGTTGTTGAAATAGACATGAGAAAAGGATACACATGTATGTAGACTGTTCTCTGTCTTTCTATGCATACTTACAGTTGCAAAAGTAATGATGCCAAGAATGATAACAGTTACAGTAGTCATAACTTTAGCTTTTGCTATCACAATAATAGCGTTTGTTTGATAACAGTAATAATTGTGATAGGTAGTGATAATGTGAAGATGTTTTATATAAGATTTCAGTAATTTGTGCTCAGTAATACAAAACCTCTGTGATAATGTTGTGTCAGTAATTGTTATGACTAGCAAAAAATATACATGGTAATAGTTGTAGCTAGCATTCAAAGTGTGGAGGCATGATAGAATTTTTTGAGATTTTATTCCATTACTGCAGAGAGATTCTGTATCACTGTATAAGAATTAGGAACTTGTAATTGATTGCGTATGGGCTGAGACATTGGTGACATTGTTTAGCATGTAAATGTGATAGGCTTTGCGCAGTCTTTGAGTAAGTTTACTGATCCATTCAGTCTGCTGTGATGTCACATTCAAGTTGTCTCCTCTGCTGCAACATTTAGCTTTGTTATATGACGTGTTGCACGGTTGTCATTTTTCCTGACGTTGCCGTGAATAATGTTGCTGGAGGAGAGCTGGACCAAGTAGCTAGATGGCAAATATTCCGAGGAAGGTCTGATGGATTGAGCCAGGCGGTGTCGAGAGTTCTGGCTGGGTCTTCATGTGGCTTTTGAGGCTTCTCTTTGATTGTCTGAGTGGTCTTGGCCATTGTTTTCCTCAGTCTGTAATGGTGCTATCCAGTTATTTCCATATTCATTAATCAGAATGGCAGATCACTGGCATGGTATCAGAACTGCCACTGATTACAGTCCAAGTAGCTTGAAGGTTGTAGGTCATCTGCTTATTTCTGTAGTAGTCGTCATTATTATCATCGCTGCCATCTGCAGCAGTTAGCTTAGTCGTAATGTAGTAATCATCACCATCATCATTCTGTCATCAGTAACACATTTATGGCATTGTCATTCATCAACTTTATAGTGATCGTCGTTGTCATCATCATCGTCATCATTATCATCATCATCATCATCATGGTTATAATCAGCGTATTAACATCATCATTTGTCATTTTTATTGTGGTCATCATGATTATCATCGTCGTTGTCGCCATCATCCTGGTCATCATCAGCAACAGCACATTATCATCATCATCATTCATTGTCTTCATATGGTCATCATCATTATCTCATTATCAAACTGTCACCATCGCAACAGTCATAACCACAATTGTCACTAGTCAGTCCATGCTGCTGTTTTTGAAGATGCAGATCTTTCTGAAACTGAAGCTGAAAATGAGAGAATTAGGACACTAGGAACTCATGGTTGACAGCTTGCTTTTTGTGTGGGATGGGGTGGGATTTTCATTCGCCAGATTAGTCATGCATGAGAGCTCAGGCCAGATGTGGTAACAGTAGTGAGTCAGCCGAATTCTGATACGCATAGGATTTTTTAATAAGCTGGCTTCACAGGATTGTAAGACTGGAAGTTGTTATGTATTAGGTTTTAGTTCTAGGTGTTGGATGGCCTTCAGAGCACAGGTTTATCTTTGCAGGGATGGACCGAGAAATTATAGGCAGGAAGTAGTAAAGCAAACATCCCTTGCGTCTACTTCGAATTTAGGGAGGCACTCATATCAGTATGGTCTGGTTTTTAGGCAGGACGTAGTAAAACAAACATCCATTCTGTCTACTTTGGATTTAGGCAGGCACTCATATCAGTATGGTCTGGTTTTATGGCAGACTGTGAACCCAGAGGTTGGAGTTCAGATCCCTTCCATGGGAGAAGGATATAGCAAGACTTCTGTTCCACGGATACTATAGTTGAGTCAGCTAGGCACTTGAGTACGTATACCCTCGTATACCAAGACAAAGAAATTGAACTCGCTAATACTTCTTATCCAAGGCTATCTCTTGAAGCAGCCAAGAACATGGAGTGTACTATATCTTCATATTCAGTATGTGAAGTTCCTTTGTGTGGCACTGCATGCTGTTCCTTTATTTGTTCTTTCAGTATACATGTTACTTCAGTATACGTGTTACTTCAGTATGTGTTACTTTGGTATGTGTTACTTCGGTATGTATTACTGTATGTTGTAGCGATCTGTGGTACTCTAGTATGTGGTGTGCACTGATGCGCGGCTGCTGTGCATGGTCTGTTTGTGCTGGTGCTGACACGGAAAAACTGTGCAGAAAATTGATTTAGAAGAGTAGACATAGGCTGAGTAGCAATACTTTGTGAGTAATTGTAGTGCTATGTCTACATTTATGTGGGGCTGCATCTACAGTTATGTAGTAGTAATGTAAACATTTTATGTGTTGTTCTGTCTACATCTGTGGTGTAATAAAGTATACCATGTGATATGTCTTCTGCTTTTATGTGGTGTTGCTTATACGTATTTGCAGTAATATACTAATAATGCTTACCCATAATATGTAATACGTTACTAATGTAATACTTAATGACTTATTAGGTATTACTTTTACGTAATGAGTTCATTAGGTGTTACTGCATGTGCATAGTAATGTCGTTTACGAATAGACAAGCCAGTCATTGCAGTGTAGTAAATGATGCACTTTTAAGTGCAACTGCAGTGTTGTCAAGTTTAAAACTGGAGTCACAAAAGGAACTTATTTTATACCACCGACATCTCGTGCGTTACTTTCAGCACTTTTGATGTAGAATTGAAACCAGCCAACAGCAGGCAATGGATCTAGACTAAAACAAATGACTATGGCAGATACGCAATTTCTGTATTGTGTCATAATGTTCTGCTAGAAAGCAACGAGTGTGCATTTGGCTTTCAGTTGGGATATAATTTAAGCAATTTCTAGTGAATTTTCCTGTATGGTCGCAATTACGTCAAAGACACTGAAACGCCTGTAACACATTTTCTGGAGACAATTACAAAATATAAATCTGTAATATTGTTGCTTAAAAAAATTACAATCAGCATTGCATATTTTTTATTACAAGTAACGTTGCAAAAAAATGTCCTCACTTTCTTGCAAAACGCAACCACTTTAATCAGTAGGAAAATCAGATAAACAGCAGATTAGACAAAATGATCTGAAGTTTTTCTTACTGCAGAGTGTGTGCTATCCATGGTCTGTTTGTGCTGGTGTCTCTGTGAGCCGTTCTGATGTATTGTGCTCATGGTGTATTGGAGGATTTTGATTAAATGCCAGTGTGAGTTGATGCATTTGCATCATCAATTATGTTCTTCACCGTCGGCAGGTGAAGTGGCACAGAATTCATCAATTCTGGCAAATGGTTCACCAACGTAGATAAGAGCCAATTTATAGATAGGAGTCACTTGTTTTCTAGTCCCGGAATCAGGTTCCATCGGATGAGGCATGGATGGGATGAGGCATGGATGATGCGATGATGAGGATGGATGAAGAGTCAGGGCAGATCCGGTGATGATTGTTGGCAGAATTCTCGTTGGTTCGTTGGAGGGGTGCCAGTGACTCTTAGGTTCCTGCTATGTGCTATGGACTGTATCTGCACACCTCTTGTGTTTCCGTGATAAGGACGCTAGTGATAAGCATTGTCTGTCTGTGTTTCTGTCTCTGCCTCTCTTTCTCTGTTTGTGCTTCTCTCTCAGTCTCTTTCTGTCTTTCTGTCTTCCTGTTTTGTCTCACTGTTCTTCTCTCTCTACCCATGCTATTGAATCTCTTCTCGCGTTTCCGGGATTTCCTGTGAAATGTGTGAACAGTTTTCGCAGATATGTGCCGTCGGAATTAAGTTCCGCTAATAACTGACGCTACTGTGGCTACAACATGAAGTTAAGTAAGGTAAGGTAAGTTAGAAATAATGTCTTACAGATCACAATGACTGTACTGTGTTGCTGTTTTTTTGGGAGGGGTAATTGTCTGCTTGTTTTCGTGTCATATTTTCTCGGCTAACTGATTTGGAATTAGTGGGACTGACGCACGAATGAGGTGTGGACAGTTATCTACTCCAATGCAAAAAGATTGCCAACTGAAAAGAATGCTGACATTCTTACTGGAGAAACCAGATCAGGCAATGAAATACAAGAGCCGTGGGTTGCTGTACAGTTTTTTGTGAATACTTCTTTCCAATGGGGAAAGATTTTGCACAGACTAGAAAATGGATTTCTAGCTCTGTTGTATTTCTTAGATCTTGAAATGACTGTTGTTTACACCAGCTTTCTTTTTTCCCATTCATAAAACATACTTGCACGAGTGTAGATGTATGTATGCATCATGTATGAATTTTATACATACCAGTCCATGTATGCATTTGATGTATTATATATATTATGTTCATGAGTATATATATGTGTGTATAATTATTATACTTATAATCTTGTTCAAAATATGTATGTTTGTAAATATATTCAGACATATGTATTTATTTTTATCTATATATGTAATGTAATAAATAATAATAATGACAATTTATAGAGCACCATAGTGTGGGCAAAAAAGACACTTTACATAATAATTATGTATTTATTTATCTATGAATGTCCTTGTGCATGTATGTGTTTATGCGTTTATGTGATGTATGTAGCCAAAAAGTGTGATGGATAATATTTTTCCTTGTGCATATGTACGAGTGTTGTATGTTCCTGAATCTGGATGTACAAGTGCAGATGTGCTGGACTCATCCTTGTTATCTTGCTATTGTGCCTTCTGTCTTATCTCCAGTGCTGAGTTTTTTGTAGAGACTCCATATGGGCAACTCCTTTGTTCTGATGAACTTCGAAGCATTGGAAGTTGACCCACATCTGCGCTAACAACTATTCAAGCTAGTGATGTATAGATAAAATTGGATATATATATATATATATATATATATATATATATATATATATATATATATATATATATATAAATGTAAATATAGATAAATGTACATATGTTGTATGGTATGTATAGATTATTTATAAATATATATATATATATAATATAATGTAAGTAAGTATTATATACTTTTGTATTTACATAATAACAATAAAAATAATAATAACAAATAGAAATAATGACACTAGTAACTGTGATAATAATTTGAAATAAACATGAGGAAAGGGTTAACTTGGCAAAAGATCAAAAAGATCGTACTACATTGATTTGCATAATTTATTTGCCAGTGAACTCTGGCTTCAGGAAATGATTATGATAATTTCAGTTGATTTAATTTTAACTGATAGCCATTTATTGTCAACATCAACTTCAAATCGGGACAGGTTTTCAAGAATCAACTGCACAGAGATTGATGTAGAGGTCACAAAAGGTCAAGTGAGAGGGTCTAACAGACTCTGATAGGGATCAGCTGGCCCATTTCCAATGTTAATAATTTGTGGCAACTAAACAAGATGATTCAATTTCATACATAACAGTACAATGATATATATAAATATATAACATATATATTAAGATGTATATGTGTGTATATATATATGAGTGTATAATGGCATATGCACAGAAAGAAAACAATAATAAAGAGATTGCTTCAATGCAGAGATATTGATATAAATGTGATATTTATTATGATTTGTATATATATATATATATGTGTGTGTGTAGTGTTTTTATGATACTGATAGAAGTTGGCGGCCGACTTGTGGAGGAAGGGAACTGGAGAGGGCAAAGCTAGGCAGTTGCCCTGGGGTTCGCGCCTGAAAGTTGATCCAGTATTGGTCTGGTATGCCGTCTAAGACTGGCTGTGGACTGTTTTTTCAAAGGGTAAAAGGCATGGTCCCTAATGCAGGGTTGAGATGGTGAATTTGACGACATTTAGAGCGCCTCTGATTAGTGCCTCTTGAAACAGTACAATATCAATTTCCAGTTACTACTGCAATTTAGGCACCTCAGATGAAATGGAATAGTCCTGTGCAGTGGTTCTTACGCAATGGACCAGAGAAACTATTGGGTTGTCTTCGTGGATCATTCGAGTGAGAATGATGTGCTACTCAGAATGAAAATCTTCTGAGCAAAACTTAGGTTATAGTTGGCTCCTTTGAGGACTTTTCTTGAAGAGGTGCTATATAAATGTGCCGTTACAATTACAGTTACAGTGTAGACAAAATATTCACAAACATGTTGCAATTTACCAGTTAAATGGGTTCTTAGTGATTCAGTGATTTAAGAAGACTTTTGTTTGTCTTAGAACTTCACCGCTTTTCATGCTTCTCTGCTCAAAACTGAAACACTCCTCTTCTGCAGATCCTATCCTGATTCCTCTTCTTCCCCTTATCTATCCCACAGATTCCATTCCAAACACCACCCACCACAGCCATCTGACAGTCTGCCTGACTCTTGGATCTCAACCTGGAACCAACCTTCTTGCCTGTCGATTTTGTTTTGACTGAGCGCCTGTTAATAAGCTGGTTCCCATAACTTAGCCTTTGCTGCGCACTATAGAAATCTTGAATTTATGATTCACAATTACAATTACAGCCAAATCTAACTTCCTCTTGAAGTTAGGAGAATATGTGTCCACTGAGATAGTGTTGTCAACCAGTCTATCCTGCCAGTCTGTAACTCCTGCACTAAGGATCTCTGCTTTAAAGGTTGTGGTGCAGGTAATATTGTAATCGTAACAGCACTTGTGTGTAGTGCTTTTAGGAATCTCATTGAATTAGCTTATTAGTAAGTAAGTCTGCTAAACGAGGTATTCAGACTTGTCAGTTAAAAAATTTATCAAATCTGAGTGTCTGTTGTTGTGGATGGGTGGCTAGGTGAGGAGGGATAGCCACCCTCCCTGTTGGGCCAGAAAAGTTCAGCTAGACTTTGTGGATCCAATCCACACCTAGACTTTGTGGATCCAATCCACACCTAGACTTTGTGGATCCAATCCACATTAGACTTTGTGGATCCAATCCACACCTGTCTCATTTTAAGTAGCCTGGAAGGAATGGCTATCTTGAATAGGCCAAATCAATCTGTTGCAGGTAGGCAACATGAGTGTTCTTGTGATTTTAGTCCTCTATCCACCTACCATTACGAAACAATCCGACCAGGAGGTCGCTTACATCCCTAAGGAGCCGGTTCAGATGAAATGCTTGGCCTCGGGGCGACCTGAACCGTCGTAAGTTGCTGTCCGCCACGATGGACGGTTCTTTGTGTATGGGTTAGAGTGTTCAAGCACTTTGTAAAGGTCATGCTTACGATGTCCTAGAAGGCAGATGTAGTAGGTCTTGTACTTGTAAACATTTTTTCACAGAGAAGCAAGTTTTTGTAGTTCTTTTTTGCTTTATGTGTTTTAGACATTTTGTTTTGATGTTCTTGTGGTCAGTTTTATACTTATTGGTGGGATGTGCTGGTTTTTTGAGGTTCTTGTGTGTTGGAACAGGTTGCCTAACGATGGCGAAGGTGTTCCACAGCGATGGCCACAAAAGAGATTTAGAAATAGGGGACGTATACAACAGAAAACGACTAGGAATGGATTTTAGAACTTTTAGACACAATTAAGTGAAAAATTGGGGAGTTTGGATATGACTTCTAGGGATTCAAGAGGTGGGGTTGGATACCATGAGGAAAGCATGGAGATTTTTGGCTTAGAAACAAGGGATGGAGTAGGTAGAAATTTGAGGAATTTGGTAATATTGGCCAGGGTAACAAGGATCTGGACTTTTCACAGTGCCCAGCAGGTGTTTGGTAGGATTCTAAAATGGCAGGATGCCATTCGAGAATTAGCGAGTCTAAACATTTTGCGACTTGCACATTGGAACACAACAGAGTAACATGGGACCTGGGAATTGTTTTTGTTTATGGGGAAATACGAGAGATAGTTTTTATCAGCTGAAATCTTTCTGCCATAGTTGTGCAACACTACATCATGGAACCATTGGCATCTAATGTGCGCTGTTGCATATGTGAGCAACTCGTGTCTATCTTGTGTTACTTGGGATGAGTTGTTTTTCCAACAGCAGGCCGACCGCCGTGGATAACAAAACATCCTCCATTTGAGAGGGCGTACAAATTAGGAGATCGTACAGAACTGCCCTGTAAGGCTGATGGATCGCCAGCACCCACGTGAGATCTTGACTTGATCATGGCACGAAATCCTGTGCAATACGATGGCCATTTTAATCTTTTAGATAAGGCTTTCCTGCCTAATTTCTTGCCTGCAAGTTTTGCTAACTGTCAGCCTCGAATCATCCGTATGACTGTGATTTCAGCTTGCTCCGCTTGTGGTAATGGCTTCAAAGGAGTTCTGGTTTTTTCAACTATACTGTTTCAGCTGTAACTCTTGCTGTGACACCTCACTGATTGTGCTAAAAAAACACACGTGTCGAATGCTTACACACTAAAAATGAATGTTTGCTAAGAACAGGCAGTAAAGAGGCCTGAATGCTCATAGAAATCTTGCTGACTATAATGAAATGCAGCCATTTTGGTGTATAAAGCCAGACATTTTGTCTGGTCAGACAAGAGTTGCCTTGTGTGTGATCATTCATATTAACCATATTCGGCTATCAAACATTTTATGAGCATTCTGGCCAGACTTACTTTTAAGAGGATTAGTCATTAATAGCTTTCTCTCTTAGATATGGGTATGCTATCATATTGGAGTTCTGTTGTAAGGATTTTGAATTGTTAGCACAAACTGTGATGGTTGCAGTTTTTTCAGCAGAAAATTTAAGTTAAGAGAATTGCATGAAACTGGTGAATACAAAATTTACTGTAAATTAGTTTTCAGAAAGATTGGATTAATTTTTGATGAGTTTTCAAAAAGTTCATTTTTTGGATGATTACCCAAGCAGCACGCAAACGTTTTTAAACGTTTGTTTTAGTTTAGAACATTCAATAATGGTTTACAATTCTTTGTGAAGTCTCAGTAATGTTGTGGAAACATTAGTAAACAGCCAGTTAGGTTACAAAAGTTTTCGTAGCATTAATAAAACGTTTGTACAATATTTTATTTTATCATATACGCTACTCATTTGCACATAGATGGACCATGTGCATCAAATTTATCTACTACAGAGACCCATTTATTTAACATTCAAGTTCAGACATTTCAGTAACATTGCAGAAATGTGTTTAAGTAATCAGTTAGTCTACAAAAGCTATCCTAAAACGTTTGTATCAAATTTTAGTTTATTCAATCTATAAACAACTTGTTTACACTTAGATCAACTGAGTTTTTACCAGCTGAACACAGTTTATTTAGCATCCAAGTTGCAAATGTTTTGGTAACATTGAGGAATGTGTTTAACAGTTGGTTAGGTTACGGAAGTTTGCGTAACATTCTTGGAACGTTTGTACAAAATTTTAATTTTTTTTATATATATGTGACTTGTTTGCACATAAATTCGTAGATCGACTGAGTTTTATAGCCTACATGTGAACACAGTTTACTACACCATTCTATACTTGCACAACAATATTGCTTAGTAGTGACCATCGACTGATGCCTTGAGCATTATTACATTGGCGCTATAGAAGCTCTGATTATTTATAGCATGTACATACATTTCCTCTAACACAGAGACCATTTATTTAACATCCAAGTCACAGACATTGTGATAACATTGCAGAAATGTGTTTAATTAATTGGTTAGACTATGAAAGTTTTTGTAATGATCCCAAAATGTTAACGTTAAGACTAAATTCTTGGAATGCATAGTTGTAATTTATTTGGGTGCATTTAACAGACTAACAATTTACATAGGTGACAAAGCATGGAGCTCCTTAAGAACAGTCGCTTTTAGTTACTTAAAATAAACTGGTAAAACAGTGTTTAGTAAAAGTTTTCCACAAACATGAGATCAGTGATTGCATCATCATTATAATAATGCCAGAACAACATTAAGTTATTGTTATTGTGATGTTCCATTATTGTTTGTGTAAATATCTCATCAAAAAAACTGAAAACCTATGTTTAAATAACTTTTCACACAGACATAATATCAACTGTTAGGTTGTTATATAGTAATGCCAAAATAACTTTACATTATTGTTAGTGTAGAGTTTTTACATTTGTATAAATGTTTTATCAACTCAAAAGACTGACAAAACAACATTTCATCAACGTTTTGCACAAATGTTACATCAACCATGCTAACGTTTAAACAACCCTGAAACAACATCACAGTATCGTTATTCTAACGTTCCTCTAACATTTGTACATAAGATTTAATAAACATTAAAACAACTGACAAAACAATGTTTAATAAACATTTTATGCGAATGCAAGATCCACTCGTTCACAAGCCATATTTCAACATTACATTAATGTTTGTGTGCTGCCTGAGTAAAGTTTGAGGTGTGGTTCAAGATTCTCGTTCAAAATGCAGGGGTCTGAGTTTGGCAAAGCTGTCGGTTAGTATTAGTTTATGACAGCATTTCACTACTGCTTTTATTTTCCCAGTTTGTGATTTCAATCATTCTTATATTTCTTGTATATTTTTCAGTTTTGAAGGTTGCATTCTTTTTGATTCTCTCATGCGCAGAGGTCAGTGCATGTGCCCTTTGCATGTTTGTTTTTCTGCTTTTGATTTTAAATACTGTGTGAAGAGGGAAGTCTTTGTAACTTTAACATTTGCAATAACTGCTTTGCACAACATTCAGTCAAATCTGAAAACTACTACTGTATAGCACAGTGTCATTATTACCTCTTAACTATTTGTGGTTCATATCCTGAGTCTCACTCAGTCAAAACAAAATCGATAGGCAGGAAGGGTTCGGTTCCAGGTCAAGATCCAAGAGTCAGGCAGATAGAGACAGTCAGGCGGCTATAGTGGATGGTATTTGGAATTGAACCGGAAAGTGAAGTAAGGGGAAGCTTGGACTTTCACTGATGAGGAATTCAGTTAGGGATTTCAATGATCGCCACCGAATTCGGTAATGTGATCCATATCAATTTCAGATGACACCAGTGTCTAAACCAAGTCGCAGAGGTGAAAGGCCGTTGCACTAGCCGCTCGACCATATAATCGACGTGGTGGTGTGTTTGTAGCCCAAACAAACAGACCGCATTTTATGGTGAATTTAGAGTACTTCCCTCCTGAAAACATTCTTAATAGCGTATTAGCGATCGTGTCCGACCCGTTTTACTACATGGCCGCGTTGCTGTAACGACATCTACCCATAGCATAATCGTGTCGCGAGAGAAACATTGTAAAGGTTATTTATTGGAAGCTCTGAGTTGTGAAACCCTTCAGCATTGTTGTTGGCCGATATTATCAACATTCGGACGTTTTCCTGTTCTGCTGAAGCCCCGTTTTAGCTATCCACCCAAAGCAGATGGGCGAACATGTCCGGTCATCTTTAAGTTTGCTTTGCAAACACTGTCCGCCGCTTTGTACAGAAGTAGTCCAACCGTGGTGGATTTGGACCGGTTTGGATGGATTTGAACCATTGTGACCGAATTTCGACAGGTTCTGACAAGATTCTTTATGGTCTGCCCACTACCACATCCATGACATCCATAGGATTCTCTTTTCTGCCTTAGTTTGTTTGGATAATGCCCTTGTCTGTAGCCATCTTAAGTAGTGCAGCGCGCTTCTTACTGGCATTTCGAAGCTAAATTGATGAAGCTTCAAAGAATCCAAAATACACTGGCAAGAGCAATCACTAAAACTCCAAAATATGAACATAAATCACCAATCCGTAAATCACAGCACTGGCTGCACATTGGAAAGCGCATATTATTCAAGACTGGACTAATTGTGTACAAGACTCTATACATTTCAGCCAACCTCACTATCTTTGCTTTGTGATTACTCCCTTGACTTGTCTCGGCTTGACCAGTACTTCTGACTGTCTTAACCTGACTATTCCTTGGTCAAGAATAGCTCTCGGCAGGAGCACCTTTTCTGTCACTGACCCTACACTCTGGAATTCTCTTCTGGCAAATGTTCACTATGCAAAGTCTGTTTTGGCTTTGAGATCTCAACTAAAAACTTGCGTATTACTGGATTCATTTCCTCCGTAGACTGTTTCCATGACTTCTCAGATTCCCTTCTTGGCTTTTCAATCAGTCTGTCCCTGGAATTGGGCTTGCACAACGATTTTGCGTAGTATCAACTAATACCTTGAACATTACAATGCTGCTATTGAATTTCTTAGATTATTATTATTATTAATAATAATATTATTATTATACATACAAACACGAGGTTCATAAGCACTATACAGGTGTTCATATTCATGTTTATGTACATACACATGTACATACATGCACACATGAACATTCTTTTATTGATCCAAAAAAAATATATATATATAACAGCGATAAGCACAATATACAGGAAGGTTTTAGGATACAAAAGGAGAACCCAGAAGGGAGCAAAGTCCCGCTTAATAGGGTCCCCCCTGTACCAAAAGCTATTACTAGGTGACGAATGATTAACAGCATCACTAACTGGAAAAAAAGCTTAGTCAGAATCTGATCAAAACATCTTGGAATACAAAAAAGAAAGAACCAAACAAGAATAAACCTTAACTAGTGAAAAACTAAAAACAAATAAATATTTTATTTATTTAGATCATTAAGGTACGCGCGCATTGCTTTCTTAAACAATATCAAATTAGGCTCAGTACGAATATCGTGCGATATAGTATTCCAGACAGAAGGACCAGCATATTTGATAGAAAACAGTCGAGTATTGGTACAGGCAAAACTTGCACGGAAATCACCCCGAGATCTAGTAAGATGTGTATGGAGCTCAGATATACTGGAGAAGTACCCAGTGAAAGCAGAGGGAAGTAGGTTATGAGCAAAACGATACATAAATTCACTAATTTGCAGTTTATTAATCTGCTCAATTTGTAAAATATTGTAGTCGTAAAAGAGTTTATTAGAAGAAGAATATGGCTGGTTTCCTGTGATGATGTGAATAGCTCTTTTTTGAAGTACAATTAATCTCCTAAGCCGGGAATGGTAAGTTGATGCCCAAACAATATTACAGTATGCCAGGTATGGGTAAATAAATGAATAATACAGATTAATAAGAATATAATGAGGTAATAAATAACTGATACGAGATAATATTCCTATATTTTTAGCAATTTTAGTAGATATGTTCTTAATATGTTCTTTCCAGGTCAAGTGCTCATCAATATAAACACCAAGAAATTTAGAAGTTTTAACTTGCGAAAGTGTTATGTTATCGATAGAGACTACTGTATTCTGATTGAGAATTAATTTTTTATGAGAACGAAACAGGATATAATTAGTTTTCGACAAATTAAGCGATAATTTATTAGCCTTAAACCAGTCAGCTACAGCTATCAGTTCGGCATTAACATGCTCTATCAATGAATCCAAAGATTTATGAGATAAAAAAACATTCGTATCGTCAGCAAATAAAATAAAGTGCAGTGAAGATGATGAATTTGGAAGGTCATTGATATAAAGTAAGAATAGCAAGGGTCCCAAATTGGAACCCTGAGGAACACCACATCGAATAGTTCTAATCTGGGATAAAGTACTATTACACATAACCAGTTGTTGTGTATTACCGAGATAATTGGTAAACCAGCGAAGTGTAATATCACGTATACCATAATTTTCAAGTTTTCCCAACAGAATTTGATGATCAACAGTATCAAACGCTTTAGCCAAGTCAAAAAAAATGCCAATAGAAAATTCATTATGATCAATAGCATACGAAATTTTGTCATGCATATTTAGTAATGACATTGATGTAGAATGACCGGATTGAAACCCATGCTGTAGAGGGTACAGAATATTCATACTACAAACATAATTATAGAGTCTCTCATACATCAGTTTTTCCAATACTTTAGAAAAAAATGGTAAGATAGAAATTGGTCTATAGTTAGTGACATCTTCTTTATTTCCTTGTTTGAATATAGGCACAACTTTAGCAATTTTTAAGGCAGATGGTACAATTCCGGTTGAAAACGAGCAGTTAATGATTTCCGATAAGGGAATAGCTACAGAGCACAATGCAGGATTAGCTATACAAGGATCAATATCATCGGGGCCTGTGCTATGCGTAATGTGAAATGACCGACTCAGGCTGACAATTTCCTCAGGGGAGGTCGGGCATATTACAAAAGAGTTTGGGGGTGAGGGTTTAAGATATTCACGAAAAGAAGTTTTACTAATAGGAATCCTCGCCGCTAGAGTCCGACCAACGCTTGTGAAGTAATCATTAAATTTATCAGCCAGAGTTTCAGCCTCACAAACCCTAGTACCGTTTATGTTCAAACAATCAATTACAATACTTATGTCCCCAGCTTTTACTATTGATCGAATAACAGACCAAGTCTTTTTAAGATTATGTTTATATTTAGAAAACTCAGTAGCATAATAATTTTGTTCAGCCTTGATTCGTAATTGTTTAGATTTATTACGATATGCGGTAAATTTCATTTTATTATCCCAGGTGGGATCTTTTATATATTTTAAATATAACTTAGATTTCTTCCTACATGATTTTAATAAACCTCGTGTCATCCATGGTTGCTTGGGTACAAGACGACCCTTTTTACTACTATGAATCAGTGGAAAAGCCTTGTCATAAGCACTTTTATATAGGTCAATGAACAGGTCCATGCATGTATGTATGTGTGCACTTGAATACATACATGCATATATACATACATGCATATATACATTCTTGGACCTGCATATACAGGCATACAGAGGCATACATGCATGCTTGCATACATACATTATTACAGTTTGCCTAGGGATATGGAATAATATATCAGCTTTAGGTTAAATGGATTATTTCTGAAGCTATTAACAAGAGTAACATGACTCACATAGAAACAAGACATTGACCTTAGGTGGCAACAGAATCAACGAACAGCCTCTCAAGATGAAAAACATCACATCAACCAAGAGATGGTGATGAAAACGGCTGTAAAAGAACGAAGATAGCAAAATGGCTCAGAAGAACCAAGTAAGTCGCCCACGCAGGTAGACTTAAACATGAATAGCCAAAAGAGACTGGGAAGAAAACCCCGCTCACTTGAGACCAAAACCATAATCCGATCTGGGTCGAACTTAAATACAACATGGTTGATGAGGTCGACTTTCCCTCCAAAATGTAGAGAAGGCGTACAACATATGACAATTCAAACTACTTGGTCCTGTCCTAGATGTCTGTCATATGTTACAGTATACATCGACACATGTTTTTACAGCCACATGCTTTTACATTCATATGTACGTGTGTAAATGTGTGTATACACAAATGCACATGCATGCATGGCAGTAAACGATGCAACATAGACTTCCTGAAGTCTGGACGAGAAACCTTTGTATTCATGGGTGGCGCCACTAAGTGCCAGACTGAGTGCTCAGTCACTAGTGGCGCTGCCTCTGGTGCCAGCGCAGTGACTATCTTCCGTAAGGTTTTATCGATCGTGCCTGAAATTGCATCTTGTGAAACGTCGTTCAGAATCTATTGTTGCTAGCTGCTGAAGCCGACTCAGGAGCAGGACTTGGTCTGGTCAAGCCGTATTGGTCAAGGCTTTGTGGTCAGCGCAGATGGACTGACCACACACGTGCACAATAGGCGTCTTTCAGTCCGGAGCAGAATTGGCTGCAGTCCAATCTAATAATGTCCGGCTGAATTCATTCATCTGACATTTGAGAAATTGCTCTTTCTTGTTCTTCAAGTTTTATTTCAATTGTTAAGAAGATGTCCCATCGCTAAATTGAGTTGTAAGACAATTGGGCATTTATTTAGCGCCATTGTAAGAATATCAAATGAGGTCTGGTCCACGAGAGGGCAATTTGAACATGCCCCTTGCGGTTGACTCCAAACCTCCAAATCCTTACCAAGGAGCTGGTTGTCTACTAAACTGGGAGGTTGGGAAAAGGTCCTAAAAAGATGGAGCTACTGAGCCACCTGCAGGGTAAAATCTGTTAAGTTTTGGGAGGTATGAATCTGTAAACCCCATTAAATAAGGCCTTTTCACTTGGGCATCTTCTTTGTAAACTTCTGGATCTGTCCCTTTTCTCAAAATAATTCCGAAAATAGCTTCTTTGACTAAAAGTTTGTCAGCTTTGGTGACATGTTTTCATATTTAAATTCAAATTATTTGAGATTTTTTGTTGCTGTTTAAAGTTTCATGTTGTAATTCAGTTATTTTAAAATATTTTGCTTTTAAGTTTGATTTTTCTTACGGCAGAAGAGCTTTTAAAATTAGTCTTGCTTTCTTGGCTGTGTTTACTTGCATGCAAACTCTGCAGTGGGTCAGATTAACAGTTCATCTTTCATTTTAATTTTTTTGTTGAATTTTCTGCCAGTGTTATAAATTTTTGCTTTTAGCAGATGGTGACTTACAGACAAGGCTTTACAGTAGTTAATTTGTTCAAATATGTCTAATAATTGAGGTCGTTTAGGCATTCCTCGGAATTGTTTATCGCTTTTTATTATTGGATCGTTAGATTTTATGAGAGTAATGATTTCCGTTGGAATTTTGGCATGCAAGTGTTTTGCTGTTTGAGTAGTCATATTCGTAAATTTCTCAGTTCGACTGAAATCTGGTTAAGAAGTGCACTTATTTGAATTTTTAATCGTTGATTTAGGAAATGAAAAAAGTGATTAGGTTTTAGATTTTGCAATAAAAGGGACAAAGATGATTTTAGAAAGATTTTGAAAGATTGAACAAGAAGTTAATGGTTGAAATTAAACTTGGATAACTGACAGAGTAGTGAATGAAAGAGCCATAGATGATTGAAAAGAAGCAATTGTTAAAGTAGTTAAAATCATCGTCATCACCACCACCGCCGTTATCATCGTCTAACTCATCAGCATCATCATCTGTTCTTGACACTAGTCATCTGGCGGTGATGGGTTTGAATAAACGATCACCATCCATTTTGGTCATTTTGTTTAGATAACAAGAATTAAAGCTAGGAATGATTGAAGGAAGATTAAACATGGTTGAGTGATTGACAATTGGATGTCATATAAAACAAATTCATGGTTGAGTGAAAGCCAAGAGTGCTTGGAGTGCATGATTGAATGAGTGACTGCAGGACTTAATGAATGCCGATGGAGTGCATGGTAAAGGTTGATTGAACATATGGTAAAGGTGGAAGAGACAACCACAAGATGAATAGACCTGAGCCTCTTAGACATTAGTGGCTTTGTTAATGGAGACTGTTTGGTGCTCCATCTGGTGTTGAGACGATGAATGAATCATGTCGTCAATGACGTCATTGCAGGTACAAGTGGCAGAAGAATGGCGAGTGGCTCATCATTACGGGGCTTCAAATGAAACAGGTGCCAAACGAGGGAACTCTTGTCATCGATGACCCGCAGTCGACCCACGAGGGTATCTACCAGTGCTTCGCTTCCAATACCCTCGGAACGGCGTCTACTGTCAAAACGGTGCTCAAGAAAGCCGGTAGGGTAATTTGGTTTGTCTACTGTCATCAGCCAATGAGTTAGCCTATCAATCAATCAGACAGGAAGTCAGTCATTCACTCAATTATTCAGGCATTCAGTCAGACAGACGGGCACACAGACAGACAGACTAGTATAATGGGGCTTATGTAGCAACTTGACTACTAAAATGACCTTCAGAATGACAGCGGTCATTAGGCTTATCTTGTTGGAATAATCGAGATACAGTGGTATCACTTAGTTATCACCCAGCAGGAATTACTGCTTCCTAATTATCCTAATTACACGAGTCAGTCAGTGTATTGACTTGTACATGAATTAATTATTCATTGGGAATTAATTATTCATAAGCCATGGGCGGATCATCAGCTGCCTCGGTGGTCATTACTTAGCTCCAGCACTGCGACCTCTCTTTCCTTGACTTGTCTTCTGCAGTGAATTACGATGTTTTCCTACCATTTAACTATCATTTGCTACCGTTTATTGGTGCCTTGTGCTTTATAATAACAGTGCTATAGAAGTCATTAGATTAGATTAGATAAGATTAGATTAATTTGAATCCTAGCACATACAGTGAATATAATTGGTAGAATATCTTGAACTGGCAGTCGGTTCTCGGTTAAGGAATTTTGTGCCTTTGAAAGTGTGATGTATATAAATATTTGCTTAAATATTACGTTACATTCTGTAAAAATCTCCTTGATGGACCAGTCCTAGGGTTTTTAGATTATAAGACAGGTTCAGCAGACAGATGGGACAGTAAGCAGTGGTTCTAATGTGGATGAAAAGTTGTTGGAACCACTTAAAATCTGTGTGGCATTATAGTGTCTTATAACCAGCGCTTTGAAGACACACTTAAAAGGTGCTGTAATAAGTGGCTTTATATGAACAGACATACATAAAGAAGTTTACATATGCTGTATTAAATTTTGTCATGCTATGTTATTTCCATGGTATTTTTGCTTCAGTTTTTGGGACTCAAATTTCTGGTGTTGCCATTAAGGCTCAAATACTCTGCCATTAAACCTCTTAACGGATCCACCCTTGAGTTTGACTTGTCACAGGGAGTCAGAAAATGTGTGGTGGCATTATCTGCATTTGAAATGCACTTCCTTCCGAAAGACGCATGCGTTTCCCTTGAGTGTGAAACACGAACCCAGAGATTCTCATCTCGATTTCTGTTTTTCCAGTTCTGGAGCCATTTCCAACGGTAAAGGAGCCACAGATTCATCGACCCATAGTGGGCGGTCCTCTCACCCTCAACTGCCGTCCACCCCACAGCTACCCATCGGGGTCGATCTACTGGGGTGAAAACAGGAACTCCTCGAAGCTGCGGCCGATTGAAAACTCGGAAAGGGTATCACAGGACTATGCAGGTAAACATCTCGTCTTCTGTTCTTAGGCGAGGGTTCTGTCTGAATGAGGAGGTGAGGATTGTTGTTGTTGTTGCCATTTAGCAACAGACGATATGCAGCCAGTGTTTGTTTGGTAGTGTGCTTGATCAGTTTTCCAACGATTGTGGGTTTGAGCCTAATGAGCGGACTCTATACCACCCTGGACAGGTTGTTTGCACACAACTGACTCTTACCTCAGATTCAAAATTACTGATCTTGTAAGCACAATAAGTGCAATAAGTAACTAACTAAATAAAATGTTTATCAGATGGGGTATTGTGAGGGCTGCCTTCACAGAAGTTGAAATTTTCCTTGCTCAAATTCTTATTTTCTCACCATTTTATTGCCACTTTTAATCAGATTTGTGCAACATAATTCACTGTAAACTAATTTACAACTTATGAAACGTGCGATTGGAGCCACCTACCACTTCCAGCTGAGTGGCTTTGAAAGGTCAAAAGTGTGAAAATGATGGAAGCTGGAATACTTAAAACGTCGAGTTGTAAAACGCTCCTTATGAAAATTACAGTGTGAAGGTTTTTTTAGTTTTCTTCCCAGCTGAACATTTTGAGAGGTATGGTTGGTGTCCAGGAAGTGCAGTGACACTATACTCGGATAAAGTAGGTGGATATATATATATATATATTGGGAAGAAGGAAAGAGGGTAGGAAGGAAAGGGGTAGGGTGAAAATTAGGAGGAAGAAGTGGAAGAAATTGCAAAGAAGATATAAGAAGAAAATGAATGGGAGAATGAGAATGTAAAGAAGAGACAGTTTGGGATGAGGTAGGCAAGAAGGCAGAGCAGATGTAAGAAGATAAGGAATTAGGAAACAGACATGATGAAGTGTAAGAGAGAGGAATGGAAGAAACAGGAAAGGATTATGAAGACAAAAAGGAGGAGGCAAAGAGACAATGGAGGGTGAACCGTAGGAGGACAAAGAACCGGAAGTAGGAGAATGAAGGAGAGGACTCTAAAGATCCAGAAAGACCTTACTTAGCAGAGACCATATGTGGCAAAATGACTTTCTGTCTTCGGAGACTAATAAGTAAACCAAGTAAGCAGAGCGAACAGCCATTGCAGCTCATCTGCAGACGATGTAAACCCCGCAGTAGCTGAAAATGTGTCTCAGTGGTCCAAGTCCTGTCGGTTATTGATCTTCGTCTGGCTGTGGTCTTGTTTACCACTGCCACTGGAAGGCGCATTCGTAGTAATAGCACGTAGCTCAGAAGCTATAGGATCTTTTCCAGGCGGAAAACGTTTGTTTGTGGTCATTGACATGTCGGGCTTATGTTCTCGTCTGTGCCAGATTTATGTCAGAAGCAGGGACAACATGTGCGGCGTGTGTTTGTCGATGTTCTTCATCACCATCACTGTCATATTTTTCATTATTATAGATGTCATTTGAATTTCTATTCATGATTTAAGACAAGACTATATCAGACTCATATTTTTCATTATTATAGATGTCATTTGAATTTCTATTCATGATTTAAGACAAGACTATATCAGACTCATATTTTTCATTACTATAGATGTCATTTGAATTTCTATTCATGATTTAAGACAAGACTATATCAGACTCATATTTTTCATTATTATAGATGTCATTTGAATTTCTATTCATGATTTAAGACAAGACTATATCAGACTCATATTTTTCATTATTATAGATGTCATTTGAATTTCTATTCATGATTTAAGACAAGACTATATCAGACTCATATTTTTCATTATTATAGATGTCATTTGAATTTCTATTCATGATTTAAGACAAGACTATATCAGACTCATATTTTTCATTATTATAGATGTCATTTGAATTTCTATTCATGATTTAAGACAAGACTATATCAGACTCATATTTTTCATTATTATAGATGTCATTTGAATTTCTATTCATGATTTAAGACAAGACTATATCAGACTCATATTTTTCATTATTATAGATGTCATTTGAATTTCTATTCATGATTTAAGACAAGACTATATCAGACTCATATTTTTCATTACTATAGATGTCATTTGAATTTCTATTCATGATTTAAGACAATACTATATCAGACTCATATTTTTCATTATTATAGATGTCATTTGAATTTCTATTCATGATTTAAGACAAGACTATATCAGACTCATATTTTTCATTATTATAGATGTCATTTGAATTTCTATTCATGATTTAAGACAAGACTATATCAGACTCATATTTTTCATTATTATAGATGTCATTTGAATTTCTATTCATGATTTAAGGCAAGACTATATCAGACTCATATTTTTCATTATTATAGATGTCATTTGAATTTCTATTCATGATTTAAGACAAGACTATATCAGACTCATATTTTTCATTACTATAGATGTCATTTGAATTTCTATTCATGATTTAAGACAAGACTATATCAGACTCATATTTTTCATTATTATAGATGTCATTTGAATTTCTATTCATGATTTAAGACAAGACTATATCAGACTCATATTTTTCATTATTATAGATGTCATTTGAATTTCTATTCATGATTTAAGACAAGACTATATCAGACTCATATTTTTCATTATTATAGATGTCATTTGAATTTCTATTCATGATTTAAGACAAGACTATATCAGACTCATATTTTTCATTATTATAGATGTCATTTGAATTTCTATTCATGATTTAAGACAAGACTATATCAGACTCATATTTTTCATTATTATAGATGTCATTTGAATTTCTATTCATGATTTAAGACAAGACTATATCAGACTCATATTTTTCATTATTATAGATGTCATTTGAATTTCTATTCATGATTTAAGACAAGACTATATCAGACTCATATTTTTCATTACTATAGATGTCATTTGAATTTCTATTCATGATTTAAGACAATACTATATCAGACTCATATTTTTCATTATTATAGATGTCATTTGAATTTCTATTCATGATTTAAGACAAGACTATATCAGACTCATATTTTTCATTATTATAGATGTCATTTGAATTTCTATTCATGATTTAAGACAAGACTATATCAGACTCATATTTTTCATTATTATAGATGTCATTTGAATTTCTATTCATGATTTAAGGCAAGACTATATCAGACTCATATTTTTCATTATTATAGATGTCATTTGAATTTCTATTCATGATTTAAGACAAGACTATATCAGACTCATATTTTTCATTATTATAGATGTCATTTGAATTTCTATTCATGATTTAAGACAAGACTATATCAGACTCATATTTTTCATTATTATAGATGTCATTTGAATTTCTATTCATGATTTAAGACAAGACTATATCAGACTCATATTTTTCATTATTATAGATGTCATTTGAATTTCTATTCATGATTTAAGACAAGACTATATCAGACTCATATTTTTCATTACTATAGATGTCATTTGAATTTCTATTCATGATTTAAGACAATACTATATCAGACTCATATTTTTCATTATTATAGATGTCATTTGAATTTCTATTCATGATTTAAGACAAGACTATATCAGACTCATATTTTTCATTATTATAGATGTCATTTGAATTTCTATTCATGATTTAAGACAAGACTATATCAGACTCATATTTTTCATTATTATAGATGTCATTTGAATTTCTATTCATGATTTAAGACAAGACTATATCAGACTCATATTTTTCATTATTATAGATGTCATTTGAATTTCTATCCATGATTTAAGGCAAGACTATATCAGACTCATATTTTTCATTATTATAGATGTCATTTGAATTTCTATCCATGATTTAAGGCAAGAACATATGAGACGATGATGCAACCCAGTTTCCTTTGTGGATCAGAATGGTTGGCAGTGAGAAAGCAAGGCGAGAAAAGAATCCTCGTAGCAGAATGAATTGGCTACAGAAAATTGCAGGAATTCGAAGACTGCAAAGCGGCTTAGGAATGGTGAAATACGACAGTCATTGGATATGCTGACAACTACTCAGCTGGATAAAGTCGTTCAGCAAAAACTCCAATGGTTTGGTCATGTGGAAGGAATGCCAGTTGACTGAATCCCACATATGATAGATTAGAAGGAAAGAGAAATGAAGGAAGAACACAACTACACTCAGTCAACAATATAAATGAAGACTTGGACCAAACATGAGAAAAGTAATAGAATTGACAGATGACTGTAAAGAATTGAGATCATTTATTTGTACCCACTGCAGCAAAATGGCTGGCATCAGGAACTGATGGTGATGATGATGATGATGATGATGATATCTTGATGATGACTGTTCAAATAGTGATTCCTCAATAAGTCATCGTTACTTTTGATGATGACAGTGAATAATGGTAATCATGATCATGATTCTTGTTATGATCAGCCAGAACTTTTGCTTATTTAATTTTTAGTTATTATATGTTATTATATTTTTAGTAAATGCTATTTATTTATTACTGATTATCCAAAAGAGATAGAAAATATCATTAAAATGAGAAGATTGAATTGAATGGGGTTGGAAAAAGTTGGAAACAGTTTGGAGATAGACCAAAAGAGGAACTGGATACCTGGAACAAAAAGAAGTTACATGATACAAAATCTTAGATTTTTAGGCTGGAGACGAACAGAGATGAATGAAAATGCTTGGAAAAGTCATGGAAGGAGACAAAACTCATGATGGGAAGAAAAGAATGGAGGCAATATTAAATACAAAGCCTAAGTACTGTTGTTATGCATAAGTACTTAATATTATGCATTAAGAACTAAATGTTAAGTACGAAGCAAAGAGTGCTATCGTTAAGGCAGTTAGCTAGTGTTTTCATTTAAATTTCTGCCAGCATTGGTAATTTTATAGCATAATGATTGTACGGTAGCGTAGTGCATGGTTCTATCGTGCACTGTTTTTAAATTAAACCGAACACGAGTTATATGCTAATGAGATGTAAATCTTTCCAAGTTTTTCTGAAATGTTCCTCTTTCGTTTTCCTAGCAGATAAGTTGATAGCAGGCTTGCTTCATTCTTTGTCAAGTTTAATTAGGGCCAACTTGACATGTGTTTTGGTCATGTTGAGGTAACTATATGACAAGTTTCTTTCTGTCTCCTTGTGAGGTTAGTTACATAATCGCTTACTTTCTTCAATTCTTGTAACTGGCATGAACAAGATTTCCTGTGGAGGTAAATGGATTTTTCTAGAAAATATTTCTAACAATACTCCTCTGAGGTGAGGCCCTAAAGATTGAAGGAGGTCCTTTGGCTAAAGTGCAGAAGTGGCAGCTCCAATCTAAGAATTGGGCAACCATCCCACATGGGTTGAACGGCTAAACTGTGAATTGTGAATTTCACACCACACGTGGGATTCAAATCTCCTGGCACAACAATTAAAGGAAAGCGTATTAGCAGTCTGTTGTCATGTATTATGTAAGGGCTTCTGTGATTGGTGCTGCTCCAGAGCGCATCGGTGGGGGTCTCTCCCCACACAGCCTGGTCACCAGATGCTGTGTTCTGCGATGTGGGATGATCTTGTTCTTCCTGCTGTTGAATATTGAAACATGTTCATTGAGGCTTCTCCTCCTTATGACCGGTTTTCTGAAACGGTCATTGCAATGAAATTCGCTGTGTTCTGCTTAATGTATATCACATTGCATTTTCTCAAACATTAGTTAGAGTGACCTGTTTCTATTTGAATGACAGCAGAGTGCCTCTTAAGTGGCGCTATACAAATGTTCTGTTACAATTACAAATACAGTTACCATAAAACTAGAGATCTGAAACTGTAGCTCATAAGTTGTTTCCCGTTTTCAAGTGTAGCGTTCTGCAAACCCGTTAATTTTCAGGCAACCTATATTTTGCGAACATTCGCGCTGAAGATTCCCTTGGAGACACGCAAGCACGATATCTTTGTGCAATCTTCAACCCAACTCTTAGGAGTCTTGTTCAGGGCGATGACCAGCGCATTGTTCCCAATCCTTCCAGAGGTACCTTGGGCATGACACCCGTTTGCTAACATAGCAGCATGGAAATAAGTTCCCATGTAGATAAGATATTCGATTACAATGCATTATACATTAAATTACTGGCATGTCCGACGTTGCAAAGTCTGTCTTCCTCTTCCTCCCATTACAAGCGTTTTTACTTAATATTCTGCTTACTGACTGAAAACTGGTTGGCATGGTTATTCTGTTGACAAGATGTTATGGTAGTCATAGTATCTTTCTCCTATGAATGGTATGTAACCACCTGTGTGAACGAGTTGGCATGGCTCTTACTGTACAAATTGGCATGACACTTATATAGGGTAAATGAAACACGATGTGGTGCCAGAATTTTTGGAGAACAATACACTGGTACCAGTCTTATAAGTTGCATGGTTACTCTTTAAACAAGATGGCGGTTCATTTAAGTATTGCAGTTTTAATCAGTTCATTTTCCTAACATTTGATGCTTAAAAGAGTTTTTTAACCTAAGAAATTTTGTTCTTCTGCATGCAGAGCATGCTATTGAATTTAAACTAGATTTTATTTGTTTACTATTACTGTACTACTAATATTGTTTATTTATTAGTATTATTTTAAGGTTCAGGACCATTGTTAGCATGGGACTGGTCAGTCAGGTAAGGTTCTTTCACCTCTGATTACACCCAGCTGTCGAGTGTACTTCAGGTGGCTTCAATTAAAATGTTTTCACGCCCATGTTCCAGAGTAGATCGGAAAATGCTTAACGTGTATTTGGAGTGGAAATGAAATGCACCCGTGGTATGAATCGCTTGTATGAATCTCAGTATTGGTTGTAGATAACTCTGGTTAAGTTTTCTGTAAAGAGTTCTACGTTGCTTTTAGGCAATTTATATTTTGCTAACGTTCAAATGGAGGACTCGCTGAGTGGGCACGCATACATGTGTCTCGTTGAGAATAAGGAACTGCGTAGCCTTGTCCAGGGTGATGATCAGAAGATCGATCCTCGTCCAGCTGGTATGGCAGTGTCGATAGGTGGCGCTTTGTGATGTCAGTTTCAGTCTCAGTCTTGGTTGTAGATAACTCCGGTTAAGTTTCTTGCAGATTTTTAGTCTTCTTTTCTTGAAGTTTCTTTTATTTTTAGATTTCTTGAAATTCTTTCTTTGGGACAGAAGATTTGAAGAGAGATATTTTCTCTAAGTCTTCTTTCCTTTCTTGTGGATTTTAGGTTTCACTTACATCTTAAATTTCTTTAGATTCTTTCTTTGGAAAAGAAGATTTGTTTATTTCTTTAAATCTTCTTTCCTTTTTTATGGATTTTAAGTGTTCCTCTTGTTTTGTTAAGTTTATGTCTTAGATTCTTTAGATTCTGACTTCCTTTAAATCTTTTTCCCCGTTTTGTTTTGTTTGGGTGATGACTGAATTGGCTTTAAGTTCAGTTTGTTTTAAATTTACAGAAATCTTATGGAGAAAATGACTTAGCAGGTAACTGTGTTACCAGTATGCAGTTTTGAGCCTCCTTCTCGAGGAAGTTGCTGTATAAAGACATAGAGCAAGGTTTAGTGCACTACTGCTCAGTCTTGTCTTGTCTTGTCTGGTCTGGTCTTGTCTGGTCTAGTCTGGTCTTGTCTTGTCTTGCTTGTCTCGTCTTGTCTCGCCTCGTCTGGTCTGGTCTTGTCTGGTCTGGTCTGGTCTTGTCTGGTCTTGTCTGGTTTGGTCTTGTCTGGTCTTGTCTGGCCTTGTCTGGTCTGGTCTTGTCTGGTCTTGTCTGGTCTGGTCTGGTCTGGTCTTGTCTTGTCTTGCTTGTCTTGTCTGGTCTTGTCTCGTCTGGTCTTGTCTCGTCTGGTCTGGTCTTGTCTGGTCCGGTCTGGTCTTGTCTTGTCTGGTCTGGTCTTGCTTGTCTTGTCTCGTCTGGTCTTGTCTCGTCTCGTCTCGTCTCGTCTGGTCTGGTCTGGTCTTGTCTTGTCTGGTCTGGTCTGGTCTGGTCTTGTCTTGTCTTGCTTGTCTGGTCTGGTCTCGTCTCGTCTCGTCTGGTCTGGTCTCGTCTGGTCTTGTTTGGTCTGGTCTTGTCTTGTCTGGTCTTGTCTTGTCTGGTCTGGTCTGGTCTTTTCTGGTCTTGTCTTGTCTTGCTTGTCTTGTCTTGTCTGGTCTTGTCTTGTCTGGTCTCGTCTTGTCTGGTCTCGTCTTGTCTGGTCTGGTCTTGTCTTGTCTTGCTTGTCTGGTCTTGTCTCGTCTGGTCTTGTCTCGTCTGGTCTTGTCTGGTCTTGTCTTGTCTGGTCTTGTCTTGTCTCGTCTGGTCTTGTCTTGTCTCGTCTGGTCTTGTCTTGTCTCGTCTGGTGCGGTCTTGTCTTGTCTTGTCTTCAGCCGTCCTCGAGCCGAGGGTTGGCTGCATCACAGACAATCCTGTACCATCTGCTTCTGTCCCTTGTTTCTTGTAATAACTGGTCAAACGATAATTCAGTCTACGACTTGATGTTGTCTATCCATGTCATCTTGGGTCTTCCTCAAGCTGGGGATCCAGGAATCGTCCCTTGGATGATCTCTTTCTCTAATCAGTCTCCACTTCTGTAGTGTATGCAACTGCTCAGTGCCTTGGGCTGATGAACGACTTGTCCTTAAATAATGGTACAATGTTCATATAACTACTTAAATAAAAAGGTCATGAAAATACTTAAAATTTATACATGGCCAGAATTTGTCTGCACTACATCTGAACTTAGTTTTGTTTCCTACAAGCTTCTCTTCTGGCAGCAGCTGACACATGAACAAAACGTTTTTATATATCTTGTCTCCATTTGTCACAATTGGCAAAAGTGTTTTCTTTTATTCTGTCCTCATGTTTCATAATTGGCTAAAATGTGTCCTATCTGTTTCTATCTTCATTGGCTGAAATCTATCTTAGTTAGTATCCTATCTGTTTCTAAATTGGCTGAAATCTATTGTAGTATCCTATCAGCATGTATCTAAATTGGCTAAAATGTACTTTAATGTCTTGTCTCCATATATATCGTAATTGGCAAATTGTATCCTTGTATCTCCTTGTATTTTAATTGACATGGCCAAATATCGGACAAAAGCAGCAAGGACTTCAAAATTTTTGGACGTGAAGTACTTAAAGAAAACCCTTAAAGAACCAGACATGAGTTCGATGTCTCAGATCATGTCTGGAAATCCGAGGGAAGACGATAAAAACTCTTAGCTCCTAGGACACCATCAAAGGTGACTAGAAATGTCGGCTAAGATCAGACAATGAGGTAAAATAGCAACTGGTCAAGGAAAAAGAAGAATGGAAGACCTTTGTTCTGGTTAGATTACACAGAAAGGATTTGTTACTCAGTATTGTGTTAATTACTGAGTACTAGTACTGTTAACGTAATTTTATATTAAAAGTGACATGCTACTGGTGAGGATGTAAATTGGAAACTTTTATAATGCTACACTTAAGAGCCACATTAGTAACTGCATTGTAGCAGTTTAGCTGTGAAGAGGTTGTGTTCATGTTGGGCACGGTAGCCGAATGGGTAGAGCGCTCGGCTTGTAACTTGGAGAGTACGGGATTGAGCCTTCCCTCAGACGATAACTGTGTAAGGACCTTGAGCAAGTCCTTTGCTCCGAGTTGCTCAGCACCATCGATTGATGCCTGGTCAGTAGATAGTGGTGCTTAATAAGTTAGTGCAGAAATAATAAAAAATAACAATGTTCTTAAGTTGTGAACTATAAAGAGTGAACCAAGAGACTGATTCTTCTAAGTCTTTATTTCTGCTGTGTTTTGTTTTCTTATTAGCTAATGTAAACAGTGTTTTTGACTTTTCAAATGTTGTCTAACTTGTTGCTTGCATGTTAGTGCTTGTGGATGCTTTTTATTTTTAAGCGATGCTTGTATTATGTAAGTAAAGAGCTTTGGTCAAAAGTCTGTTGCTAGTAAATTGATTTTGTGAAGTATTAAATGATATTGATTGATTGTTCGCATAATAATAAAAGTAATAATAATAATAATATTATTATTATTTAGCATTGCCTATTTTTATTATTTAGCATTGTTAGCATATTAATAATAATAATATTTTTTTCTTAATATTTTTTCTTATTTTTTCTTCTTCCTCTTCTTTTTCTTCTTCTTCTTCTTCTTCTTATTATTATTATTGTTATTACTTTTATTATTATTTTTATTTTTATTTAATAATACTAATAATAATAATTTTATTTTTATATTTATACTTATATTTTTATATTTATTATAATAATAATAAAAATAATAATAATAATAGTATTGTTATTATTATTGTTGTTGTTGTTGTTATTTAGCATTGCATAGAAGTCAAGATGAATTCATATCATAATTTATATTGGCTGAGTTTATGATTATGTTTATGATTTATATATTCCTAATTTCTCATGGAAATTCTCCGTGACCGTCTCAGACTGCCATTTTAATTCTCCATTCATTTTCTCAAGCGTTCTTTCTATGTCTGTAAGTATGTAGGTGTGTATTAAGATACCTAATCTAGCGTCTTTTAAGTGCCTTGCAGAAGCACTGCACACATGGCTGTCTAACTGATCTAAATAAGTAAGTGAATTTTAAGGCAGTTCATAAATGTTTGTGGAACAGTCAGACGACGCAGTAGACACCGTACATTGGCAAAGCTGTATCAGACTTAACGACTTCTTTAGCAGTGGTTAATTAATGCTAATGTCTGCTAGCAGCATGCATTATTTTGGCTAGAGTATTCATATTTTGTTTGGCAATGAGTCATACTGAATGTCGTCTAAACTTTTTGGACAGTCTTTTAGGCTTTTTACTGGTATGTTAGTCACCCAGGTCTAGTTGCTGGACCTCTTATTTGAGACAGTTAAAAGTCAGTGAGCAGCATGGCCACATTAGTCATACTGCTGCAAGCAAACTTTAAGGCTAGGCTTACTGACTGACTTACTTCTTACTGGTTAAAAGTGTGACATTTAACATATTCAAGTATTTAGACTAGCGTGAGCTGTCGCTGTCTTTTCTAGGTCCTCTTAAACTTGAACCACCGCGGTCGATGTGGACCTCCCCAGGTCTTGATACCGCTGTCAAAGGACTGACAAAAAGGATGAAATGCATCTTCTCTGGATAGTAAGAATACTTTTAATTGCCTAGGTAAAGTAATGTAAGGTAACGAGTCATATGTTTACATCCCTTCATTATCAATATTAGTTGTGTAATGAAAAGATATTTCCGCAAAATCACAAATACAGCAGCAATACAGTACAACAGCACTGTAGAGCATGGTCAGTTAGTAGTGTGCTCGGTGTAACTGTAATTGTAATAAGAAACTTGTAAAGCGCCGCTTCAAGGTAGCATCAACTGGGGAATAATACGGTCTTCAGGCGCTTGAGGAAGAGGGAGGGGAGAGGGACAAAAGCTCCGGTCGAAGGTCAGAAGGTGAGTCATTCCAGGAAGCTGGGCCAGCAATAGCAAAGCTACGGCACTGAGGAGTGGTAGTTCAAGCTAGAGGAATGGCGAGGTGGCCTGAACCAACGAACCAGGGGTTTGTGACCGGGAATAGAAGAAAGGGGATGCAGAGCTCCCTTAGAGCAGAGCCAACAAGGCGGTTCTTTCCAAAGATAGCGGATTCAAACCTGCTTAGCGGACTTCCTGGACAAGTTGTTCGTGCACACTTGTCTATGCCTTAGATTCAGCTTTACTGACATTGCACTCATAACAGGTGAAATAAGTTAATTAATTAATATTTAATTAATTAAGTCAATGACTGTACAACCTTTGTTACAGGCTATATGGCCCAATAATCTGACGCTGTGCAAAGCATTTAGTATATACATATCTGGACGTCTAAGTAGTGTCCTGCATGCTTGAAAACTGAAACTAGACTTTTTATGCTTTAAATCTCTCAGAGTGGAATGTGGAGAAACGTTCATTTCCTCTCTTAAGGCCCTTGAACCCACAAGGAACGAATCCAAGAGTCCTGAACAGCCGGCCAGTACATCACAGGACTTCCTGTTTACTTCCAAGCGTATGCCGACACCAAATTCTACTGCTTGATCATGGAGGGAGGTGTTTGTAAACAACTTGTAGGGGGTTGTTACACGGAGTTCTCTCAGTAGGCCCAAACCCACTATCGTTTTAACTTTTATGCATAGTTGCTTTTTTAAGGGTTTGTCAAAATCTGTCTTTCACTGTTTGTAATCTGATATTTTTATCATTTGTGGATCACTAAACATCAAATGATGGTCCAGTAAAAGCACAATTAATTAATTGTTAATTACTGCAGTCGTAATTGGATTTTTGCATAATCGCATTTCCTCAGTGGCAAAAAGAGCAAGATTGCAAAAACCAGCTTATTTACAGGTGCTTATTAGAAAAATCAACGGGTAGGTTTAGTTCCAAATCCAGATGCAGAGATCAGCAGATAGACAGGATTGTGATGGGTGATGTCTGGAGTTGATGCATTGGGAATCAGTGCAACTCCAAACATCAAGAATAGCTGCAGAAGAGGATTAGAAGGAGATAAGGGATTATCAAAGCATCCAGTGAGACAGAGACATCCTAGTTAGTCCAGCTGAGTCTTTCATATTGAATATTAATTAATGTTACTAGCTCCTCCCTTGTAAAGCATAGTTAGGCAAAATACTCCCTGTAGGAATATTCTTTGTTGCTCCTCATGAGCTACAGGCCATAAAAGCAACTGGCAAAAACTGTCCTGGTTTTGAGTACTTTCCCCAGTATGCCGGCTTTTCTAAACAGCGTTTTTTGTTCTGATATTATTTATCAACTAACGTCGGCATTCGCCATCACATACACACACCATGCAGACCTCTAAGGCTATTATTATAGAAGTCACGTGAAAGAATTCTATTTAGCATTTGCAACGATGATGCTGATAACGGTTTCTTATCTGTTGTAGTCCAACACCGCAGGTTTCCTGGATCCGACTGGACGCCGAGATGCCTTCGAATACAGAGTCAGGCAGTTATGGACAGGAACTTGTTATCCACAATGTTGATTTTTCTGATGCAGGAAGGTACCAGTGCCGGGCAACAAATCAAGTTGGGTCAGAACCTTTGATCAAGGATTTCACTCTGACTGTTGAATGTAAGCCAGATTTTCTGATTGTTCTCTGTCTGCAGAATTTTTTCAAATAACTTCAATTTTCAAATGATTTCAGTTATTTATATTCAAATGATTTCAGTTATTTATATTCAAATGATTTCAGTTATTTATATTCAGATGATTTCAGTTATTTATATTCAAATGATTTCAGTTATTTATATTCAAATGATTTCAGTTATTTATATTCAAATGATTTCAGTTATTTATATTCAAATGATTTCAGTTATTTATATTGCTATTTTTCATTTGGTGTTCAGTTCATCAACTGATCATCGTCACCGTTGTCATCATCATCAGCAGCACTCATCTCTGTCACCATCATATCTCATTATCAGTGTCATCATCATCATCATCAGTTCCTAATATCAGGCAAATTGGAAATATCGTCTTGTCTCATATAGTCTTGTCTTTGTTTACAAAAATGAGCTGCGTTAAATTGATCAAATGACTGATCGATATCTGATCGAGACCGTTTTCTTTCCAGCACCCCCATTCTGGCGTAATAAACCACCAGAAGATGTGAACACGTCTGAGGAAGAGAATGCCGTGTTTGAATGCCTTGTCAACGGCCATCCAAAGCCAACAATCACGTGGTACATCAACGGAATTCCAGAGGAAGGTACACATTTTCCACAGGATTCCTGCTTTAAAAGGCTCTTAAAAGTGGCTACATCAATCTATAACACTCTACTTTCCAGACTATAAGTCACGCCTTAATATAAGACGCACTGACGCAAAAACGGCGAAATTTTTTTAAAATCAACAATAGATCGCATGGGCGTATAAGTCGCACCCATACACAGATTTCCAGTCACAATGCGTATGAGGGCGTTTGCTAATGACGGCCGTAAATATATTATGATGATCATTAGCAAATAATTGCTCAACCATAACTTTGTTGAAATAAACTTATGTTTACACTGTTGAATTAAAGATTTCCCGCATTTGTTTTTTGTGTGATTCGATAGTAATTACTTGGTTCTCCAAGTAAATCCAGCAAGTTGAAGGCATCCAATGATAATATATTGAATGATAGTAAGGCAGCAGTATATAGCGAGAAGAATAAATAGCAGCTAATTTTCAACCTCGTTCTCGGTGCGGCCCATCGCGGCTTCCTGGCCACCCTCTTTTTTCTCCCTTTCCAAGAAAGCCGCCAAGTAACCTTGGATGGGCGCCCTCACACCCCGCTTTTCTCGGGCCCGCCGTGGGAAGTCGCATGACGTGGGGAGGTGTGTAGGTTGTTGGACGCAGCAGAGGCAGAGGGTGTAAGATGAGGCGGGCTAGCAGCCAAAGGCGCTGCGAACTCTATCGGTTCGGTATGAACACAGTCTGCAAGCCTGGTACAGCTTTCACTATGTATATTCCGCCTTTGATAAATGTGATTTAATTTAATTTAAATCGTTATTGGTCTATGTCGGCTATATATATAGCTACTTCAAAATTTTTTAAAATTTCTGCACATAAGGTAATTAATACGCACCTCTAGAAGTTCTCGTCAAAAACCGCATCTTATATTCCAGAAAATACGTGGTGTTACATGGAAACTTAAAATCACATTACATTTAACTGTATATATGTATGTATCAAGGCTCTTAATATAGTGCCTCACGAAAGCATCGTGCACATGAATAACTGATCTAGTGTGTTTTAATTTAAGATAGTTTCCTGAAAATCAATTTAAACCACATGAAAAGAATGTTAAATTAACACAATTTTATTTAATATATTTTAATAAAGAATTATCTTAATACATAATATGCTGTAATTTGCTGTAGTAATCAACTAAAATAAACATATTTTATGTATACTTGCATTATTTATAGGGCAATCAGTCAATATAATAATTCTTTGTAAATAAAAACTTTATAAATAAATACTTCATAAATAAATTAACATTTCTTAAATGAAGCTAATGATAGTGTTTTAAATGGAGGTGTGTATTTTTATAATATATTCAGTAGATCTGGTCTGACTTTTTAGTTGAATGATATTTTCTACAAGCCTTTGAACGATTTTAAGTTCAAAGTAATTAAAACTTAGAGAGCTTTCTAGTCGAGGGGATTTATGATTTTTGCAGACGCTCCTCCGAATCCACGCAGAACCATTCATCCAGGGTGGTTGAGGTACGACAATGTCACCAAGACTGATGCTCAGGTCATCCAGTGCAATGCAAGCAACGCCCATGGTTACATATTTGCAAACGCCTACCTTAACGTTCTCGGTGGGTGAGAGCAAAATCCGTCTATATCCAGCAAAACAAATCAGGATTTCAGCTTCTGGCACTATTGTAAGGTCAGGACAGGTCAGGTCAGGTCAGGTCAGGCCAAGCATAGTGAAGTAAGGTAAGATTTGTTTAAATCAAATATGTGTGTGTGTATGTATCAGATAATCGCACTCGCAATCCCAAGATTTCTACAGCGTCCAACGAAAGCCACATCATGGGGACCAGCTTTTCCTGAGATACTCGGTCAGAACAAAATTGATAGGCAATAAGGGTTCGGTTCCAGGTCAAGATCCAAAAGTCAGCCAGAGAGACAGCATGGCAGCTACGGTGGGCGGTGTTTGGGGTTGGAGAGGAGAGAGATAAGAGGAAGAACGGTGGTCAGGATAGGATCTTTGAAAGAGGAATGTTAATCAGGTATTTGTGTGTATGTATGTATGCATGTGAATGTTTGTATGTTTCTTGCATTTGAGCAACTCCCTCGTTTGGCTGCAAACTGCTCAAAACTTCATAGCATGTTGTAAAGTAAAGTAAGTAAGTAACCCTTATTAATGCAGGACATGCTTTACAAACAACAGTGCAATCAAGAGAAAGTTGACAGAGTGCACAACAGTTAAAATGAATTGTAACCAAATGGTGCAATTTATATCATCAAACTATTCAAAATGCTACAGAGCAGCATTTACGTAATGTAATGCGTTGTGTGATGCAGTTGTCTGTAGAGTGGATAGCATCCTTGGCCTGTAGTCTAAGAATTGCAGGTTTCAGCCTGCTAAGCGGACTCTGTATATGTAAGTAAGTAAGTAAGCATTTTGTTAACACGCCATATGTCCTTCGACTGAGTGAGGAATCGTAGGCGAAATGACTTTGGACAGGTTGTTTGCACACAGATGCCTCTGTCACTAATGGGAAATATTGTTACTACACTTGTAATAATGATTCTTCACGCCTACGATTTCTCGCTCAGTTGATGGACTTATGGCATGTTAACAAATGCATTACTTACTTATTTACTCTAGTGCACTGGCGTGTATCTTGAGATTCGTTCTTTGCCAACTCAAGGGCAGAAGAGTTGAAAATGAGTGTTTCCCCTCTGTTCCAATAGTGACTGTTTTTTACGAAAACAGACTTTGTTCACCTCTGCCCCCAATCAAATTGAGGTATGAGCAATATCCGTTAAAAACCCTGTTGCTTGCTGTTTTCTTTCTGCAGCTGAAGAGCCGTCGTTGGTCGACGCACTGCATGGGGAACTGAAAGTTGCCGAGGGCCAGAGGGCGCTTCTGAAGTGCCAGGTATTTGGCGCTCCAAAGCCGAGCTTAATTTGGCAGAAGGGAGTTAACTTGGAGGATGTGCAAGATATCGACAGAGACCACTACAACGTGCTTGACAATGGGAACCTAGAAATTGCTGTGAGTACCAGAAATCAGTACCACATCTTAGCAGTACTTAAGTGCCACACATAGATGGGGTAAGAGTACCACAAAACTACATCTACAAAAACTTCAACTATGCAACGGCACTTGTAGATTGTGGATTGTTCAAGAGTATAACACTAGAGTAAGAAACAGTACAGGCAAAAAACTTCTTTACCTACCTTGATAGAAACATTTTAGAAGCTTGGTCAGAGGGTCATTAGAGTTATGCAATTTATTTTGCAATTTATTTGTTCATTTGGTTAGAGGATGTAGATGGTGCCTTTTTAAGAAGTCTTCTCAGTAGCATTACTAACCAAGTTTAAAAGTGTTATAAACTGTAGCATCCCTGGCCAGAAGAAGCCTCGTGTCTACAGGAAAGTGCCTTTGAAAGTATTTAATAGGTGCTACATAAATAACCATACATATATATACATATATAAATACACGTATGTACATAATATTCAAGCAGTTCCAGACAGATTGTCCAATCAAAACGAGGTAAGATAATGAAAGTTTGTACAGAGGGAACAACAGTTTTGGAGTAAGCAGTTGGTTGGTTTGTTGTTTTGCAGTTATTGAAGATGGTTTTGTTTGGAGATTGTTCATTGTCAGGAGTGCCAACTGTTTTCATAGCACAGCGATCTGTTTGGTAGCACACTTTGGTCTGTAACCCAACAGTTGTGGGTTCGAGCCTGCTGAGCAGACTTCATGTAGTGACCCTGGACAAGTTCATGTATGTTTGTCTTTGACTCCAAGCAATATGATTTCATACCAGCATAGGCTGTGAAGTAAATGGCATGTCCTGCAGTGCATTGGTCCCATATCCACGACCTTGGCAGCTAAAAGACCTAAGGTGAGGAAATGAGCGCCTCCTCTACGTTCAGATATGGAGCTTGAGGTTTTACTTACTTTACTTTCTACTGTTGCTGTTGTGTTCTTCAGAGTACAATGAAGGATGATCAGGACACCTACCAGTGCTACGTCAGCAACAAATTTGGTTCTACTTTTGCCTCAGGCAAACTCGTTGTTATTGGTAAGTGCATACTTTACGTTACGTCAGCAGTCAATTTGCAAAGTGCAAGATAATGTAACTAACTAAATGCACCACAAATACAGCAAAAAATAACTTATCTTACCTTGCCTTGCCTTAATTTGCCTTACCCTATCTTACCATTTACTGACTTACTGGCCTTTTATTGTATGACCAGCAGAATGTTGCCTGTAGGAAAAAGGGAGGAAACTTCCCCCACTGGTTCCATACATTTTCCTGCTGCCCATAGGTCTTCCCAAATCCCCAGTATCCCCAAAACTCCAAATTGCTGCCAACCAATAATCATGTTGTGTTGATCAATGATGTGATCAAATATGGTTGTTTTCGGAAGATCGGACGGTCATCGTAGATCCACCAAAGAGCCAGGTGGTGATGGCTGGAACAGCGGTCTCGTTCTGCTGTAATGCAACAACTGATCCAGCTGAGCTTACTCACCTGAAGATTGAGTGGAAGAAGAATGGAGAGTTGCTGACAACTGAGGACTCGGACCAGTGGTCGATTATGGAAAATGGCCAACGCTTGACCACAAAAAACGTCACAGTCGAAGATTCTGGAAGTTACACTTGCACCGCAAGCAACGGACTTGACTCGGATTCTGTCACTGTTGATTTGACGGTAAAAGGTAACTGCAACCTCTTTATCTACTTTATTTATTTATTTATTGCATTTAATGCATAAGTTCAGTACACCTGATTCTGAGGAACAAGACAGATGCATGCAAACAACTCGTCCAGGGTTGTTATACAGAGTCTGCTAAGCGGGGTTGAAACCACAATTGTTGGATTACAGGCTTGGCATGCTACGGAATAGACTGCTATGTTCAACACTTGAGTTTTTCTGATTTTCCCGCATAAAGTCTGTGGTTTATCATCGTCTTTGCCATCATCACTATCATAATGTTGGGTTTAGTCACCTGCATCGTCATCTGTGCCATTGCCATCATAACAGTCATTGTCAACATCACTTCCAAATAGTCGTCATCATCATCATCACTGTTATGTGTACTAATGCAACACAGAATTTTGAATATGTCTGTTTCACCTTCAGTGACCAGAAGCGCATTATGTGACATTGTTAATCAGAAAAAACCAAGAAAGGTCCGTTTAATCGCCACTATAAGTGACTCTCACAATCACCATAAATGAATTACCATAATCGTCAGTATTATCATCATTACTATTTATTTATCTATTTTATTTTTTTACTTAATGCACATATTATGTGCATAAAAATCAGTAAATCTGAATCTGAGATGCAAGACAGGTTTGCTTCAGGGTCTTTACACGGAGTCCACGCAGCAGGGTCAATACCAAAATACTGGATTACAGACTAATTGTGCGTTATGTTTATCACCTTTTCCGATCATTGTCATTGATACCCATTTCTGTGTATGTATGCATGATACTTGTTCAGTGTCTATCATCCATGACTTTTCCAAACACAATTCATTCTTGATTTCTTTTCTTACAGACAGACCAAATCCTCCGTACAATGTGCGCATTGTATCATGCACAAAGGAATATTCAGACATCGAATGGGCACCAGGTAGTGATAGCAATGACCAGGTGACAGGCTACACCGTCTACTTCAACACCTCACACGACGAAGTGGGAAAGTTCCACGCAGCACTTCGGATCGAGGGAACCAGTCTCAGGAACACGGCACGAATTCAGCTTCGACCCTGGACCAGTTATACGTTCCACGTGACGTCAGAAAACAGCGTTGGAACCAGTGACCGAAGCGAGTTTACTCACACAGATTGTATAACCCCTCAGGCAAGACCGTATCGAAACCCACACAGGGTTTGCACAGAAAGTCGGGATCCGGGCGTGCTGGTCATCATCTGGGAGGTGCGAATAGCCATCTAGTGTTTTGTTAAAATAACAGACTTCATTATTAAGTGAATTGCAATTTTAATTGATTTTCCTGCATTTTGATCCATGTAGAAAAATTGGTTGTATCATCATCTTGTATATTCTGGCCGTTGCAACAGAAATTAGTTGGCTGCAGAAATTTGCATGAATCTCAAGACTACAAAGGTTAGAAATGTTGAAATACGGCAATTGTTGGATGTGCAGACAGCCCTGCTGGATAAATCCATTTAGCAAAGAGTCCTTTGATTTGTTCATATGGAAAGAATGCCAGCTGACCGAATCCATCGCGGTGTATTGCGTCCAATATGTGACGGAAAAAGATGCAAAGGAAAACCAAGATTTCACTGGATAGACAGCATAAGCAAAGACTTGACAAGGCTTGGATTAAAGACGATAAAAGGACTAGATTTGACAAATGACCATAAAGAATGGAAATTGTTTATTTAACACCCACTGCCACCAAATGGGTTGGCATCAGGAACTGATGCTGATGATTATAGAATGATTGGGTCATGGACCCCAGTTTTAAGCATCTTTGGAAAATGACCTCATTATAGAGCACAATAACATCGTTATCTGTTTCTTGATATCTCTGCCACAGGTAGCATTGTAAGGAGGCTCCAGTGCATAGGTGCTGTTATTCAACATAGTCAACAGTTGTTAGTGCTAAATTTGTTGCTGCTAAGTTTATTGCTAATGCTAAGATGTTAGTTCTGACTCTTACTTTTAGTAATATTTATGGTCAATTTGCTTAAGGATTACATTCTTGCAAGTGCTCAAAACTCGCTTTATCTGTCTGATGGAAATTTTATTCCGATTGGAATTGCTATTATGAACACTGTTTACAATTTAAGTAAACCCCTATATTTTCTGCAAAAATAAAGAATGATGTAACAGCATTTGGATTCACGTTGAATAGGAAGACATTGAAGGGGCAGGCATGGCTTAGCAGGATGGCGAGGGTTGTTTTGGAAGTCGCAGTCCATTTGGGTGGACCTGGAAAATTGTTTTCACTGTCCAAACAGCTTGAGTGAACTTTGAAAATGGTCACTCGAAATAAATTGTCACTATCCAAATGTCACTATTCAACCAATCTGTCCCTCTCCAACCGAGCTGTCACTGCAACTGAATTGTTCCTACCTACTGTTACTATCACAGGAACTTAGAGTGGATTGAAACATTTGTGTCATCCAACCAACTGAATGAAGCTGAAGCAGATGAATAAGAAGAAAAGTGTTATGTGCTGCTAAATTGGGTAAATATTTCTTATTGTTTTCTGCTGCTGAAATCATTCCAGCCGATGCTGCGTACCGAACACAACGGTGAAGGTTTCCACTACTTGATTTCTTACAAACGCCATGATATTCCTGATGCTGAAGTAAAGACGTACCGGGAATATGACTGGCGCCAGAGTGAGCTCAAGGTCCCTGACCAAGAGACGTACAAAGAGTACGAGATATCAGTCCAGGCTGTCAACGACATTGGCAGTGCTCAAAGTGACCTGGAAAAGAAACTGGGATACTCCGGCGAAGACGGTATCAAATGTGCAATGGTTTTGTTAAGTCTATATTTATTTAATTACTGCACAGTTGCTTTCTAATCTAATGACTTCTATAGCGCCGTTATCTTAATGCCCAAGGCATCAGTCGATGGTCGCTTGAAGTCAAAATCGCAATGCTAAATCATAATCTGTTGGAGAAGCTGGGTCGAATTCCAACTGGTCAGAGAAACTAGAAGCTAGGCTGTGGTGGGTAAGCATGTTGAAACAGATGAATTTTAAGGTTAGACCTAAATGACATCACAGGACTGACAGAACGAATAGAACTTGGCAGGATGTGAAGTATTTCTTAATGGACTAGAGGTATTTCTTACAAGATGTGCATTTTTGTTAAGCTAGGTACATATTTTTTACAATTGTGCAGTGGCTTTTGTTAATTTCTGCGACAGTTCCTTTGGTGACGCCTGAAAACTTCCATTTGGTGTCCGGGTCACTGAACAGCACAAGTGCTATGTTCCGCTGGGACCCAGTCAACACGAGCGTTGAAAACATCCAAGGTTTCTTCAGAGGTTACCAGGTGAGTTTCAACCCCAGGAGCCCACCCATCTGATCCATCGATTGATTGATCAGTTGATCGAATGCCTGCCTGGTTGATCAGTTGAAGTTTGACCTATTTATATACTGGTATGCAGGTAATTGTAATGGCAGATTTAAAGTATATTGCCGCTTTGAGAGAGAAACTTCTCAGAGGCACTTAGCGTATATGTAGTTCTGTCAGCAGCGGGTAGGAAAACGTTTTCAGCAAAGTTTAATTCCTACATTTTTAGTTCTGTGAGGAAGCCAAGTTTAAGCACTACTGGTGGTTCTTCTTTAAAACATCATATACCAACAGTCAGATCTATACACACGCATGCATGCACACATTATTACATACAGTTACTACATAAATGCATCCATGAATACATACATACATAAATACATACATACACTACCCATATTGATTGATATACATAAATGTGTGTGCTTGTGTAATTTTCAATATGTGGGTATGTATAACTAAAGTATGTGCATGTATGTACTGTATATGTATGTGTATTTGTATATATATATATATATATATATATATATATATATATATATATATATATATATATATATATATATATATATATATATATATATATATATATATATATATATATATATATATATATATATATATATATATATATATATATATATATATATACATACAGCTGGTTTTGTATGAATGCTTTTAATGTGAATGAATTTAGGAAATTCTTAAGGATGATGAAGGGATGGTGGTGATGATGTTGGTGATGGTCACAGTGACAACAATCATGATGTCAACAATGAAGGTAACTATGATGATAATGATGATGCTTTCCTAGCAACAAGTTTTTCGGATATTTCCTCAACAGATTCGGTTCTGGAAAGTGGATGACGACAGTAACGTTCGCACAGAAGATGTCATCCGGCACAACTGGCAACCATGCGTTCCTCTGCGCCAAAGCCACACCAGACAGCGGCGAAGCTCCTCTAAGCTGGTTGAGGCAACCACTTTGAAGCTCTGGCCTTTCTCCTCGATAACTGCTGGAGTGGTTGTACTCAATGGAGCAAAGAGTGGGCGTATCAGCCAACTAGTTACCATCGAGACTCCAGAAGGAGGTAGGGCCTTGCAAACTTGGTGCAGTTTAAGGTTGGTGAAGTTGCCACATCATTAATAATAAGAGTAAAAAGTTGTATGTTTTGTCTATTATTTTTTGTAAAACCTGAGGAATAGTATCTACATTTTAAAAGGTACATATGGTTAAATATCTTGGTAAAAAATGGAACAAAGAACTACTAATAAATACAGTCACAGTCACTAATAAAGAATATACTTACTTACTTACATACACTATACTAAATAACAAAAATAATAATAATAATAAATAATTAATTTTATTAATATTAATAATAATAAAAGTAATAATAATAATAATAGTAGTAGTAGTAGTAGTAGAATAATAAAAAGGTGGCAGTTGGAGGTGTTGATTGTTGCAGTACCGACTGCAGTGCCTGCGTTCTGGGTTTCTGAGAGAGGTGCACATCATTTGCGTTTATCTTGGACGGCCCCTCTTGAAGTGAACGGAATTCTAAAGGGATATCAGCTGCGCTACAAGAAAGGTATCGTCTAGGTGCTAGAATTTTATATTTATATTTCAGTAGCATTTGCTTCTGTTTCTGTTTGTTCTGTTGGCTATTTCAGTTGATACTCTGTTCTACTTACAATTTATTTGTGCTTATTCTGCTTTTATTTGAGCTTATTTTATTTTTAATTCATCATATTCATACAGTAATTCCACTTGTATTTAGTGTTTATAGAACTTTTTATAGAACTGTAGTTTTTATTTTAGTTTTCATTCAGTGTTGTTTCCACTGCTTCTAAAGTATGTGAAGCTCCCGTGTCCCATGTGGAATGTCCTCCCTTAGGGGAGGCATTTATTTCCTGCTCTCCTTGTCCTTGAACCGGCAGTGGACGAATCCCAAGGTCCTAGACATGGACCAGTGCATCACATGACTTTCCATTTGCTTCCTAGCATATATATGCCAGTCAGGACCTTTTGAGCTTCAGAGAGGCCTGGGCCACTCCAATGTGAGGTCATAAAGCATGCACATCATAAACCTACTAATTCCCAATGTGATTAGTCATGTGTGAAATCATCTAAATTTAACTATTGTAATTTCAAAACTGTGGGGTAAAGGAGTTTAATCAGTAAATATAACTAATCAATTACTCAGAACAAAAAAGAGGTTTTACCAAGTTTGTAGCCCTTCCTTATGTTAGGTCCAGACCAAATGGCCCTGCTGGCCCCCTCTGATAGGGCCTGATGCCGGTCCCAAAGTATACTGCTTGGGGACTGAGACAAGTATGCATGAACGACTTTGCCAGGGTTGCCACGTGGCATCCTCTTTACAGACTCAGGCCCACAATCTTTCAAGTACAGAGCAAGCGCATTGCCAATAAGACCAAAGACTGACGTGTCACACATCTTAGGTATGCCAGTGACATTTTAGTGCTTTCCAGCCCACTGTTGTAATTGTAATCGCAAATTTATGTAGCTCCACTTCCAGAAAAACTCTTCATTGGCACGCTCAATCTGCCAACATAAAACCATGATCAAACGGAATGGTTTTCAAACCCTTACGGAAAAGACTCGGAGATAGGCCAAGGAGAGACGTAATCTTTTGAAATAAGTAGGCTACTTTTGCATTAACAATATTTATTTATTTAGACTATTTAGAACAGTTTCTGCTGAGGTTTTTGTTGCAGAAGTCTGTAAAAGGTTTAAATGGCTTCAGAGATATTAAACTTTAAATTGAATGACTAAATCCAACCTTATGAAGCGATGTTTGATTCAGCACCCAAAGGCATCATTATTAGAAGGTTCCAGTGTACTTATATTTGCATAAATTTTAAAGGTGATGTATAAAATTAAATATTGAAGCAATAGGTTTTAATATGTAATTAAATTGTTTGCTGCAGCTCCTCCGGCCATTGATTCCTGGCATGAAACATATATTACCGATCCACTACAGACCTTCAAAAAGATCCATGACCTTGACAGTGACACACTGTACCTGCTGTCAATCTGGGCAGAGAGCCGTGTGGGTAAAGGCCCCGAAGATACCATTGAAGAAACAACTGTCTCAGAGCTGGGTATGGTATTTTTTGCGCACTGAGTATATATTTTTTCGCAATGCTTTTGTGAGATACTTAAAAAGTGCTATATTCATTTATTTATTTCATTTAAAGCACATATTATGTGCACAAAATCGTTAAATCTGAATCTGAAGGTGGGTGAATGTTTGCTAAGAGCCAAGACAGAGTCTTGCAAAGGCCTGAGTAAAACAGTGGATCTTGACAAGGGATTTAGTGAGTGGCCAAGCCGGGCCTTTTGTTATTGTTATTATTATTTTTATTTTTATTATTATTATTATTATGCATTTATTATTATTATTATTATGCATTTATTATTATTATTATGTATTTATTATTATTATTATTATGCATTTATTATGCATGCAAGGTCAGTAAATCTGAATCTGAGGGGCAAAGCAATTGTGAGTGAGTGATTTGCTCAAGGTCCCTATACAGAAACCGTCTAAGGTAAGACTCAGACCAACTGCTCCAACCAATCAGCTGGATGCTTCCAGATATGAGGGGCAAAGCAACTGAAAGCTCATGATCCCACAGTTGCTCTGAACCTAGGCTTTAGTAGCAAGCCAGTGTTACAATATTGAGTATATCGATACATACATGATACACTCATACATCTGGACGTGTATGTAGTACTAATCAAAAACATGTCATTAGTATTCCTAAAGTGTATGATGTTCTCCTGTTACTTTTCATCTGCTTTTATAGATTATTTTCTTTCTTTTACACATTCATTGACATTTAGTGGCTGCTTACTTACTGAAATTATGCTGCTAATATTATTCACCAAATGAATTTTGGGTGAAAACTGAGTAAAGAAGTCCAACATAATACCAGTATATGCAAATAGCTAACATGTATATTCTTTTCTTCTTTATGTTCTCTGCCCCTCGTCAGGTTCGTATGTCCAATGACGCCATCTTTCTCTGTTCTGTACCTCTCTCTTCAGTCCACTGTATCCCTCCTCTGTCATCATCCAGTCCAGTAGCATTGCTCTACATGTATATATATGTAAATAATTATTATACCGTTTGTAAGTAATTAACATATGCATATGCAATACTTAATATGACCATATTAATATAAATATGCACTGATGTATATATGTATGTAATGCATCTATCTTATAGTACCTGATAGGCTTATTTATATTGGCTTGTTTATACATGTAAATACCTGTATGCAGAAACTGTAATGTATGCAATGCTACGGGCTCCACATGTAGTAACTGACCCTTTCCATGACTAACCTAATTCAAACACTTCTATAGCAATGCTATCATATTGTGCAAGGCATCAACTGATGGTTGCTTCTAAGCAAAACTGCATTCCAAAACCATTGAATTTTTACTGGACTTTGCTAACAAATTAAGGTTTTTGACCATAGTTTAATCTGAAGCAAGTGTTAGGTGATGCCCTGTTCACTGTGATATTAGGTCCAAATAGGTCAGGTTAGATTAGATTAGATTGTGTTTTATAATGAGTTGCATTATTTAGTGAGGTTGTATTTATAGTTAAATTTGATCTGTGTGTATCAGTATTTGCATTTGAAAGGTGAGTGTTAAAAAGGTTTTATATCCAGTGTATGTTTGCCTTTGTGGGGTACTTAGAGGGCGCTAAATAAAGTGTTCTGATACATACATTTTTGTCTGTTTAGTTCCAGACAAACCAATTATTAGCACTTTGGATTCTGGACATGATTTTGTGAATGTTTCCTGGCGTCCGTCAGAGAAACAGACTCCGCTGAGCCCTGGCCGTCAATTCGTTGTCCAATATCGACAGCACAGTAAGCCATTTAAAATTCACAGCCAAATGTCTTATCAGTGTTTTCATTTCCAATACTTATTTGTGTAAATGCAGCACGAGAATTGATTAAGCAGTTTTAAATTAAGGGCATGATCATGGTCCCGACAACGCCATGAGAATCTGCCAGTATGCTTCGAAACAAGAATTTTGGATTAGATTTGATAAGGTCAGATGCAATCAGGTCAGAATGGACAGAGTCTGACTGATAGCAAAACAGTCATACCCTAGACTGTAGACAAACCAATGGAAGATTTCATGAATGCCTCTCAGTATTAGAGAGGCATTCATTTAGTAACTTTAATAACATTTAATAACGTTCATCTAATAACTGGTGAGGACTTTTTCTCCAATTTAGATGCAGAAGATTGGAAGGAAACTCCACCAGAGCGAGAGCACAACTGGTTCAATGTCACTGATCTGGAATTTGGAGAGACCTACGAATTCTGTGTCATGGCTCAGAACCATGCCGGAAACCAGATGAAATCCAATTGCCAATCCGTCAAGGTTGGAGTGGTCACAGGTCAGCTGCCGATCCTCTTGAATTTTTTCAAATCTAATCTAATGACTTCTGTAGCACCGTTTTCATATTCACACGGCATTACTCGATAGTCATTTCAGGTAAAGCCAAAAGTCAAAAATCACAATGTGTTGAAGAAGCTAGGTTGAAATCCAGTATGTCAGGCTACAGTGGGAATGCAAGTTAAAATCAACGAGTCTTAATTTAGACCTGAATGGAAATGTAAATGTAAATGGTTTTCTATAGCGATCGTTTGGCCTCAACCCTGCTGAACGACATCAAAGAACCAAATATTCATATCTGCTTCATGGTGGTTATGCAGCAAAGCTCCCGAAGCCTTATATCCCAGGGAATAATGTTAGGTTGGTTATTTTTGTGGAGCATGCAGGTGGTAGTGGTTGGAAAAGATTTACAAGTTTTCAGAAAAATTTAAAAGCTTTCTGAAAGTTATCTCTCTTTTGTAAGTTGAAGCGATCTTATTATGCAGATAAGATATTGTAGGTAAGGTTACATGGGATAGTGTGAGGTAAGGTAACACAATGTAAGGACACTTAGTCAGGTAACAAGGTAAGGTACAGTAACAAGGTTAGGTAAGGTAATACAATATAGCATAAGGTAAGTCAACACCAGGTAACATAACAGAAGGCTGGGTAACATCTGTTAGGGTAAGATACAGTAATCACTTGTGTATTACCTATTGTGTTCCTAGTGCAACAGCAATCTAGCAAAATTAGTCACTCAAGTCTTCTACAGGTAAAGAGCAGACTTGGCAACCAACCTTTCAACAGTCTATCCCTTTCAGCTGTTTTCAACCCGGCATCACCAGTTTTATGATGGGCAAAGATGTGAGTCATAGTGGAGAGCTGGCCTGATGTTCAGATGTTTTGTTTTTAGTCACTTGACTTATTTTGATTACAGAGGCTGTTGTACACAATGTCGCTTCCGCTCCGTGGTTCATTGCTCTCATCTGCTTCCTCCTACTGATTCTGTTCATTCTGCTAATCATCTTCCTGATTCGAAGAAATCGTGGCGGCAAATACCCTGGTAATTTCCTAGCATCCAAAAGTGCTGACAGGGAAAAGGATGATCATGTTGATGACGACGATGATTATGACAACAATTACAATGATCATCATGCCTGTGATGGTGGCAGTGGTGATAACAATGACGATGATAATGATGGCAACAACGATGTTGACAGTGATGGTCATGGTCGTGATGAGGTTGATTGGTTTTGCCATGAAACAAAATGATGTACCCGCTATTTAGCTGCCCTTGACAGCCAGGCTCATTGGACCTGTGCCTGACCACCGGTGGCACAGCGTGGGCCAGCCATGGGCCCAGTGAATATGGCTTTCTGGGTGAATTCAGTTGCAAATTTTCTTAGCACAGCTGAAGTGTTTTTAAATTGGCACTAAATAAATGTGCATTTAAATTAAATTTTAATTCTGAATATGATGAAATTGTTTTACTCTTCAGTCTATGAAAAGGAAAAACTTCACGGGAACAAGGGCAAGTTGGACGAAGAACCAACCTTTGGGGAATACGTACGAACGTGAGTATGCCAAAAAATGAAACGAAAGCAGGGAAGACTCAGAAGTTCTTGTCTTTTGTTACTGATTAGGCTATCTAATCTACATCTTCTATAATTAGGAAATAACACAATATTCTTTTGAAAGAATTTTGTCCAATTTAGCTGGAATTATTCAAGAATAGCTTCGACTTTTAAGGAATGGCACTAGTCCTTCTAGATCTTTCTTCTGATGTCCTTGTTAGATGGTAACTAACTGGTTGAACACTCTTTTTGTGGCACGTGTTGGTCATGCTAAAAACATGCTAGCCATCTTGGGCTCCCACGAAATGAGTAGCATATTGGAATATTGAGCAGATCAACTTACATCAGTTGAAAACTGTTGTTAGATAGCAGCACTAAATAAATGTGATTATTAAATAAAAATGGCAACAACTCAGACAGCTTTGGCATTCCACTTGCATAACATGTAAACAAAGCAACTGTTTAAGTGCATTTAAAAACTGTTAAACCTCAAAGACAACAAAAAGTCCCTCCCTGCATTTTCAGTTGTGACTAAGACAATCTTGGACATTTATTTATAGATTTATTGCACTTTTTATGATTGCAAGGTTAATAAATCTGATTCTGAGGCATGTGAGAAGTGTGCACGAAAAACTTGTCCAGGGTTGTTACAGAGTCTGCTCAGTGGGCTTGAACTTGCAGTCACTGGATTATCGACCCAACATGCTGCCAAACAAACCACCATCCCACGCAAATAGACCACCGTGCCGCACCGTGAGGAAGATCAGAACGTGAAGCCAATTACTTAAGGTAGTTGTAGCTGTTGTGCGTTAGCTGGTGCATTTTTTGGCCTTGGCACATGAGTGAAGATGGCCAGTCCTCGCCTTCACTGTCCCATCAAGATTGTAGTTGATGCACTCATTTTATAGCTGATTTCATCATCTGGATGGCACAGTGGGAACAGTGGTTGTGAAGAAGAAATGTATTTGTGACTGTTTTCAGTGAAGAATCGATGATCAAGAAGAGCCAGGGCTCCCTGGAAAGTTCCAGTAAATCAGAGGAGGATGGGTCGGACAGTCTTGGGGCTTATGAAGATGTTGATCCCACCAAATTCAATGAAGAGGGCTCATTCGTTGACCAGGCGGGTTACAGGAAACCACTGGTAGCGGGAGAAGTAAAGCCATCTTCAGAGCTCACCTCTCCATCTGCGCTGACAACGTTCGTATAAGTTGTCTCTGATCTTCAACCTTTACTTTTAGTTTTGCTTCCCCCTTTTTGGATACTATTTCTGTTTTCTGGTTTATGCGTTGCGAGCAGCAAGTCAAATTTAAGCATTTTTCTATCCTCGTAATTTCTTAATAAAGGTTCTTTTGTTAAAGCATTTTTCAAGTTTCTTTTATAAAGTGACCGAGAGGAAACCTCTTTGGAGCTTTACCTGAATAGGGTTTGGGCTATTGACTCTGTTTTAGTTAGGATGCGATTTGGAGTTGGAAGCAGTGAGGAAAGGAAGAACTGTGGGCGGGATTGTTGTGTTTAGCATAAAATTACACTGGTTGCTAAACAATATGATCCACTGATTTTGCTGTTTAGCGTAAAAGTGGTTGCTAAACAATGTGATCCATTGATTTTGCTGTTTAGCATAACATTGCAGTGGTTATTAAACAATGTTATCTATTGCTTTAGCTGTTTAGCATAAAATTGCACTTGTCACTAAAGAATGTGATCCACTAACTTAGCCGTTTAGTTTGAGTGCACTAGTTGCTAAACAATGTGATCAATTGATTTTGCCGTTTATTGTGAGATTGCACTAGTTGCTAAACATTGTGGTCCATTGATTTTGCCATTTAGTGTAAGAATGCGCTAGGTGCTAAAAAGTGTGATCCATTCATTTTTGTCCTCGTGTGGGGTTGGTCTGAACCAGTGAGAGGGACTGCCCCTGTCCCCTACAAATCGCATGCTGCTATACTGTAGTTCTCTGATGTTATTTTGAAGAATAGGGTTCTGTGTACCATAGTGTTATTTCTTCGTTTGCTTGGTTTTCTTTTCAGAGAAGACCATCGAACCACCACTTATGCAGTATGATGGTTAACGAACAATCTAGACTGTGTGAACTTTAAATCTGTCTGATTTGGGTAGAACTAGCAAACGCTGGCATCGAATAATTGTAGACGCAGCTACAGAAATCTAGCATACATGTTAACTTACAATAACTTGAACCTTGTAAACTATAATTGTTGTCACTGAAGTTTGAAAATATACAATGCAGGACTGATAACAAGCAGAGAAAAATTCTATATCATGCTATGGCCGACAATTTTAATATAGAATGCAGGATTTATAGCTAGCAGAGAAATTTCTAGATACTAATGTAGCAGACAAATTTCAAGTTTTTCCTTTGGGTTCTTGAGTGATGGCAAAATTTGCCATTGTGATGTTGTGCAGAATATTGTGTGATGTGATGATGTGTCTTTTATGTAGGAGCAGTGTGTTCAAATTCAGCGATTGATTGTTCATAAGGCGTCTGATGAAGTTGGATGTATAAAGAACAGTTTATGATGTTTAGGAACGACAGTTCATGATGTTTTGATGTTTAAATGAGACGCTTTGTGACTGTGTTGCTTCTTTTATCGTGAGGCGATCAGCCGATTGCTTTCAAATTCCTAGGCTTGTTAGAGTGTTTGCTAACTGCCATTTTTGTCGCAATCCGGTCAGCTGTATTGATCTTGCAGCGTTTATATCTTTGACATTTGTTATTCAATGCACATATAGAGTATTCTGCTTTACTTTGACATAGTTCAGCTGTGAACAAGTGTAGATTGACTTGTTGCTCTTAAGCTTTAGAATGATGCCAGCTTCGTTTGTGTATATGCAAAGAACAGTTTGAATAATTAAATTCTTAAAACTGTTTGATGTTTGTATTCAACTTTGTTTAGGTGTGTATATATACATGTCTATATAGATTTATATTTATATATATGTGTATATATATGGAGTTTATATTATGATAATACTATTATTATTTTTGTTCCAATTTCAGGTTGTTTTTGTGATTTTTAAGAATCAACATTTGCTTGTGCACATTGGTGTATGATTGCACTGGTACCTAAATGATGTGATCCACTGATTTTATGTTTAGCGTAATACAGCAGTAGTTGCTAAACAGTGTGATTCAGTCATTTGCTGTTTAGCATAAGATTTCACTAGTTTCTAAACAGTGTGATTGTGCTGAAGTCACTAAACAATATGATCCACTGATTTGCTAAGATGAGGATTTGTGCAAAAGTAATTTGTGTTGGTGTGTGTGTGTGTATTTTTTGTATGTGTGTAAAGTTGCTTAAGTCTGTAAATCACAAAAACTGGCTTGCAATAGCATTAAGGTTCAATCTTTCTTGATCCATTTGGCAAATCATTCGTCCAAGCTTTTCACTAGACATTTGTAAGACATTTGTTAACATGCCATGTATCCATCAGATGAGCGAGGAATCGTAGGAATTTTCAAAGCAGCATACGTATTTAGCGTATCACATATATATGTCAATACTTGGTGTATATATATATATGTATTATTTATGTAGAGTGTGTGTATGTAACTGTTTGTGTATGTGTAAAACTGTCATTGGTATATCATTAAGGCCATAATTCATAAAATATAAACAAGATATGAACATATATACAAAAAGAAACTAGTGAATAAGCTGGTGTTTTAGGCGAGGCCACAAATTTATGTAAAATAAAATTTTAAACAAATTTGTTGTGTATTTATTTTTCTTAGATGTATAGCTGATCTTGATCTCGTTCTTTCCAATAATTGACTTGTGTTCGTTTGGTTAGTTACTTAGTTTTAAACAAATTAAGTAAGGAAGACAACAGTCTTACATAGTTACTGTTTTGTAGTTCAAGGTGTAACAAAATATGGCCAGAAAATCGTCCAAATTCACTGAGTGAAAACATATAACTTCTGTTTGAAGCATGTAAATTTTTCACAAGAAGTTACATTGTATATTTACACTGCTGTTTTACATTTGACATTGCATATTTACATTTTATTAGCAGTATTCCAAGTGCTGTGTGATGCAAAGTTGGCAATAGTTTTCAAAAACAACCCAGGGAAGGATCACCCAGGTTGCTGGAATGCTGTAGTCTCTGACTGGTGCCCTTTCTCTGTCATCGTCTCTGTCTTTCTCTGTCTTTCTGTATTTGCCTCTCTGTCCGGCTCTGCATCTTTGTATCACTGTCTGTCTGTCTGTCTTTGTCTCTGTCTTTCCCTCTGTCCTTTTCTTGTCCTTAATTTTGCAGGAATGATGCAAAATGACATCAACACAATGATGCTGCACATGTTTGTGTTAGAAGTTAAATATTAGTTTATATTAGTGAAATATTAAAGTTAAATATTAGTTTAATGTTTTTTGTTGTTTTTAACAACTAGAGAGATCGGAACACAGCCGAACTCTTGTTCTGTTTCCTTTATGTAGGCCTACCTAGATCTGTTTAAGCTGTTCTGTTGTAAATTGCACTGATTATACTAATTCTCACATAAATTAATTAAGCTGACATGTAATTAATTGTGTAATTAAAACTGTTTTGTGGGAAAAATATATTTGTTGTGAATTCATGATTCCACTCACTTTTTTAGTTTTCAACCTCCTATTTAAAAGTAGGCATATTTGAACTGTGATTTACTTATTTACTCGCACAAAGACGCCATTATTATCTAGTGTTCTGTCTAAACCAGCGTGCACATTCGACAGTGCTTCAAAGTTTCAACAGCTTATTCAAACGTGATACGAAATCCAGTTTCATATACAATGTAGAAAAAAGAGAAAAGAGGAGAATTAACCCCGAGACTTAACCTCAATCCAATCTTCTTCCTTCCCATTTCTTTCAGCTTAAACACAGCACACCCTAACAACTCCTTTTCACCTTTTTCTGGTCTTCTGGCAACCGGATTTGGCTCTCAACATGGCATGTTTGGACAACCTCACCGAGTTGACGTAACGCTGGTGAATAAGCTGGTGCCCTGTGCTTAACTTTTAAGTAGCGCTTTAGAAATTTGGAGTTGACGATTACAATTAGGTGGCAGCCGTGGGTGTGAATTGTTAACGACTTCATTTTCATATCTTAGGCGTATGACAGCAGGATCCCGGTCCTGTCCCTCACCGCTTGATCTTCCCAACAGCAGCGTACTGTGAATGAACTCATTGTCTAACCGAATTCGGTTAGACAATGATTGGAGCAGAATTCTTAAAACTTTTCCTGCTCTGGTGGGGATTTGGACCCGCAACTTATTAGATGGCGGGTCAACACGCTAAACACTAGATTGCATAGCTGGCACGCCCTCGTGTACAGTGTAATGTAAATGTATTCAAAGGTAACTTAGAAAATGGTTGCCTCTCGCGTGTTGTATAATAGGCCTAATTGAGTTGTTGGTCTTCAACCTCTGTTTCCGAGAACGGATTCGTGATCCGCAGTTGCTCGTTGATTGCTGTAAATGTTCGCTCAGCTTTGAGATAATCTTCGACTCCATCATGCCCTTCTCCGACCATATTCCGGCCATTTGCAAATGAGTTCAATTTCACATATGGGATATTCGTAGAATCCCATCTTACATCCCTTCAACTAAGCATCGCTAGCAAATGCCTCGATTTCCAGCTGACTCGATTGTTGTAAGTCACTCCTCACTGGCATCACTAGAGTGATTTACATAAACTACAAATGGTTCAAAAATCTCTGGCCAGAGTCAAAACTTAAACCGGCATAGATCGGCATATCACACCCAGATTGCATTCATTACACTGGCTGCCCACTGAGCGAAGAATTAAGTTTCAAATATGTTTTATTGCTCACAAGACATTATATTTAAATCATACTTCTTATCAGAAGATCAAGAGTGAGCATATATAACATGAGAAGATGACAAATGAGCACATAACTTATCAACAAATGAGCATACATCTTATCAACAAATTACAAATGACCATAATCCTATCAGATGTAGGTAAGTTTGCCTTCGTTCTCTCCATTCAGTGATTTCTTTTTTCATTTTTTCTTTTCATTTATCATCTTTTTCTTTATCATCTGTCATCTGTAGGACACATGTCTGTGTTTGATCAGCAGATGCAGTGGTCGATATATGGCGATTCCTGTTACCGCGCATTTCCTACTTATCAGTAGATTGGTAGAGTGTTATCCCGCAATCTTCGGGAGTCTTGCCGCACTCTGAAAAAGTCAGCCGCGCTACATGAGAAATGACACGACAGATATTCTCATTCTACCTTAAAGGCGTTTAGATCAGTAATTAGTTCTATGTCCAGCCTTTTTCAGGTGCTAAAGAGGCGATACATAAATATCTTGATATATGCATGCATGCATAAATGAATAAATGAATACGGATATACATAAATATTCATATACATATATGTATGTATGTACATATGAATATATGTGTATACATGCATTTATGTGTGTATGTATGTGTGTATGTTTGTATGTATGTATACATGTATGTATGCTTATGTATGTATGGAAGAATGTATGTGTATACCTGTATGTATGTATATATGTATGTATGTATACATATATGCATATATATTTATGTATGCATCGAAAATGTATGTATATAGATGCATCAATGCGTGTATGTATATGTATGTAAATTGTTGCGGAGTGGTACGTGTGGGCGGGGAGGCTAGACTACTACCTGCAGGTGCCACGTGCAACAGATGTTGTAGAGTAGGGGGTCTCCCTTGTCGGGCGTGAACGCCAACCTATAAATAGGCGTGAGTGTTAGTTAAACTCAGTCCGGGTTTTGGTATTTGGCCCTGTTGGTCTTTTGAGGTTTCGTCCTCGTTGGTTCGTGTTTATATTCTGCCGGACTCACAAAACAGAGCCCTGCGGAAGACCCAGGGTGACCAAGGACCAGTCAGAGCATACTGAGCCACAGATCACAGACTGAGAGCGACCAGAAAGAAAAGAGCGGAACCTTAAGAGAGCAGGACCGATGAGTCCAAACGAAATCTCAAGGCGCACCAGAAGGATATTGTGATCAACGGTATCAAAGGCGGCGCTAATGTCAAAGAGAACAAGGAGGGTTATGTGATTTCTATCAAAAGCCTCAAGGGTGTCGGCTTTCTATCATGGCTGTGCATATGGTCATTTATAGCCTATTATTACCTTTTAGAGAACCTCACAAAGGCGCTAGAACATGGCTATTTAGCAGGTATAAAATATGCGATATAACAGTCTTTGAACGGATATATTGTGCATTATTTACCTCTTTGGGCGCAAGATTTGGTTGAAAATGAGGACGGACAGAACGCAGACAACTGTGCCAGACCCAAGCGCCACGAGGAATAGAATCCCTAATAACGAGATTCAAGCAAAGGACTCCCAGAAGCTACTCTGACATTACATAGAGAGTGATAGGTACAAAGATTAACTGCACATTGTAAGTCAGCTAAAGTAGCTAGGCTGTTTTACACCAGAGAACTAAGCATCATGTTGCCTATATAAAGCTATTGTCTTACATCGATGGAGGATTCAGAATTCACAAACACGGAGCCAGGTAGACATTTGGGCGTACTGAACTTCGCCGAAAAATGTTTAAAGATTTTTAGGCATTACGACTTCTGTGGTTCGACGAAATTTAAGAAAATTTTGATGAGTTGTTCTTTCTTTTTTCTTCCTTTCTCAGATTTTAATGGCGTTCGCAGGGACTTTTCCAGTTTCTCCGTTAATTTCACAAATATTTATTATCTTTTAAGTTTCCCGAGATTTGCGATGACGTTATTTGGTGGACAATATTCGCCCAAGCCAATCTGGGGGTAACTTTGCAATGGCAAATTGGCCCTTGACTGAACTTTAATAACCAAAAATACTGTCAGTGCATAGGCATATGTCCTAAACAACAGATAAGAAAACAACCAAGCTTTGATAACTTCATACACTTTGATTTAAGTCCAATAGGCCCAAATAGGTAGATCTTGATTGAATAAACGCCACTACCTTAGGCCTAATCTTTCATAACTTCTGATATAACCAATAGCCGTTGCAATCATTTATGTAATGTGTAATGTAATAAGTTATACTCTGAATTAATGGAACGTGTTATTCATATAACGCCTAAATTATGTATGCACATGCTTAACATAAATAAAAATCTTAGATGTGATGGTAGCTAGTTTATCATTAAAAGTCTTATTAGCTAACATTAGGCCAATATATACAGTCGGTCTATTAACATTAGGCTTATCCTATTTATTAATTGAAGTATAGGAAGCCTACCTATAGACGACGTGAGACTTTCATCCAGTGAAGCGGATGAACCTATCGCTGCCAATAGCAAATGAGAATAAATCAGTCATCAGCTGATTGAAAACTGTTTTGCACAGTACTTACTGTAGCTAGAGGCCTATCGTTGTTAAAACGCTTGTAGCCTCAAACAGTACTGTTGTAAAAGAGAAACTTCACAATTTAAGATTTAGTGTTAACGGCAAAACAATGGAAATGACACCTTTCAACGCAGCACAAACTGAACGCCAATACTTTCAGACCCTACTCCATACCTCTTGTCTGCCTACCTATATGCGAACATTTTAAAAAGTCTGCAGTTGAGTTTAAACGGTATAAGTGCAAAAAGTCTGCATGACTTGCCTACTGTTCCGTGCCTATACCAGTTTCACGGTGGTAACAAACTAATAGCCTGGGCTGTCACGGACTCTCACTGCGCGTGTGTATGTAATGTATGCAAAGGAACATTTTGGTCTACGTAAATGTAAATGTATGCCTACATGTTTTTCTATAGCGACCGTATGGCCTCAACCCTGCTCATTTTTCAGTGAATTGATCAGGGTGAGATCCTTCATCACCGCTGCCCGAGAGAGAGAGAGAGAGAGAGAGAGAGAGAGAGAGAGAGAGAGAGAGAGAGAGAGAGAGAGAGAGAGAGAGAGAGAGAGAGAGAGAGAGAGAGAGAGCAGCCGTCATGGTAGATTGTGCTTAGGTTGAAATATATGGGAAGGCGGTGGATTGGATGCATCAGAGTAAGAATTCTTGAAGAGGAGGGACTTGCTGCAGTTTTGAATGGAAAGCCTGAAGAGTGATAGACAGAGGAGCTTAGACAGATGATGCTGGTTTATTGCATTACGAGATACACTTTACATAAGTAATTATTATATGTAATGTACAGGCCCATTATATTGCATTATATGTACATACATAAATGTATTACTGTATACATATATATTCATTTATATCGTGTAGTTACCAGGGATGGGAGAGGTGCAGTTGCCTCGGTTTCCTCTCCAGTTGTTGCCAAAGCAGTCCAGGCGCCATGCCTCTGATGAGTTGTTGCAGCCGAAAATGGCTTTCGACTCATCTCGTATGACCCAGCCGCCAGGGGGAGCCTCCAAGTCATGACAACCGACGACTGAGGGGTACAAAGGCGTCACACATACGTCACATTAAGATAAGACAAGATAAGACAAGATAAGATACGACAAGATAAGATAAGATAAGAAGCGATACGAGATTGGATGGGGTAGGATGAGACAAGCGTGAGGTCAGGTGAGTTCAGGTGAGTTCAGGTGAGATCAGGTGAGGTCAGGTGAGATCAGTTGAGCCAAGGTGATGGTAAGACCTTGGTTATATTGAATTGTGGAAATTAATCGAAAGCCAAAGTCTCTAGTCAACCGGATATCGATGAGGTTCTTAAGATACTGGCGCTATATAAATGTCTTTATGCGACAGAGATATTAAATCGGAACCTTGTAATTTGAGGAGGAAGGTTCTTCGTGGCCTCAGGGTCCTTGACCTTGCCAACCTGATATCGATGAGGTTCGACTGCGTTTCGTAGACCTGCTTCTCCCTCGGTGCCTGACCCCCGCAGACGCTCCTGTTGCCTCCTCCGCCGACTGGATCGCTGACGACGCCGTACAGCACGTGGCACTCCCATTCCACCGGAAAAGCCACATCCGCCATCGAATGGATGGAGCTGTTATCCACCGCAGCAACGCTGAAGTCCAGCAGACTGACCCGGATGCGTTGGCCTGGAAAGGCGCCGACGGACCACGTGACCTCCGCCGATCCGGCACATCCGGCGGAAGGAGACAAGGAACTGGCGACGTAGAGGAAGCGCGAGTCGACCGGAAACTGAAATGGTCTCATCGGCGCGCAGTCCAGCGTTTCCGGTACGAAAACTAAATGATAACGCATGCATCACCAATGTCATCAGTAGCAGCAGCAGCAGCCGCAGCTATGTCCTCCTAATCGTCTTGAACATATTTCTCCTATCGTTATCATCATGCACCACCACCACCATTACCTTAGTCATCATCATCATTACCATCATCATAATTATCAGCAGCAACTAGATCATTTAGTAACAGCAATCATCACTGTCATCGTCGTCGTTGTTGTCATTGTTAACGTCATCGCCTTCTTTGAACAGCATTAACCAATTCAGTTTATATCCTACCTTGTTGGTCACGTTATTGCGAGGCAAGGTAAAGTAAGGTAAGTGAAGGTAAGAGGCATGCTTATCGTTCGGAATCTGAATGGATCTTACCCTAGGCCTACATCACCGCGTCAGTCACCCTAGGCCTACATCACCTATCCTTAGTTTACATTACGATGACTTCAGTGGCGAAGTTACTGTAAAGATAAAAAATCATTGTTAACTGAGTAAGCTGAAAGCGCCAGGTCATCGATTCCACGTGAATTTCTACAGCTGAGTTCAACATTAGTATAAATTACTCATTATACAGCCTACTTGACACTAACCGGCTCATAAAATCCCCCGTACAATCTGACCCAACCCGACCCAATCCAACCGGGACCCGAGGCCCATCCAACCTATGGACAGTTCTGGCTCCGACCCACAGGTCTTTTTCCAACCACAAATCTCAGCTTGACTTACCTTACCTTGTAGCCATGGCGGTAAGACTGACCTGGGACGCACTGGTATTCCACTTCGAGGTAGGAGTTAAGGTCATCATGACATGGCTCCGTCATGGCGAACGTGTCGTCAAGGATCCTGACGTGACACGATCTTCTTCCGGAACAGTTGGCGTCCATGACATAAGTGGCGTCCGCCGAACATCCGACGTATCCGAAGTTTTCGTGGACGCACCTGCTGAGGCGCATGCGCCCGTAGACGGCGCGATTGACGAGGATCACTTCGTTCCAGGAACACTTGATGCGCAGGTGCTCCGAATGACACACCTCAACTGTCCTGATCACTAGCAACAGACAACAGATGATGACCGGATAGGTGGATGGGTGGATGGATGGGTGGGTGGGTGGGTGGATAGATGGATGGATGGATGGCAGACAAAAGACAGATTGAGGGACGGACGGACGAACAGACAGACTGCCAAAAATGACTGACATATAAATATTCAGTCAGTCAGTCAGTCAGTCAGTCAGTCAGTCAGTCAGTCAGTCAGTCAGTCAGTCAGTCAGTCAGTCAGTCAGTCAGTCAGTCAGTCAGTCAGTCAGTCAGTCAGTCAGTCAGTCAGTCAGCTAGTTAAGACATTTCTGTAGCATTTTCTAAAAACACCCGGACTACTGTCATGTTATAGTTGGGTATGAACGACAATTTTATCCGCATGGGAGTGTTTCTCGAATAGCTGGAGGGTGTCTCCAATGACAGGCTCTCACAAGCACATAGAACCAGACCAACGACCGAATGGTGGCAGGATAAAAGAATTCATGGTCACTGCTGCTGCTGCTGCTGCTGCTGCTGCTGCTGCTGCTAATGACTAAAAAAATTTCTGTTGTTTGCTACATACATTAATTTTTGGTTGATCATTCTTGTTACTATTGATCAGACACGTAGGCTAAATTGTTCCACATAAATCATGAATTAGTGGGTAGCTGGAAAATTATGAGTCTTCATTATTGCTTGCGAAATGAGATAAGCAAAAGACTGGGATCATCCGGCAACGAACTCCGGAGTCGACGTCGATTTTATATTGATTTGTTTATCTTCGTAGGCCGGCTGCAACCGAGATCTGCTGCGCCTGCGTCTTGACCTGCTCCAATTAAATCCCAGTGACCTGTCCCAATTAAGCGGCGATCGGACACAGATTCGGCGCACATTATTTCTCGATGCGGGACTGCGACGGCGCTTTCTTATGATTCTATTATGGACTTTCATTTGAAACCATTCGCCCGTTTCTAATGGTTAAACCGGCAGCAAAAGGCGGAAGAGATCAAAGCACCGTCGGCCGGATCAAAGACGGCGTCCAGCCTATCTGAAACAATTGATGCGTGTAAGCGCCTGTATGATCAAATAGACCCGGCCATCGGTCATTGGCGCCGGTCAACCCAAAGTCGCCCCATCCAGCGGTGGCTGGTCTTGCGGCGAGAGGTTCGGACTTCGGAACCAAACGATTCAGTCAGTCACTTCTGGACGATATGGATGGACACGAAGGAAGCGGAAGAATAGGAAGAGGATGAGAAACAGAAAGGACGAGGAATAAGAGGAGGAGGAGGAAAGAAGGAAGAAAACGAGTAGGAGGAAGAGGAGGAGGAGTAAGAGGATAAAGGAGGAGGAAAAGGAAAAGGACGAACGGGAGAAGGAGAAAGAAGAAGAATTAGAAGAATAAGAATCATAAGAATCATAAGGATCATAAGAAGAGGACGATCAAGAGGGAAAAGATGATCAGATGGAAGAAGAGGAGAAGCAGAAGATGAGAATAAAGAGAGAAGGAATAAGTGGAGGAGAAAATTTGGAGAAGGAAGGAGAAAAAGAGCCGGTGACGGGGGCATGGAAAAGGAAGCAAAACAAAAGGAACGAAGACAAGGAAAACGAAGAGGAAGATGGAGAAGAAGAGGAGGAGAAAGAGTAAGAACAGGACACTGTAAGCATGAAGGAAAAAAGTCAGAGAGGAAAATCAGGATACTAAGCAGGTGGGATAAGAAGAGGAAGAGGTGCTGGTTTAGAGGAAGACGAATAAGAATATGAAGAGTATTTTGAAGACATATACGAGGAAAAGGATAGAAAGAAGAGGAGGTAAAGGAGGAGGAAGACGACGAAGATAAAGAGGAATACGTATAATATAAAAGAATAACCTGTTCTCATTCTGTTCCTCATTTTTTATCGATTGACAAAATGGAGGTGAAATAAGAGGACGAGAAGGAGAAAAAAGAGGAGGAGGGGTGTATGTAATCTAAATGTAGGGGTCTACCTAGTTTATCTAATGACTTCTATAGCACCGTTATCATAATGCTTAAGGCATCAGAAGCCAGGTCGAATTAATATATGTCAGATAAACCAGAAGTTAGGCTACGGTGGGTAAGCAAGTCGAAAGAGCTGAGTTTACACTTAGACCTCAGTGACATAAAAGAACTGACTGAACGAACCGAACTGGGCAGCAAATTCCAAAACCTTGGACCAACCACCGAGAACCCTCGAGAACCAGACGTCCTGGTACGAGGCACAACAAGAATGCAAGGGCCCTCTGATCGAGGGCAACACTTGTTGGTATGGGGTGAGGGTGGAACAACAGAGGTAGGTCGGATGATTTAAATATTGTACTTTGTTAACTACAAGACAGAATTTAAACTGGATTCTTTTCTCAAAGGCAACCACTGTATTGAATGCAATATTGGTGTAATATGCTGATATTTGGGGGTGTTTGTTACAGTTCTGGCCAGAGAGTTTTGAACTATACGTAATGTAGTGTATGAAGATCAACCTTGTTGATGCCAATGAGAAATGAATTATAGCAGTCAAGTCTACTAGAAGACTAACGTATTTGCTGGTGAGATCAAAACAGCTTGAAGCAAATGCAGTCCGATTCTACGAATATCTCATATATAAAATTGAGCTGATTTGCATATAGCCCGAACATGGCTAGAAAATGACAAGGTGGAGTCAATATTATGCCTAAACTGTGTGCGTGTTCAGTCCGATATACAAGCAAGCCAGCCAACTAAATAGTCAGCCAATTAAATTTACGGAATTGTTGGCTTGTACCTCACAGACCGAAATCGGTTTTGAAGGATTCAGAAGATGCCTGTAACTAACCAGACAAGAGATAATCAAGATCGGTTGGGGTTTAGGATAAGGGAGGAGAATTCAAGGTTGAGTTTGAATACATCAAGATCGATAGAGCTGATGCGACCGAATGAACATAGTTTGGATGAGGAGGCTGGGAGGTGGCTCAGTACAGAGTTTGGTGAATATAGGATAGTGATCAGAGGGTGGGTTTGAGTTCGCAGCTGAGAATTGTAAACAAGGGATGCGGCAGAAGTGTTGACTAATCAAGAAATGTGTTTGAATTTGTGAGTGGGAAATGCATCATGTGGGATCAGATTGAATGCACTGAGGGAGAAAAGGAACTGGGATGCAAGTGAATTGAAGGGTTGTCGAATGGATGTTGAAATCACCAGTGAGGACAAATTCATGAGGTGCCGTGACAGCAATAGACAGTACTTAAAGAGTTGAATTCCTCAAGGAAAGTTTGGCAGAGTAAGACGATGATGTAGGAGGTCGGTATATGCTGTAGATCATTATTTTTCAAATAGGCAGTTTTAGAGTGACGGATGGTGATTCTAAGGAGTGTCAAGTGTAGATAGGGGAGCAAAAGACGGTGACTGGTTCACGGATGAGGAAGGCAGTGCTGCCTTCAAGATTGGAGGATGAACTTTTTGAGGAAGATGTTGGCTGGCAGAGTGAGCTGGTAAGCGAGTAGCCGTCAGGTCTGCATCTAGCGAGTTGAGACAGAGTGGCTGAAGCAGTGATCGATGTTTCTGTTAAGGTGATTACAGCAGGATATTCGTGGAGTACGATATTAGGTCGTGGAGAGCAGGGTAGTGTTTTTCGTTGAGGAGTGAGCGGTTGTTTAATGTGCAGGGATTAAAGGAGGATGAGGCCGTATGGCATATTGGGGGGGGGGGTGAATGTCCCAGCACGACAAAAGGAGAAGGAGAGATGGAAATAATTTTTAAGGGTTGAAGGCGAAGCAAGATGATGCAAAAAATATACCAGTGGAACGACTAAGGACCGTAGGAAGTTGCTGTGTTCAGCTGCAGCAGCTATGCGTTGTGTTTAGGTATGAGGGGCAGTACCTTATATGGAATGCGATACAGCTGAGGCTGAAGAAGAGGAGAATTATTGATGCATGCATGTGATATTACTGAAGACGGCAGACACTGAAGACGCAGAAACCATGATTCACAACAAAGGGTTCAGACTGTAGGCAAATTTTAGGTATTAAAACCACTGAGTTGAAAGACATGGAGCGAACTCACTAAATCCGAGGATAAATCAGGCAAAAAACAGATTACAATGTCAGGAGAGACTCCAAAAATCTGAAGATAGAGATCATTATGAAAGAACGCATCGTGCACCCCACGTGACCATCACACGTACACATCAACATGGGTACATGGAGACAAACATACATGTACACATGCATGTGTGTATGCGTCTGAAGTTTTTCTAACGAAGCGGCGCTATACAAATTCGACATTACGATTACCATGCATAGATACAAACGCACATACGCCTCATACTTACGTAATGAGCTCCGTATGAACTAATTAATTAACATGCATTGTCTTTTCAGTCAGGGAGTCCGGTACCTGGAGGAAAATTGACTGGTCTGAGACAGCCAGCCCTCTAACGGCTAGGGTTATGTGGAGTTCACGACGCTCACCCCCCGGGGGGGAGGGTCCGGGGCGGAGCACCAGAAGCGAACGCATTTTGAAGCATTTAGTATGAAATTGAGCACATAAAATTTTGTGCTATATATGTCTGTAAGACCTTTGTAACCAGTTGGTCCAGTATCTGGACGAACATCGAGGGGCCGGGTACAGGGAGCGTCGATGACGCGAAGGCCCAAGCATTTATCGTTGCTCGATTGATGAGCGTTGTAAACTCACCAGCGGGGTCGGAGGCAGAGCCCCGGGAGCAAACGCATTTTACCGAAAAAACAGGCCAGGAATCGAATATGTGAAATTGGCCTTGACAAAGAAAAGTCGAGCCACCAATTGGGGAGGATACATCTAAGATTCGAGTCATCAATTGGGGAGGGTACATCTCAGATCTCGGATCTATACGAATCCCATGGCTCATGGTCTTGGCCTCAGGGGTTCACCCCGCAGAAGCTCCCCACCCAGGTACATCACTGTGCCTATGATTACCGTCTGTCACTTACCTGTTGCAGCACCCGTGACTTTGGCGCGGAGAGCGGCGCAGACTGTGCCGACCACGAGATGACGAATCCAGTCGTAGAGCTGCATGTCTTCGTCCGTCGTCGACGGATGCACCAAGCAGCCCGATCGGGTCTCGCCAAACGACAACTGATTGATAAAGCATCCTAATCCAATCAGATATTATAGCTCCTAGCAGCAGCAGCAGCAGCAGCAGCAGTCGATGAAGCTGGCGTTCAGTGGCATCCGATCGCTCCTCTTCTTCTGATGCTCTTGGTATTTCTTTTCCTCCTCCTCTCCTCCTCTCCTCCTTCCTTCTCATCGAAACCCTCCTCCTCCTGATGCTGTTCGTGATCCCTTTCTGCATCCTCCTCCTCCTCCTGATGTTCGCATTTCTTTTCCTCATCCTCCACTGATCTTCGTGCGTGGCTGATTCCTCTCCCTTCGGGGACCGCGTTTCTATGAACTGCGGGCAGCAGCTAAGAATCGGCTTAGTCCTCCCTGTATCTATTATCCATTTCATCCTATTTCTCCTCTTCATTCTCCATTTCCCCATCATTCTCTTCTACTTTCTCCTCTCCACACTCCACAATTCTTCCTCCCCATTCCTCTTCTTCATCTTATCCTTGCTGTATCCATACTTCATCCTCTAGCTGAATAGTAATTCCTCCCGATCATCCTCTTCTTTCCCGATCCTCTTGTTGTTCCATCCACTTCATTCTCTTCCTCAGACTTGTATTTACAGCAATGGGTTCAACCTCCAGAACACAGGTTAACCTCAACCTGTGATTTACAAAAATCGGCCCAGAATCGGTTTTAATCCACTCCCATAGATTACTTTCGCCGGGGAAGTTCCTCAGTCCTCCTCCGGTTAATCCTTCCTTTTCCCTTTCACTTGTCTTCGTGTATTCTTCCGCCTCCAGCTTATCCGGATTCTTCTTCCGTTTTCACCTTCCTTCTCCACCTCAAATTTCCACTTCTTCTCTATTTAGATATCTTAGTTCTATCCTCTTTCCTGCTCAGCTTCTACCTTCTCCACCTGTGCTTCTTCCCTCGTTTAGTTATACATTCCTTCCTCCTCAGTATCAACTGTCTCTCCCTCTCCTTCCACTCCTCTGTTCTTTTAGTATTAGGAACCATATTTCAGAGGTTTTAATCTTCGGCTACCACGGTCCCTACACGGAGGCCTTAAATAGCGTGGAGGAGATATGGAAATAATTTTTAAGGGTTGAAGGTGATGCGAGATGATGCAAAAAATATACCAGTGGAACGACTAAGGACTGTAAGAAGTTGCTGTGTTCAGCTGCAGCAGCTGTGCGTTGTGTTTGTGTATGAGGGATAGCACCTTATATGGGATGCGATACAGCGTAGGCTGAAGAGGAGGAGGATTTCACTCAATAAATTCATTGCAAAATCAGCAGGAACGAGTCCCGTTTTAACGCTTCGACCACTCCTGGTCAAATTTCTGAAGGCGCCCATAATGGTATTTGTCTAACAAGCGTGTGTTGTACCCTCTAGTCTCCCATTATCACAATAACAGTCATCGCCATGTACGTCCTGCAGTGGCTGACTCGTTCGAACTCGTTGACTTGCCACTGAAGCAGCTGGAAACACTGACCATATGTGTAACCGGCATGTAACGACGTTCAAACCATAGAGATCATGACATTTCTACACTTTAACAGTGCCACATTGGAGTGGCAAGAAAGATACGTAGAGAAGGAATCAGGGCTGCATGTATCCATTGGGACAATTGCATGGCGCCTTTAACAGATGTCTCAAAGGCACAATGTAATGTAGTGCAACTAGACATTTACAGCCATACTGGTAAGGCCGTTTCTGTTAAGGTTTGGGATAAACTCCCTTGATGCGACTGGGAGCTTTCAGAGACTGCAACTATGCTAAGTTGAAATACAAACACAACAAGAAGAATTCAAGGTTTGCCCAACATTTCCTTCTGGGTTACATGGCTCGACAATGCAATATCGAATTCGCTGTTGGGTGGCAAAGGCAACAGACGTTTGAAATCTGTTGAAACACAGACAGTGAGTGACTTACGGTTTGACAGACACACAGTCCAGCAGGAGTCATAGGCATTCATGCTCTTCTATCGTAATCCCGAGATTTCTACAGCGCCCAACGAAAGCCGTGCCGTGGAGACCAGCTTATTCACAGGAGCTCAGTCAAAACAAAATCGATAGGCAAAAGGGTCCGGTTCCAGGTCAAGATCCAAGTCTGACGGAGAGACAGCGTGGCAGCTACGGGGGGGGGGGTGGTGTTTGTGGTTGGAGAGCAGCACAAGTCGACTTGAAACTTGTAAAGATGTACTCACAACGACAATTTTTTCCTTCACGACAAACAGTACAAGGTCGGTGACAAACTGCCCAAATATAATTCCATCTACCAGCCTCAACTGCTCTTGAATTCATAAAATCCTTTTCGCACACAAATTCGTAGTAGCACCACAAACGCATGGACCAAAATGGTTCAACATCTGAACTTAAACTTTTCGTAAATGCTTAGTTATAAAACCCCTAAATGCAAATTCCTATAAAGGTCTTGCCAAAAGAACTAAATATAAACCCCAGCTAAATATAAAAGCAAACTAACTTTAAAACAGTCATATTTAACTAAATTATGTAAGACTATGATAAAGTTTGCAAAATTTAAATTCATTTAAAAATTTAAAAACCTACAACAAAACTGTTTGAGTAAATTGATCAAATCAACAGCTATTCTTGCAAACATCATCAAGCATTTGAAAATCATGCCTTATCTGTTGTGTTTTAGCTAGTCATGATCACAATTTATATACACATATATCAGCCAGGTTTTCTTAGAAACTGGTCACACACAATTATAACCCATCTTTTGCTAAAATCAGCAACAGAAAATTGGACAAAGTTAAACATCAACAACCAACCTACCATAGATGGGTCTCTTATGGTTTAAGTTTTCTGTCTGCAAGCACCAATCAGCAGTTCTCTTATGGTTTAAGTTTTCTGTCTGCAAGCACCAATCAGCAGTTTACCAAGCATCATTTGATTTGAAATGAACAGCATTTACCAGGCTAGCTATATTGGTTAACGTGTACTTCAAGGTGCCTCTGAGCGTGAAGATCCTGGTTCGCATCCCAGTTGTGGCTTATTGCAGAGATTTTAATCTCGGGCTAGCGTGGTCCGTACATGGGGACCTTAACCGGCAGGGTGCCCATGCAAATGGGCAGCGGTGGTGAAAGATCTCACCTAATTAATTCATTGAAAAATGAGCAGGGTCGAGGACACACATTCGCTATAGAAAAACATGTATATTTACATTTATGCATGTATGCAAGTAGGTAAATATGTACATGCACATGTGTATGCAACTCGGCATTTTTAAATCACCACGATGCTCGTGCAGCTGGACAAGGTCTCCACTGGCAGTCTCACACAGACACAAAGAGATCAACTATTGCACGCTTCTTGAATTGCAACATAAATCAGAACACATCCATACTGAGAGGTACTTTAAAGATGCTATAGAAATGTTCAGACAAATAATTACCGGCATACAAAGACAAATTTTGAAGGAAAAGTTTGTAATCCTGCAAACTGGGACGTTTTACTCTATAGCAGAGAGGAATGATTCATGCCAAGGCTAATAGTTTATTCATTCGGCTGTATTTCATGTGTTTCAATCAAGTTATTCTGATTTTGGGGTAAACTAGAAACTGCTGAGGCAGCAGAGCTCAGCGCCTTTAAGGGTCGCATAGCACAAGAAAAGGTGTAAAAAAACAACCTTTCATTTAAGCAATCCCACAGCATAGCCACATAAAGGTCTAATTATTTTAAAAAAAAACAACAAATCTCAAAGAGCTGGATGCAAAATACAAATAGCAAAGGCAAACACAAATCACACTAGAATTGTAACACAGAAACTATTATTAAATCTTGTATTACAGAAAGACCACGTTGCAGTGTTTCAACAGTACAAAAGACGAATAAGCAAAATCGTATGGCGGAAACCGACGAAGTTCACATCACCAGTCGTGCAGAAGTGATCACTCGATTATCGTCGTTCATACTGGACAGGATTAAGTTGACCACACAGGTCTAGATGTTACTTTCAAACTTAAAGCCAAACGAAGCTGGATGAGATTTAGCTGGGTCAAAGGTCGCCAGTTCATCTGGTTCCAAGCTGACTCGCTGATACGTCTGTTGGCCGAAAACTGGTGAAACACGGGAAGAGTCGAAGTTGATGTCCATTGCTGCCATTCCACCTCGCGGTAAAACTCTCTCCTCTTCCGATTTTTCCGAACCTTAAGGCAAATTTTGAAAAGTGGTTATTATGATCTGTTTCATATATCAAAAACATTTTGCACAAGTGTCTGATGTCTTGACTTCAGTTTACTCTGCATCTCGAATTCAGTTCGCTGATTCTGTGCATGGTAAGTGGCCACACGAAACAAGTCTTAAGTTAAAACAGGCTTTCCAGTGTGAGGCCTGAGGGCCACAACCTGGCCGAACAGTTGTGTTCATTTGGTAAGACAAGCCCCTCGGAAACAAATTTATTTTTATCATGCTTACTAATAATCCCATTGGTTTTTGGTTGACACAACTAAATATATGCTGAATATCTTATATATATACTAAATATATTACATATATATATATATAATATCAGACCAAGGAAAGGATTACACTGTTAAGAAATTTAGAATAAACTCTTAAACCTCAAGTATTCACTCAAAAATTGCAGATTATTCAGAGGCAAGTCTCAAGAAAGTGGTGCATTTCCCAAGCGACGGTGTAGTTACTACAACTTTACGACAGAGGTACCCAACCTTTTTGGAAAGAAGGGCAACATCATCGTTTTACTGGGGATTCAAGACGCCAAAGAAAGAATTCTGTCAATATTAAGACCAATATTAAAATTTATGCAACCACTTGCTAGTGACAACAGCAACAGCAATAATAAATTGCCTGCCTTGCCTGAGTACATGATGCTTGGGTAACAGTATAGTAAATCAATACTGACTTTGGGTGTGCTTCTGGCACCCAAATATTCAGCCAAGAGGTTTACCAGTAACTCAGAGCACTTGGCATGGTTCACTGTTTCTGGAGGCCTGTAGAAAGTGTTTTTCCTCTTGAAACTGTATACATAATCTTGGGGTTGGTCCCAGATTAACTAACATTTTCTGTCTACCTGAACTTGCATCTCAAAAAAGGTAAAAAAAGTAAAGGTAAACGTCACACACTTGTTTACATGCATCTACAGAAACTTCTTACTAAGGTCCCGAGATTGAAGGATCATAACCACAGCGGTCCAAAAACAAGTCTTTTACAGGCATCCAGGTACTGCACGGCCTTCTAAGTGGTTCCTAAAAGGCGCAATATAAATTCCTTATACACAAAGACATACACATCATTAGGAGTCATAACCAAAACCAGTCTTACCGGATTCCTCTACATTAGTCTCGACCACAACAATATCATTTTCGTCCTTGACACTGACTACGGAAGAAGTAGAGGTCAGCTCCTCATCGTTGCTGCTGCCACCCGCTTCCTCAGTCTGCTGGACAACAGCTACAAAGACAAAAGATACAACCTCAACTCCTTTGAAAATCAAACAGAGGTTCTTAAAAGGTGCTACATAAATGACTAGTGAGCGACCAGCCGACTATAATGCATGCAACCTTTTGACGGTTTACATTGTTACATTATTTAGCCTTATAGGTTAAGACTAGTAAGTATGTTTGTTAGAAGATTTCACGCCCTGCACCACTGAAACTGAAATAGAGACAGAAATTGATGGGAAATGTAATTCGTACGAACAAAGATAGAAGAGTAAATCAAGCAATGAACTGGATTGGGAAACGGAGGACGGTAAGATCAAGGAATAACTGGTCATAGACGACCCTAGATGTTTGGAGATGTCGTGGGATAAGGCAAGAAGACTGGCAGTCGACAGAGATGAATGGAGGAGCTGTGTTGCCCAATGTGCAGACCTGCACTGGAAGGGGTGAAACTAACTGATAATAACCAGTGAAACTCCTGACACAAGAGGCCTGTTTAGGTGAAGTAAAAAACAGTAAAGTTCCCATGTCCCATAGTGGAATGTAGGGGAGGTGCTCATTTCCCACTCTTTAGACTTGAGCCAGCAACTTAAAGATCCCAAAGTCCCAGATATGGGGCCAGCGCACCACCCGAATGGCTGTTTAATTCCCAGCTTAAGCAAGTACAAAATTATACTGTTTGGTGACAGACCACAATCACATGCGTTCAAACCACTTGCCCCACGGAATCCACATTAACTCACAACCCTTAGAGCACAGACCAAGCACACTACGGATAGACCACCGAGTCGCACTTGTTTAGGTACCCGTAATAAAAGCAGCAACAAAAATGGCAATATCAATCAATAATTATGGTAATATACATACAGTACCTTGTGTATGCTCCGGTAATTGTCGTTCAGTCTCTTCTGCCCTGCTCTTCTCTGCCTCTTCTTCTTTCTGTTCTTCCTCGGCTGTGGATATGAACGATATAGATGGATCCGCTTGTGACACTGACAGATTTTCGTAGGTGTCTGGTGGATTCAGAAGAGAAATGTTACTACTTGCTTCTCTCTGCAGCTGTAAAAAGCTGCTTGAGGAGACCACTTCTTCCTCTGCTTGTTTCTTCCTTTCCACCTCACGTGCGGGTGAGCTTCCCAGAGGATTTATCTGCGACATGGTCACATGTTCAAAGTTGTCTGATTCAGGTCCAAGAGAAATCTTTTCAAACGTGACTGATGTCGACAGCTCTTCACCTCGAAGAGGGGAACCAGTTCGGCAAACATCTCCTGGACCAGTCAGAACTGACCTGTCTAAGGCACCAGTCTTAGACAGGTCAATTTTGACTGGTTCAGTTTTTACTACCAAGAGTTCTTCCTTTTCAACGGATGGCTCTTTGACTCCTGAGAAAAGAACAAGATATTTATAGCGTTAATTATTCTTTTACCTGACTAGGTTTATTTTAATTAAATCATCTGCTCTGCATCAGAAGATATTATACAGCTATGTTATATGATGACAAACATTAAAAAAGCTATCTGGCTACTTTACTTGGGCTAGATGGTAAAGAAGTGGTACCTTAATCTTTTCTGTAACATGGTAAATAAAGTGGTATTTAATATGAGGATTTATGTACACCATTATCACAATGCATAAGGCACCAACAACGGTTACTTCAATGCTGCATAACTGACAATGATTATACGCTACACAGACCCCGTCAAAATCTGAGATGTCAGACTATCAGACGTTTACATCGAAGTCTATCAACGACGGTAGAAAGATATTTTTGAGATTTCTGTTCCGCTTGCACCTCCCCTAGCAAAGAAAATTCAGCTACAAGGTGTGTACATGAATGTACACTGTTGTTGAGGGAGTGGACTGGTCACCTGCCCTCATACAGTACCAAGGCAAAGAAAATGAAGCTTTCAACACTTCATACCCATGGTTACCTCCAAGGGTTAGCTTGTGGGCTGTTCTTCTTCATCTTCTTGCATTAACTTTGCACAGATTCTTCCATGCAAAGTTGGTAAAATTAAAGTTTGAATCACCTGTGGCCAATACCCCGGAGAAACAATACTGCAGCCCCAGACTGTGAGAGAATAGAGCGCTGCAAGCTCTGCACGGCAGTTGTTCAGTAAATAAGTAAACAATAAGTAATGAACACAATATGACACATTTGCAAATAAACTTTCATTGAATGAAAGAAAGGCGTTTACATGCATTCAGTCATTGTGCATGAATGGAACTTCATAGATTCAGACAACAAGGTACACATGCAAGTCACACATTTCAGCTGCGTACAAAAAGCAAACTGAAAAGACAATTTTGCACAAGCAATGATTTATTTCCAACATATCTGCAGGATTTCATCTGGCGAACTGCATTTCATCATGAAAACTATTCACAAAAATACTTACACGTGTTTTAGAAACTTACCCAACTGAATAATTTCAAACATTTTTCTCGCAAACATGCCATATCATTTTCAGTACTTATTGATTACTTATTCACTTACTTATTGGAGAACAGCGGTACACAGCTCACAGTGCTCTATTCTCTCACAGTCTGGGGCGGCCATATTGCTTACCCGGGATCAACTGTAGGTGGCTCAAACTTTTATTTTACCAAAACTTGTGTTTTGGGCAAAATAAATACAATTGTGATTCATTTGTACAACACATTATCTATATCATATCCAACACAATGGGTGCATCCCAAGTCCAGCCCAGCATACTCATTGAAGTATTGAATTGAGAGTATACGAAGGGCAAACACGGAATATGTTCTGTGTTTATATAATACTATAATATAATATGTGTTTGTATAATATTAAATACCAACTCTTCATAAAATCACAGGGCATTATTAAAAAGTAAGTAAGCATTAGCAGAAGTATTAAGAGTCATCAGACATACTTGGTGGAGGTATAGACTTCTCTTCAGACTGCAAATAACCAAAGTCACAATTTCCAAGTCAAATATATTAAATACTAATTAAATAACTAATTGTTGCTAAACTTTAAAATTATTAAGGAACTTATTAGTTAATAAACAAATTAATTAATAAATTGATAAATTCCCTGAAACGAATTGCGATCGGATCCCCTAAATCGATTTTCTAAGTGCGATCCAGATTACCAAAAATTAAGACAATAATGTTTGCATGGCGGAGTTAGGCCTTTATCCTGAACATCAATGTCTTATACACGACGGAAGGGGATGTTATTACATTGGGGGAAACACTGAGATCCTAGTTCGGCTACTATTACCGATTAGATAGTCCATACCAGTTTTCGGGATTTCTACTTTGAAGTCATGGTTGCTTCAACATCCTCCAACTGGGAGTGGGAGGGTGTCCATTCATATTTAACCAGGGCATATTTCTAAATAGCAGCACAAATATTAAACCTGGCCTAATAATAATAATAATAATTAGCAACTTCTAATGCGCCGGTGTCTAATGCACAAGGCATCAACCGATGGCACACCAAAACCACGCCACAATCAAGTCGATATCCAGAAGGCCAGTCCGCACGACAGAGAGGCAGCCTGTGGTGGATAAGCAATTTGAAACAGGTAAGTTTTAAGTTGAGAACGAAATGACAGAAGCGACTGAGCAGAACGAACAGACACAGAAAGGGAATTCCAGAATTTTGGTCCAGCAACATACCAGAATGGGCACGGTATCTGCTTTAACTGTTCCCAATTTTTCTACTATCCGTTGAGATCTGACCTCAACGTACTAAGTTCCGTACTGGTGAAAGGAATGCCGTACCTTGGACGGTCCACGAGGCTTGCCCAAAGTCTCACGTCCACAACACTGGCGATAGCCGAGATAGACGCAGGCTCCGACGCCGGCCGTGACTGCTACGGCCAAAACTACCTTCTTGTAGGCCGGGGCCTCTCGAATAAGTTCGGATACCATGGACATTTCAACCTATAAAAGTGTCTGCCTCAAGAACAACGTCTAATAACTCTGATCGCCTGCGACCATCTATATCACTAGTTGCGACGACACAGCCTGACCTTGGCTTCCCAATGTTTTTCTTTTTAAAGAACTTGACCAAGATCATTGATCGTTGGTAAAAGGTATCACTTAGATCAATGCCAATATGACGCCATCTTTGAGCTTTTACGAGCCAGCCTCTCGGATTTATGTGAGACGTGCAAATCTAAGTGTAAATGTCAATGTGTACGTTTATATATAGCCACTAAATGGCCTCGATCCTGCTCAATGTTCAATTAATTAATGGGGTGAGATCCTTCACCAACGCTGTCCGGATGAATGGGTACCAAGCCATTTAATCGTAATCGTAATCCCGAGATTTCTACAGCGCCCAACGAAAGCCATGTCACGGGGACGAGCTTATTCACAGGCGCTCAGTCAAAATAAAATCGAGAGGCAAATGTGTTCGGTTCCAGGTCAAGATCCAAGACTCAGGCAGAGAGACAGCGTGGCAGCTACGACGGGTGATGCTTGGGATTTGAGCGGAAAGAGAGATGCAGTGTGCGTCCAGGCTGAGAGAGAAAGAGGGATCTGAAATTTTCTTGAGCTGGTCGCGTAGGCCTAAAAGTATGAATTCGGTTTTAGATGGCACAGGAGATTAGATGTCAGCGCCTGTGAATAAGCTGATCCCCACGGCGCGACTTTCGTTAGGCGCTGTAGAAATCTCGGGATTACGATCCAGAAGAAGATCTATGGAGTCATTGAAACAATTATACAGACCTCTACAGCTGATAGATCATTTTGATGCATTAAATGTTTTATCAAAGACTAGGTTTTGAGCAAATTATGCATGATCGATTATCATATTATCAGATTTTGTACTTGTTATCGATTTTTCCATAAAGATCTTTAATTGCAATTTCCAAGCGTCCAAGATAGCGAAACATGGCAGCACCCGATTGGCTACTTGCTTCGTGTTTTCTGTATTTCTACGCTCTTAAAATTCAAGCAGAAATCTGTGTAAAATGACCACTTTAATAACTTCACAATTTATAAACTTCAACTGATTGCCTTCACGTCAAAGGATTGAAGATTTGAGACTGAAACTGTGTACTTGTATGGGATTATTTTCTGTGACTTGGCTATATAAATTAAATGTTGCCGCGTGTTGTGAGTCGAATTTGGTTTTCATTCAGCAGTTGGGGATTATCGTTACAAAATTCCGACGGTTTGTGTCTAACTTGGAAAGATCTAGAATGCGAAAAATGCGGATTCTGACACTAACGGCAGCATTTATGGTGATCTTTATGTCATATGTTACGGCTGGCGAAGAAACGCCGCCTTCGACTCCAGCACAGGAGGAAGGTATGCGGATTGTGCTGGGGATTTCTTGATTTCAGTACTTGTTGGCCAATGGAAAAATATATAACGCCGTTTTTAAGGGAGCTGTTGGTGCGATGAAATGTCGGTTCAATTTGTTCACAATTTGTCAGTTTCGGCGTAAATGTGGGATGACGACTTGGTGGTTTGAGATTGATCAAGAGCTTTCAAGGCATCAGTACAGGTCCTGCACACAATCTCCAGGGCTGCCTGGTCAGATGTAATTTTCGGCAAATGAAAGGCCCATAGCAACCACCGGCTGACACCTAAGATATAAGATGGCTGCATTTTAGAAGTTACGGAATTGGCTAGGAGTCAAATCTCACCAAATATGTAGGTTACAAGATAGCAGTTGAGTAACATTACATTTATTACAGTACAGCTGTTTAATTAATGCCATCTGTATTTGGTGTTGCTGCATAATGTTGCGGCTGTTGTAAGCATCACTTGTGGCTATGCTGTATCATGTTTACAGACAGTGATGACACTGATGATGTACCACCTACTGAGGAAAATGGGGTCTTGGTGTTGAACAAGGACAATTTTGACAGTGTTATTTACGGCAAAGATGTAATACTTGTTGAGTTCTATGCCCCATGGTGAGTAATTGATAAGCATTCTGTGCAGCACAATGCCTTGTTTGTCCTATAAAGTTGTGGAAGTTTACTGCCAGTAGCTTTCTTTACTAGAGGATGATTAATCAGATTTAGGATTTTTAGAGGCTGCAAAGTGTGCTTCCGAAAATGCCTTGTTACTTAGTCTTGTGTAGGTTTCCAATGGTCTAATGCAAAATACTGAACATACTCTGATGTAGGATGTAACTTCTGAATAAATGGGACATGGTAATGTATGTTGGTAACTGGACTGTATGTAGTGCATTCCAAGAATCTCTTGAAGACACTTCTTACCAGCCTGAATAATGTGAACAAAAATCATCATTGACAGTCTTGCACGCACTTAGAATGGAAACAACGAATTCTTCACCACGATTGACTGATGATAAATTCAGGGAAATAACTCTTAATTACTGATCCCTTGATTAGGGAGTGCAGTTCAGACCAACACTTTATAGGCAGTGGTGGATCCGGGATTGCTTGCGTGGGGCAAGGACATTTCCAGCGGAGGAACCACATTCTAGTAGTCCGCCATGTATGGGTCTGGTCTGAGGCGCACCAGCATTTATCCAAAAGGGACATGGGGAGGGGAACTGCCCCCATGCGCCTTTAGCTAAATCCACCACTGTTTATAGGTCAAATCACCAAAATGTGAATCATAGTTTTTGTAGTGTTTTTAATTGTGTTTTGACTGTGTAAAGTACTTGAATCCCACTGGGACAAACTTTTGATCAGCTTTCTTTAGCCCAGCTGTTTGTCCTATCATACCAAAAAAGGCTTCTGGTTTCCATGCCTTTCCACACACTGGTTCACATCCATGAAATTCACTACCTCCAGCTTTGCAGGACCCTTTTTTTCTCTTATCTCACTTCACAAACAGTTGAAGACTTTTTTTCTCCAGCTACCAGTACTTTTGAGGCAAAGTCATAAATTAACATGATTTAAATATCCAGTTAAAAATGGTAATAATGAATATTGTGTCATTAGGTGTGGACATTGCAAACAGCTTGCACCAGAGTATGAGAAAGCAGCTGCCAAGTTGAAGGAGTCGGACCCACCTGTCGTGTTGGCCAAAGTAGATGCCACTGTCGAGACAGATCTGGCAACCAGGTGGGTGTTTGATGGGCTGTGTTTTCATTCAGCTGCTGATATCTACACATGATAGGAGAATCTGTTGAACCAGAGAAATTTTTATCATGACCAGTTTGTGACTGTTGCTGAGAAAACATTGATTATACGTTGTCTTAATGTTGATATGTTGAAAATGTTGTCAAGTACTAAGGAAAGATGTGAAAGGCTTTCTTTTGTGTCTGAAGTTGTTTTGCTTATTCTTCTGAGTCTTTGATTCAGGCCCAGGTACAGAGCTAGCCCTTGTGGCATGCTAATCCTTTGGAGCCTACCTCCTGGTCTCTCTGACCTGGATCCCAGCTGGCTTTTTCTAGTGGATTATGATAACCGACTGTGGTTTCACTTTAGTTTGATCATCTGTTGATGCTGTGTTTGTTACCTAAGTTAATCTGATCTGAGAACGTCTATAGCACCACTGTAATAATGCTCAAGGTATCAGTCGATTGTCACCACTAAGTAAAATCATTGTGAGTCTGATCAAGAGCCAAGAAGGGAATCTGAGAAGGAAACAGCCTACAGAGGAAGTGTGTTCAGGAAGAGATGAGTTTTTAGTTGAGGTGTGAAGGCCAAGTGGACTATGCAGAATGAACGTTTGTTGGGAGAGAGTTCCAGAATATAGGGCCAACAGCATAAAAGGCATACCTGTCCAGAGATGTCCATGTCCACAGAATAGTCGGATTAAGACAGTCAGAAGATCTGGTCGGATAGTGACAAGTCTTGGGAGTCAGTGTAGTGTGAAGATAATGAGGTTGGCTGAAATGTAGAGTCGTGTACACAATTAGCCCAGTCTTGAAAATTATTCACATTTCTATGGGCATCCATTGCAATCATTTTAGGATCATGATATATGTTCATATTTATGAGTTTTAGTGAAAGCTCTGGCCAGGGTATTGTGGACTGTTTGAAGCATCATCGAGTTATCTTTTGAAATGCCAGTAAGAAGTGAATTGCAGTAGTCAAGGCGGCTGGAGACCAGAGCAATAAAAAAACAAAGCAAGGCAGAAAAGGGAATGTAGCACCTAATCCTACAGATATGACGGATGTGGAAGTGGGCAGACCTACACATGGAGTTTGTGTTCACTGACGACAGGTTGGAGTCAAACACAACACCCAAATTGTGGGCTGAACAGCTGCACTGTGTAACGAAGATGTCTGGGTGGATAGAATTCAAAGAGTTAAATTTTTTCAGTTGCTGTTAAGTTTCCAAAGAGGAAAAACTCAGTTTTGGATGAGATTAAGATCAGTCCATTTTCTGCCATCCAAGACAGCTCGGTAAACACATCAGATAATAAAGTGAGAGAGCTGGAGGAAGACGACTTGTAGAAGGAAATGTAGAGTTGAGTATCATCAGCATAAAGGTGATGTTTCAGACCACTTTGCCTCAAAACACATAATGGATTAGTACACAAGTATGCTGATGGAGTAGAATACAAGTATAAAAGTAAGCAGCCAAGCGTTGAGGGACGCCACAGGTGAGTGGTATCTGGTCCGACATTGCTCCACTGCTGAACTCAGAGAGTTATACAGGGAGTTATTCAGATTAGAACCAGTTTAGGGCCAGACCTGATACACCAAACCAGTGCTCAAGGTGATGAAGTAAGATAGCATCATTGATGGTGTCTGAGGCGGCAGATAGGAGTTGGAAGACAGATGTGCCTCATTTTAGCAACATGTTCAAGAAGTTTAGAAATAAAATTCAAGTTCGAAATTGGTCAGTTGTTGTGTAGTTTATTTTGGTTGAGTTTATCTGTTAGCACTGTTAAGTTGTTTTTGATTAAATATTTGTTTATTGTCATTAGGTTTGGTGTGACAGGCTATCCTACTCTGAAGTGGTTTAAAGACGGAAATCCGTTTGAGTATGAAGGCCCACGAGATGCAGATGGTTAGAAAACATGTAAATGTATAAATGCACAAATGCCTGCTCATATACAGACTCCTTGGTTTAATCACCTAATCATCAGCTGTTAAGTTCTTGGTAAAAATTTAAATATCTTTTGAAACCATCAGTCAAATCTTACATTGTTTCAGTATTTACTGTCTGTATTTTGTGATGATTGTGAGGCACCTCTTCCAAGCCAGAGCACAGACAGAAAGCCTAGATCAATTTGATTGCAAATTTGGATTAGATTGTCTGTTTTTGATTTTAATTTTGATGAGAGTTAGAAGAGATTTAATTAGATTGTCAATGGTTGTTAGACGTTGCTTAACTGGTCAACTTAAGATGCAATAGTAAACTTAAAATGTTGGCAGTCAGCCATTGAAAGTTGTGAATGTTTTGTGGTTTTGATGCTCAGGAATCGTTAGCCACATGAAGACTCGAGCTGATCCAAGCTGGAAGCCTCCGCCTCAAGCAGTCATAGTTCTCACAAAGGATAACTTCACCGAGGTCACTGAGAGGGAGGAACTGTTGATTGTCATGTTCTATGCTCCATGGTAAGTTGTCTTTCTGAGTTATTTCTGAACTACGAGGAACTAAAGGTCCATGCACCATATACCAGAACCTCCTTGTAATATGCATCATTATGACATGAATTCTGATATAAAATGATCCACTACATCAATCCCAAATTTAAATCAGCTTTAGAAGGGGACCTGATTGTATTCAACCTTATTATTATGCAACCAATATATCCAGCGATTTATGAAATAAAATGTTCGTATCATCAGTAATTGATATAAAATGAAGTAAATTGGATGAGTTCAGCAGGTCTTTTATGCATATTACAAACAAACATATGTAATGTATATATGTGCCTGAGCTTTGATGTGGCAGCTTTAGGCCCTTTCAAAGGTGCCGATATGTTACCTAACCCTATCTTTTCCTACCTAGTGTTGTGAGATTGATGCTTAGTTACAATACCTCCATCTCCTGTGAAGCAGTTACTCCCAAGCAACTGTCACCAGTTACCAGAGACCTTCCCCTTTGCAAGCATCTGTTAAATACAAAGAAACCAGATTTTTCCTGAATTTGAATTTGAATACAATGTGTTGTGGGCATCAAATGCACTGTTAGTATCAGCTCAGTGAGCCTTTGACATTTCTTGCTATGATGTAATGCACTTCTGGTCAGTAAAGGGGCAAGAGGCATACTGGAAATGATGTGTTGTATTAATGCATTGTATTGTGTCTGGTGGTTTATATAGCTCCTTTTATGACCTCATAGTTCCAGAAATGACTGTCTAAAAGATATACTAAGGTGCAGTATTAATGTATTAGTGAAGCATCTTTGAGTATTTAATGCCCGTGAGTAGTTTCTTTTGTGAGAGGCACGATATCAGTTGACCAGTATAATGCAATATCGTTAACTTCTACTGCTTTTCTGTTTAAGGTGTGGCCATTGTAAGCGTCTCCATCCAGAGTACGAAAAGGCAGCTCAGGAGCTGAAGAAGCAGGACAAACCAATGCTGTTGGCAAAGGTAGATGCCACTGTTGAGACTGACCTGGCAACCAAGTACGAAGTCACAGGATACCCGACTCTGAAAATCTTCCGCAAAGGCCACGTCTACGATTACAAGGGAGAGGCCCGCGACTCTTGGGGTTTGTATTTATAGTCAGTGCCACATGTTCTGTTACATAATTTATGTGGCAATTAGTTGATAGGTTGTAGGGCATGTTAGCCCATTGGTTAGAGCGCTCGGCTTGTAACACGAAGAGTGCGAGTTTGAGGCTCCCTCAATGTGGTTACTGCATAGGGACCAAGAGGAAGTCCTTCATACACAGTTGCTCAGTACCACTGATGCTCTGTCATATGGTCATGTGTGCACTTTAAAATTTGGAAGGAGGGCAATATCAAATGTAGTTGGGTAATTTATAAAGATACTGAATGACAGAGTTAAATGACTTACTTTTAGCATATGATATCTTTAAGGGACAGTGAAGGAGATAATATATGTGATTTGTTATGCAAATCGATTTTTGTGCGATGTTGGGTTGTGCCTGTCTGTGCTGTGATTTTAGTTGAAATCCAGGCACATCATGAGAAATTGTTGTGTGGTCAAACTATGATTCTGTTGTTGGATTGCAGAAAGATCTTCAGCCTCTGAGCTCCACCTCTTAGGACTTTTGTGGAGCTGAGATATGTAATTGAACAACAACTGTTTTGGTAAATCTAAGCAAAGAGACCAATAATAGTTGCTCTCAGACATGATCAGAGAGCACCTTTAAAAGGTGCTATATAAATATCCAGATACATACATGCATCATAGATCATAAGTAGATTAATATGTAATAAGGAATCAATCCATTACACATAGAAATATCTGAGGTATCAGAATCACTATTTACATGTTGACTGCTCATACCTTAAAATTAATGAAGACACTTATTTGGCCAGTAATGATGTACGGATGTGAGAGCTGGACAATCAAAAAGAGGGATGAGGATAGAATAATGGCATTTGAAATGAAGTGCATTCGGAAAATACTTAGAATATCATGGACAGAAAAAAGAACAAATGAGTGGGTTCTAGAGACGGCTGGTATGGAAAGGAGTTTGCTTGAATTAATCAAAAGAAGAAAGATGTCGTACTTTGGACACATGATGAGGAAACAGGGTGATTGTTTGGAGAAGGAGATCATGCAAGGAACAGCTCCGGGAGCAAGAGCAAGAGGAAGACCAAGGAAGAGGTGGATGGACAACATCAGTGAATGGACCGGCATGGACACAGAGAAGTTGCTGAGAAGAACCGAGGACAGGAGTGGATGGAGAAGAATCGTCTACAATGCGACCAACCCTCGTACCGAGGACGGTTGAAGAGAAGAGAGAAGAAGCTCATACCTTTCCTATCTTCTCTTACCAAGTAATCGGTTTTCACAGATGTTCTTAATTGTGGATTTTTCAGGTATGTTAAGTTATATTGAGATGCAGCGTGGTATGGCTTCCAAGGAATTTGCATCTTTGGATGCAGTTAAGAGGCATCTGGCGTCTTCAAGTGATGGTGTGCCTGTGATTAGCATTGCTTTCTTCAATTCTGCTGATGATACAACATTTGCTACCTACAACGAAGCCAGTTAGTACCTCATCGGCAGATGTTTTTTACTGAATAGTTTTAATTTTTTCCTTCACCAGTAATAGTAGTAGAAGCATCAGCTGTGTAAGAACATCGTAGGGCTGCCAGAGCTGTTGACATCAACTTTGCTGTGATCTTTCACCCTTTGTATTACACTTCTGAGGAGTTCGGCAGATGTGTATAAACAAGTGTGTTGCCTTTACCTGTGATGTTAATCTGGTTGCATCTCAAGACCCAGCTGTTTCAGGAAGCTGACTCACTGTTTTGTTAAACTGATCCGTAGCACTAACAGAATTATGTATAGGTTATTGCATGTCATCAAACAGTGTGTTGTGCATAACTGTAACAATACTTTAGCAATTATTTGGTTACTAGTACTTTGGTTAATTGTAAAAACATAATCTCATGATTATTTGGAGCTCTTCTTTGTTGATACTGATGCATAGGCTATCTGTATACCTAATATCCAGTTAGTGATTTTTCTGATAGAGTCTAATAATTTTCATGGCATTTCTCTGCTGTTTTGATCTTTATCCACCATCAACCTATCTAAAGTACATCAAAATAAATTGTAAAATATTTTGAATTTTTATTTTTGCTATAAGCAAACGAACTGAGAGGCGATTACAGGTTCTATCATACGTTTGACGAGGAAGCAAGAAATTTCTACAAAATCAGTCCCAGCTCTGTGGTTGTTTTCCTGTCTGAGAGATTCCAGACACGACATGAACCTAAAATGCACAAGTTTGAAATCAAGGTATTGTTGGATAACTTCAGCTGTTGCTGCATGCATCAGAAGAATGCCTTGAATGCATCCTATCATGAATGTTTCTGTTTTAATTAATTTAAATTTTAGCTGTTTCTGTTTGTACCACAAGAGTGCCTTGAACGCATTCTTTCATGACTTTTTGTTTTAATCTTATCATAAATTATTTCATTTGTAGCTTACTTATTTATTTATGGCTGTACGTAGCCCCAAATACTTCTTCTGAATTTATCTTAAGTTGCACTTTTTTCAACTCTTCCAGTAGATATATACCCAACACTTTACAAGTTTGTATACAAACACTTTTACTGTTGTACATAATGGTACCTCTTCAAAGTTGCCCACTCAAAGGCATTTTCAACCCAGCCTAATGGAACAAAAAAGTTTTACTGGGGTTGAGTGCAGAGCTTTCATGCTTTATGATGACAGGGCTTTCTTGTAACTAATCTTCCTTTGGTCACTGGTTGCAGCTTTCTGAGAAGAAAATGGCCTTTTTGAGATATTACAGACATTAATAAAGTTGGATTAAAACTCTGCTGTATGAGCTTTAAATACACAGCTGGTTTCTTATAGTGTACAACATCATAACACTGATAGGTCTTGATTTTAAATTTTTATTTTGGAAAACACCTCAGTATATAGCAAATAATTATAACACATGACTACCTAAGGTAGTGTTGCAAAGGAGTTTATGTGCATGTCTAAATTTGGTTATTCACTAAACACTGTTTTTTATAGGAGGAAACAAAGGCAAGTGAAATAACTGACTTCATAAAAGCCAAGGATGCTCCGCTTGTTGGAGAATACAATCCGGACTCGAGTGGAAAGACGTACAAATCACGACGTCCTTTGGTGTTGTTCTTCTTGACAGTTGATTGGTCATTTGAACACAGAGATGGTTAGCACTAAGTATTTGCTTTATGTTACTTCTACCGTAATGTAAGGGACATTTGTATAACGTCTTTAAGAGATTCTGAAATGATTGATGTTGTATTTGATACTACAGTGTTTTAAAATTTTGTTTTGTACTGGTAATAATGCTTTGCCTGGGATATGTGACAATTGAAAAACAGGTATGGTGTTTACAAGTTTTAACTCACAAGGATATACAGTAATGAAAGCTATCTGAGATTTTATGGTGATTGTTTTATAATTCATGTATTTAACAAATTTGGGATTCGGTGGCCATCTCTGCCATCAAGAAGTTAAATTTTTAAATGCTATATTACTAGATTCTGGAATTTCCAATTTTACATTTTAAAATATGTAAATTATAAATGTAATATTTGTGCTGCTTAGTCAGCAAGTTTTTAATCTGCTTTTGTATAGGAAATTTCCATGAGTTATCAGGTTATTGATTTGTTTGCATATGCGGATCATGTCCTGGGTGGCATGGGTCAAACACTTGATACAGGTGATGTGATTGGCTGGCAGAACCTAGCAGGCTGGTGGGCTGAAGTATGCAGTAATTATTGCTGATGCATAGTTTATCACATGCGGCCTACGTTGTGATGAGTCAGTAGGTTTTTGGAAAACACCCACAACGCCTATGTTGTGATGTAGTAGGTTTTTGGAAAACACCCACAACTGTGCAGTAGTGGAAGGCCAGACTTAAACAATTTTGTAGTGGTCTGCTGTCTTGGTGGGAAGGGGCCTATATAAGTGGATGCAAATACACTGTAAAGAGAGTGCAAAGGGTTTGTAGCATTGGTATGTCATATGCTAAGCAGAAAGTTCAAGTTACAAATGTCTTTAATAGATTAATACATTTAGAAACTGACAATTCAGGTGCTGTTGGGATTGAACTGTTTAATTATAAGTTTGAAAATCAGAGACTTTGTTTTGTTACTGAAGTTAACGCTGCACTACGAATCAGGCAAGTTGACTGTTCGAAGCCTGATCTGTTGACAACTATGTTTTCTATTTCAGCCACCCAGGCATGGCGAAAGAAGTTTGCTGATGTTGCCAAGCAGTTTCCGAGCCTCACATTTGCGGTCGCAGATGAGGAGCAGAACAGAGATCTGCTGAAAGAGTTTGGATTTGATGAATCAAGCGAAGAAATTAATGTAGGAATAATTGACGAAAAGGACAAGAAATACGCGATGAAGCCACAAGAGGAATATGAATCTGACGAAGTGGTCTCTTTCCTAAAGCACTACTTAAAAGGTATGTTTTTCATGTGAAGAAGATAATTCAAACACCTCTGAGAAGTTTCCTTTGAAGAGACACTATATAAGTTTGTGACTACAGTTATGATAATTGATACCTTGGCATTTACAGCCTTAAAAATTGAACATTTATGAATCAAAAATAATTTTTAGTTACTAATTACTGACGTCTACTAACCATCTCATTGAAATTTTTCTCCTGCAGTATACACCTGTGATTTGATGTGATTTGAACAAATTAGCTAAATAAGCAGGCTGTTGATATGACATCAGTTGATTTCTTTTGTGTCTTGTCTACTCTGGCAAAATCGCTTCTCAGACGGTGGCACATGTACTGAGAAATTTAAACTAAGACTAGAGATCAATGCTACTAATATAGGAGCATTTGTGAGATACGTATTTGTAACAGTATTATTTGACCAAATCTGTTGATTTGGCATCCTAATCCAATCTTTGTCTTCTTGCGTCACAGGGAACTTGGTTCCAAAGGTCAAGTCACAACCAGTTCCAAAGAAGCAAGATGGTCCCGTGACTATAGTTGTCGGCAAAACATTTGAGAAGATCGTCTTGGACAAGAAGAAAGATGTCCTAATCGAACTATATGCACCTTGGTGTGGACACTGCAAAAAGCTGGAACCGATCTACAAGGACCTTGCCAAGAAGTTCCGGAAGGAGAAGAACCTTGTCATCGCAAAGATGGATGCCACGGCCAATGATGCACCAGAAAATTACTCATCCAGCGGGTATCCTACAATTTACTTTGCCCCGGCAAACAATAAAGCTTCACCAATTTCGTATACAGGGGAGCGGAAACTGGAAGACCTGGTGAAGTTTGTGAAACAGCATGCCACTGTAGCGCTAGGGAAAAGCAAAAAGGATGAGCTCTAGGAGCAGATGAACAGCTGAAGACATTTTCCTCGCCAAATGTGATGATAAACGGTTTATGGCACTTTGCGTTGCATCTGCTGATTGGTATTGTTAAATTTGATAGTCTAGCTCAAAATCTGTCAGAAGTAAGCTGATTTCTGTCTTGTCTGCATCTAAGTATGAATGGGAACCCGCATTTCACTTCATCCTTTGCCAGATATTGCTGTATGCCTGGGTTATCACAGTACAGGTAGCTCTTTCAAATGGTGACCATCTGTTATTTGGAAAAGCTGGAGAGTTATTCATCTGTTGCTGAGGGAATACTGGCGTGAAGGGTTTGCTCTGTATCCCATCCATTCTGAGATTGTTTGCAACCTGTTTTTGTTTAGGTGACAGAACTTTATGGATGACTTCTTAATGTGCATTACTTTCTTTGAGATTGTCATGTTCAACTTGTTAAGACTGTTCAGCTAACTGTCTATTGCAATTGTGTGTTAACCTGACTAGCCAAACACTTTAACTGTGGACTTTGTGATACTATAGTGGCTCCTAGAAAGTTAGCTTATATGGCATAACATTGTTAGAATAGTGAGCCATATGCAGTGAACTAGTTAACTTAATAGCCTGTTAGAGGCTATCCAATAAATGGATGCTTACATTACCATGCCTTTCATTGTATGGTTATACTATGCTTTATTTTGCTGTTGCATAATAAATGATTACCGTATTATACCGTGCATGGTATGTATACGTTGTTTTTAACTTTGAAGGTTAACTAGCTACAGCTATGAACGTAATTTTTACTTTCAGAAATAATCACCAGGTTTTGTTAAGCTTTTTGTTATCTTACCTCTGGTTGCACTTTAATTCACGAGAGCAGCTGATTTTCGCATTATGTTGTCTTTTTCATGAATTTGGCTTTCCAGAAGGCAACAGTAAGACAAATTAAGACATCCTGTTACTGATATAGAACGGTGCAGGTTTCTGGACTGTTGATGATGAACAGCTTCCTACTGATACCAAATTTAACCATTCGTACATCTGGAACTTTGCCTTAAGCTTCTTGACTTTGGCACCAGAAACTAATTGTAGCAAATTGACACCTATTTTAAATCTGTATTTATTTTCAGATAAAATGTTGTTAAAGTTTCATTCCTTGCATTGGTTGCTCATTTGTTTTTCCACTTACTGTTATTTTCTGATGCATAAACAGCCAAGAACAAAGTATGTACAACAGCTGTAGTGAACAAAACTAAGAATTTTTATGCTATATTGAATTTATTTATGAGTTAAATATTGAAAACGTTGCCTCCAGATCTTGAGCAGAAACAAAACTCATGCAAAGCATAGAACTTAAGTGTTTGACCTTTGCTTTGAATGATATGATGCAGACAGGGCAGAAAGTTAGTTCTGAAACTTACGATTCATTTGCCCTGTTCAAAGAGTTTAAACAGATTAACCTTTCTGCATACTAAATAATACTATGTATTGTAATAGTAAAAATACATCGGCTGTTCTAGAAATTTTATAAAACCAAGGTATCGGTTGGGTAAAAAAGGTAATAATAACAGTAATAATAATTAGAAATAACTTCATGATGACCTAATTGATATGTTGTTTTTTTTCATAAGTTTTTCACGATAGCTACTGTTTGGTGTGATGGTTCTGTTAAAATCGTGAAAGTATTGTGCACAATTGGCATTTTGTCATATATGTACATCGTTTCTTGTATAGAATTTATTCGAATGGCTGCCAAAAACCTCATCTGAACACATGCTTCAATTTGCAGAGTTTGGAGATTTGTGATTTCTCATTGTGCCTTTGATCTGGCTGGTTTAAACTTATTTTTGTTTCATCCTAATTGGTTTGACTTCAAATCTGCAATCTGCATATCAGGTTCAGTTCTCACTGTGTAAACAGTTCAGGGATTGATGCAGAACATGTAACTTATAACCACAGTTGTCTGTTAAATGGAATCGCTGTTGGTTCAAGGATTCATGAAAAGCAAAGGAATGCTTTTGAGGACTACTGTGGATAATGGTATCTGTAAAAGAGTGATTTGCTTACATTGAATTGCAAGTTTTCACTGTTTTGTCTCTGATGCTTTTGGAACCTCTTGCAGAACAATTTAGTTTATTTGTAAGATTTGAATTGTGTCAAGTGTTTCAATGTTTGTTTCAGTGAGTCTAATTTTCTTGTTGAAAGTGATGCTACTGAAAATTAGTCTCAGTTATGCAATTATCTGAACAATGTTATTGTAATTGGGAGCACTTTAAAGAATACAGTTTCCTAAGCAGAAGGAGTGCACGTTTTATTTCTTCACTTTATATCAAGTTCATCCCTCTTCTGTTATAACTCAGAAACTCTGAATTTGCTCCTATCTAAAGCCATTTCCAAGGCCTAATCTAATCTAGTCTAATCTTGAAACTTCGTTAGGGTGTCGTTATCTTGATGTGCAAAGCATCAGTTGATAGTTGCTTCTAAGCAAATCCGCATTCCTAAAGCATAATCCATCGGACAGAATCGGCCAAGATTTGTGAGGTCCCTGAGACTGGAAGACACTCTCCAAATGATAAGCAATGTGAAAAACACGAGTCTTAAGCCGTGACGAAGAAATACCAATAGTTTAAAGGGCAGTGGACTGAGCGATGAGTGTAGGCTTAGATCACCAACACTTAGAAAGCATTCTCTTCCTAGCCACAGATGTCTGGAATTACCAGGCGTGACCTTTAGAAATTTCGACTGGTTGCAGTGGATTTGTCTTTTGGCCCAAGTGCAATGAACGACGCCACAACAGCATTGCAATGGCAACCCAGACTAGGCAGCGAGCAGAGGGTGGAACCTAACTATTACGGATAAGAAAGGCAAGATTTGTCAACTTAGCGAGCTGACTCGCAATCTCAGTGAAACATATTACAGGGTGCATGGTCTGTGTTAGATTGGACGCTGTATTAGAGTTATGCTAAGTTACTGGGGAAATCACTACGCGGAATGGAATGCCAAAGTGCAAACCTGAAGCAGTGAGGTGGGATGGGTTCTAAATGAGACACAAGAGGCGGGCCTTAAGTTGCATTAAAATAGTGAGATATATCGACTTATTAAATGTGTTAAAAACAATAGGCCTACTCCCTTTATAAAGGCAAAAATTAAATATGCGGAAATATAAGACTGAAGCTACTATTTTAAAAAAACAGAACCGACTTCTACTTCAACAAATTTTAAAACAACCCGCAGCTCCTCCTTCCTGTCTATCTAAACAAGTCACGGCCCAGACAATCCAGTTCATTTGGCCCAGAGCGGGCCCATGCTGTGCCACTGGTGGCAGCTGGTGGCTCAAATTGGGCCAAACGAACGTGGCTGCTAAATTCATTATATTAATGCAAGTCAAAAATGGCAATGAATCGTCCATCCAGCCCTAACAGAACGCACAAATTGTGCAAAAATAATAGTTACAGACTATCTTGAAAACTGTAGAATACATACAGTAGGCCTACAGTAGAATGAAGCAGTTCAGTATTGGCTATAAATACTAAAATAACAGCACTAATATACTGAAAATTGATTTATATGCCTGCTAGTAGGCCTAAGACCTTGGTTCAAACGTGTCCTAATTGTGCTCGAGGATGCCGGTTCGCATACCGATTAGTGGCTCATTTCTGAGACTTTAATACCGGACTAGCACGGTCCGTACACGGGGATCCCAAATGGCGTGGCACCCATTCAAACGGGCTGCGGTGGTGAAGGATCTCACCCAATTAATTCATTGAAAAATAAGCAGGGTCGAGGCCATACAGTCGCTATAGGAAAGTGTGTACATTTACATTTACGTGTATGTATGTGTGCGTGTTGGTTGGTTACAAAGTGCAGATTTCTTAAATCTGTTTATTTTGAGTTTGGCAAAACTTTGATTTGTATATCAATAGGCTAAAATTATAATTGTGACTCAGCTACAGTGAACTCCAATGTATGAAACTACAGAGCAAATTCTGCATTTAGAATAATCCGCCGATGTTACACAGAAGGTGAAGGAACAACCTGCTGATAGGATCAGACTGATGCCTTGAGCATTATTATAGTGGCGCTATAGAAGTTTTCAGATAGATATCAACACGAATGTAAGTATTCATGAGTAAATGCCAAGAAGATATCATTACGTACTTAATTCTCTTCACGACGGGACAAGTTAATCTGCGATGACGCAACAATCATCTAGTCGTGACGTCATCGAGGTGTTCTACTAAAATTGCGGCGCCGATGGCGATCGAAAGTCTAAACAACATCAACACCAAACTCTTGTAAGGATCGGTCGGCTGCATCCGCAACCTCCTTTTACCACCATCCGGAGCAAAAGGGTCGCGGTGCGGAATGGAAAGCGGTGGAACGGCAAGATAATGATTATTACACAGTTCTCTAAGCATCAGTTAACACGAGCTGCTACAGCCTCTTATTAGCCTACTGATGGCGTTATGTAAACTTCGCCATTTGCATTAATATGGGCGTAATGTAAACAGCGGGCCTAAATATTAGACTACATTTCGCACTTAGCATATCGCCATGTACCAAACTGTGAGGCTATCGTTATTGACGGGAGCCTAAGTGTAGTTCGGCGTGAGCCAAGGGCGAGATATGTTTAGATTCAACGCGCCTCAGATTCAGATGTACTGACATTGCGCGCGTTACAATTGCTTTGAATAAATAAATAAAATAAAAAAATAAATAGACGATATAGATCAGGAAGTTATTTTATGCTGTGTAATTGTCGGGGCTTAGTGACTGCAAGATCGTGACAGTAGGCCACTTAATAGTGACCAACGTGACCAGCTCAAGAAAATTCCTGACCCCTCTATCTCCCTCAGCCTGGACTCTGCCTCCACCCACACCTTTCATACTAACTCCTCTGTCCGTAATTTAGGTGTTATTTTCGACCAGAACCTTACTTTTTCTGATGATATCACCCATCTTTCCCGCTCTTGCTTTATGCATATCCGCGACCTTCGCAGAATCCGTTCTGTGCTTGACTTCAAAACCGCATCTATCGTTGCCACATCCATAATCCATGCAAAACTTGACTACTGCAATTCACTTTTCCTCAATATTGACACAACCCAGATAAACCGCCTTCAAGCTATCCAGAATGCTCTCGCTCGTGCTGTCACCAAAACCCTCAAACACCATCACATCACCCCTGTTCTCAAATCACTGTACTGGCTTAAAATACCAGAACGAATAGAGTACAAAGTCTTATCCCTCACCTACAACACACTTCAAATCTCCCAACCCTCCTATCTTCGTCAGTTATTTACTATCCAACCACTCCGTTCAACCCGCTCCTCATCTGTCGTAACACTTCTTCGCCCTCCCGTCACCTCATCCTTAAAATTTGGAAATCGCTCGATAGCCTTAGCTGCCCCACCCCTTTGGAACAAAATCCCGCCAGAATTGCGACAGTTGTCTGGTCAATCATACGAACTCACCAACACTTCACCTCTTTCAGTTTCTGCGCAGGTCTTTCACTCAAGACTGAAAACACTTCTTTTCCAAAAATCTTATCCTGATTCTTCCTCTTCCCCTTATCTCTCTTCTCGCTTCAATTTCAAACACCATCCACCGTAGCGTCCGACTGTCTGACTACCTGACTCCTGGATCTTGACCTGGAACCGAACCCTTTTGCCTATCGATTTTGTTTTGACTGAGCGCCTGTGAATAAGCTGGTTCCCGCAACTTAGCTTTCGTTGGGCGCTGTAGAAATCTCGAGATTACGATATGACACGATAGTAATAGTAGACTGCGTATTTCAAAATCAATCAGTGATGGATGTTGGGTCGTGTTTGGCTCTGATTCAGATTCAGGTTTAAGGTCCATAACCAGGTAGAGAGTTACAGGGTTGATGGACAATATTCAGAACGGCTTGTAGTTGCATTTGCTTTTTCTTTTTGTTTATGCTGTTTCTGTCTTTCTGAAGAATTTCGTCGAAGGCGTTATTAGACGCTCGCGGTCGTATTCGGCTGTAGCATGCAATGCCAAGGCCACGGAGGTTGCATTTAACAGGTGCTTCCATGAGAGGTGGCATGGTAGTTGAGCTGCTAAAGCGTCGGCTTGTCACCTCGCGACTCGAGTTCGAATCCTGGGCACGTTTTGCTAAACCGACATAGATCACATTATGGAACTGTGCGTAAGACCAATATGAATGCCTCCTTAAATCAATTAACAATGTTCCATTAGCTTAATTAATTTAATCAATTCAGTTATTGAAACCCAACTTATACGCCTATACTGTACCAGCGTACAAGGCGTGGCCCGCGCCTGGTCATTTATGTGTTGTTGTGTCCGTTCGTTCAAACGTCTCGAACAACGATGTCTGTATTGCGGTCTACAGCAGGAATATAAATACTTAGGCGCATACAATGACAAAAACCAGCGACACGGTCGGGGTCAGGCGACGTTTCCAAACGGAGACAAATACGAGGGCGAATATGAATTTGGAAAACGACACGGTCATGGCATTTACAAGTAAGCACAACTGTTCTTAGGCTATGGCTACAGTAGGTAATGTTAGGTAAACATTTAATTAAAGGCAGGCTTCAGGTATATCGTCAAAATAAACTTAATAAATTTCAGGACTTTATTTAACCCGAAAATGGTCGAATAGCCAACATCCAGGTGGTTCTGCTTAATTAGATTATAGGTGTGAATCGATGTATTTTTTAGGTTATGTATTTAGTTGTGCATTGTATTTGCCTATTTAATAATTTATTTTAACAAATGCACGTGCGCTTCTCAGATATTTATTTTTACAAACGTAATCGTAATCCCGAGTTCCTACAGCGCCCAACGAAAGCCGCGCCGCGGAGACCAGCTTATTCACAGGCTCTCAGTCAAAACAAAATCCATAGGCCAAAGGGTTCGGTTCCAGGTCAAGATCCAAAAGTCAGACGGAGAGACAGCGTGGCAGCTACGGGTGGTGGTGTTTGGGGTTGGAGAGGAGAGAGAGATAAGTGGAAATTGGGATGTCAGGATAGGATCTGTGAAAGAGGTATGTTTTAAGTCTTGAGTGAAAGGCCGAAGCAGAAATTGCAAGCGGTGGAGCACCTATGAGCCTGCATGACAGGTCAGAAAACTGTCGCAGTTCTGGGGGAGTTTATTCCAGAGTTGCGGGGCAGCTATGGCTAACGAGCGATTACCAAATTTTAAGGATGAGGTGACGGGAGGGCGGAGAAGTGTTAGGGCAGAAGAGGAGCAGGTTGAGCGAAGCGGTTGGATTGAAAATAACTGACGAAGATAGGAGGGTTGGGAAGATTGAAGTGTGTTGTACGTAAGTGATAGGACTTTGTACTCGATTCGTTCAGGTATTTTAAGACAGTGTAGTGATTTAAGAACAGGAGTGATGTGATGGTGTTTGAAGTTTTGGTGACAGCACGAGCAAGCGCATTCTGGATAGCCTGAAGGCAGCTTATTTGGGTGGAGCCTATGTTCAGGAACAGTGAATTGCAATAGATACAAAGGCTAACTATATATGTATTTTAAAGAATATTCACATACACACACGTACACACATCTTATGCATATACTCCAGCCCTACATTTTACAGTTGATTAATTCTATTTCCAGATTCTTGTATAGTAGGCCTATATAAAGAGTAAGCTAGAACTATAGATTAAGATTAACTATAGACCAGATAGGCTGGTAGACCTAATCTGACCCTGTAGTGTTAACGAGGGGTACGGCGAAGACCTCCTGGAAGTAATCGGCTCTGGAGTAAGTCATTTTAGCTGTTTCAACCTTAAACTGTGAAATGTCAAATGCTGCAAAATCACATTAATTTGAAGTCCTTGTTCAATTCCTCCTACGGCCTTGGGTCTTCACCTGGAACCTGACCCTTCCTGCCTATCGATTTTGTTTTGACTGAGCGCCTTTAAACGAGCTGGTTCCCGTGACTTGGCTTTCGTTGGGCGCTTTAGAAATCTCAAGCTTACGATTACGGTTACGACTTAGCCGTATTCACAGATAATTATTTAGGCCTACTAATTATTGTGTACCGGTAGGCCTAAATTGTTTGTAATTTATGTTTTTGGATACAATGTTTTACTGTTCCTGAAAAGCTTTGCCAAAGGCGCGCTGTACGATGGACAGTGGAAAGAAGGAAGGAAACATGGAAAAGGAGTGTTCACTTATCCGGATGGTTCAAAGTATGACGGTGAGTCAATTTAAGTTACTGAAACAGAAATACGTCAGACCTCAATTCAAGCCACTCCTTTAGGCTACTCCTGCCTACCGATGGCTTTATTGAAATTGAAATTTCTTCCCTCATTTCCCCTTTCGCGTAATGATCACTTTGACTAATAGTAGGAAAAGCAAACGGAGAATGTCAGGCTGATATTAAACACAGTGAGCATTCTCTATTCACGGTATGAAAATTGGGGGCTATGTTACCCCAGTCTAAAAAGTGGGGGTATGGGATCAAAAGAGATTAATTCAAGGGGAAAACAATCAAGAGAGATTAATGAAATGGGAGACTAAATCAAAGACAGATTAATGCAAGGAAAGATTTCAGCAGCAGGAGAATTCTTCAAGGCGAGATATTAATTACAACACGTAATTACTATTTCTAAAGGACAGACAGCAGTGTAAAGCTAACCATTACATTACAGGCGACTGGGTGGAGGACATGCGTCAGGGTGTTGGCACGTACTACTACGTGAACGGGGACACGTACGAGGGTGATTGGTTCCGGCACCTGCGCCACGGCCAAGGCACCTACATCTACCTGACGGTCGGTCTGATGTACGTCGGAGGATGGATCAACGGAAAACGAGATGGAACTGGAAAGATAACGAAGATCGGAGGAGAGGAGGTAGGAAGAGGACAAGAGAGGATCACAGACACTGCACAGCAGCAAACTGATACTCTCTTCTCTATTTATTTTATTTATTTATTTACTTATTGCACTTATCACGTGCACAAGGTCAGTAAATCAGAATCGGAGGCGCGAAACAAATGTGCGCTAAGGGTTGTTACACGGAGTCTGCTCAACAGGCTTGAAATCGCAATCGTTGGATTACATGCTCAGAGTGCTACAGAATAGACCACAGTGCCAAGCAATTGACCCTATTGCTGGCATTGTATAGATTGTTGTTCGTATTTGTTGTCGTTTCACAATTTTGTGGATTCATCATGATCAGCATCTTCATCAACATCGTAGTCGTCGTCGTTATGATCACCATGATTACCAGGATGATCATCATTCATCATCATCATCTCATCAGTAGCGATCTGCATTTACTTTGAATGAATGAATGAGCGAACGAACGAATGAAGCAATGAACGAATGAATGTAGGATGGATAAATGAATGCATGGATAAATGAATGGATAGATGAATGTTTAGGAAGAGGTTTATTAGGACGAACAGCTGCGCCTTGGCCTTCAATATATGTTACTTTTCAACTAATCTTTCGTGACCTTGGAGTATTTCACCATGCGTCAAAGTTCTTTGTTCTGTTTTGTTCTTACTTTCTAGCCTACTGAACCAATTCCTCCACCGCCTGGTAAGATGCCACTCCATACGGTTCTTAACATAGCATAACATGGCGTGGCACGATATAACATAACATACAGTAATATACAGTAGCATAACATAGCATAACTTAGCATAACATAGCATAGCATAGCATAACATAACATACAGTAATATACAGTAGCATAACTTAACACAACTTAGCATAACATAATGCGGCGGTGCTTTTAAAGTTGTTCAAAAGTTTTCATTTGCGTTAGGACCAATGCTTTGCTTTCACCCAATACCTCACCATTTCAGATTTCCTACGGAGGCAGCTTTACTCGAATCCATTTTGAGAAGCTATTAAACTTGGCCAGCTAACTTATTTGCCCTTCTTGCATACCCTTTAGATTCACATATATTACACCGGCTGATTGGATGATGTAACTCTTGCTGTGCCCCTAGCCAGAGCAGCACTGGGTTCCTGATCTTTCCCAGTCGCTGAACCTAACACTCTGGAATCCCCTCCCTGTTTCTATCCGCTCTGCATTTTCTCTGATGTCGTTTAGGTCAGAGCTGAAGTTCCATCTTTCTCGGACTGCTTAGTTTCCGGTCTCAGAGGTCTCAAGAGGTCTCAGAGGTCTCAAGAGGTCTCAGAGGTCTCAAGAGGTCTCAGAGGTCTCAGAAGTCTCAAGAGGTCTCAGAGGTCTCAAGAGGTCTCAAGAGGTCTCAGAGGTCTCAGAGGTCTCAAGAGGTCTCAGAGGTCTCAAGAATCCTGACTGGTCCTGTCCAGTGGATCGTGTTGTTGGAATGAGGTTTTGCTTAGAAGCAACAATCTGTCGATGGTTTGTGAGTTATGATAACGGCGCTATAGAAGTTCCAGATTATAATAGATTAAAAGTATGCATATTAGTGCTTCTTCGAGATGCTTCTTCTGAGAGATTGTCAAAAGGATCTACTTAAATGCTATTCCGCCCACTAATTTATTTTTAAGAGAAATGTAATAATTTACATGTTTTATTGTTTTAGAACCTCAGTCACCTGCCCCTGAAGAACCAATTCCACCAATCGGTATGTTGCAACATCTTCTTTATTCTATTGTGGTGACACAAATATTACACATCTCTTTCAACTCGTTTACCCGCTGTAGCCTGGCTTCTGGTTTCTCTGACCCATCGCAATTCGACCCGGCTTCTCCAACAGTATATGATTCTTGAGTACGATTTTGACTTGAAGCGACCATCGATTGATGCCTTGAGCATTATGATAACGGCGCTATAGAAGTCATTAGATTAGATAGACGTGCACGAGAAGTTGATAGATAGATTGCTAATTCCTTTGCATTTCACTGCTGAGTCCAGCGTCGGGTGAATTTGACAACTCGTTGTCGAGCTGCGTTGGCTTAGACCTGTAAGGAGGGAAAGTTGTCCGGTTGCTGGATTGCTGCTGTCTTGTCTGCGCTTCAGCCGAAAGATCAGACTCAGCGGGAAAGCAGCGTAAGGTTCTGTCTGGACGTTGATTACACGAGAAAGCGGAAAACAGAGACACAGAGAGATAGACAGACACGCATACATCATATCACATGGACAAACAAAAACAGAGGCAGAGAGACAGAGAGGCGGAGAGACAGATTAAGAAAGATGAAGAGAGTTGGAGGGAGTGAAAGTGAGGAAGAAGTGGAGAGAGCGAGGGAGTGAGACAGAGACAGAGTGTCACAGAGACAGAGACAGAGTGAGACAGAGGTAGAGAGAGTGCCGACATATTGGCAGCTTCAGCTTGCAGCTTTCTCTGCTTCTGATGCCACTATGTCATCTTCAAGTAAGTAAGTAAACTACTGAGGCCTTGTAAAAGTTCAGACGATGGGCACAGCTTACGGTCCAGAAGAGTTTCAGTAGAGAGGCCTAGATTTTTTGTCGTATGGCAGTGACACGCACAAAAAACACGTGCATGAATCTGCAGCATTAACATCTATGGTTCATTTTAACTTCAGAACCACCAACTGAAGTGCAGAAGCCTCCTACTCCACCACCTCCACCTCCACCAGAACCTGGTAAGTACCACGTCATCGACCGCTGATTCTTCACTTGAGAAGACGTTCTCTGTTTGGATAGGATATGTTGAGATAAAGAATGTAATATATTCTAATCCAATCCAAGCTTAGCAAGGCTAATCCAATCATATCTAATCCAGTCCAATATTAATCTTGTCTAGTTAGTCTTGTGATAGGTTATATGGTCAAATAGACTTTGCGGATGATATCGCCCTCCTGGACGGTACCTGGAAGAGCCTGAAAGAGCTAACATCTACAGTAAAGCCCAGAAGGAGGCAGCAAATGTGAGACTCTCAATCCAGGAAAGATCAAGATCACGAAGATAGAAAAATAAAATTAAATGGACAAGATCATGACAGATGACAAGGATGTTCAGTTCGTGGATAACTTCTGCTGCCTCGGTAGCCTAATAGCAGCGAACAGCAGCTGCGACAGGATGGCATAGGTAAGCATTGGAAAGGCAAATGCTGCGTTTTGGAGACTTTCAAAGATATTTCAAAGAGACTTTTCAAAGAACAACGGATGCAGTGTGAGGATTGCAAGTCGTTTATGTTAAGTTATTAGTTTTAAGTGTTAAGTGCTAGTATTGTCTTTCTTATCTTGTCTTGTCTAGGCTGATAAGATTTCACCGATCAAACCGATCCAGTGTAATCTACTGCATGCATAAAAGCATTTAAATAGAGCCAAAGTTAAGTACCATTCAAAAGAACTGGAACCTCTCAAAAGCGCTAATACAATGTAATGCAATGTAATGTAACATAATCTGGTCTGGTCTGCTTTGGTAATGAATAATTTTTCGGCTGAAGCGCAAAGACGTCTATTTGCTGTGCTCAGATGTCAATTGTTCTGCTTGCAGAAAAACCAAAAGAAGAAAAGCCTCCAGAAGATTACCAGAAAGGTAAGATCGGCCGGAAAGAACCATCGCTGAATGTGGTTTCGTTTGTTGCTTTCTTTCGTGTCCAGCCGTTTGAAAACTTAAGAAGTTGTTTGGCTCCCAGAATGACCACGTAGAAGAATAAGTGAGAAAGGACAATAAGAAGATCAGATGAAAAATCCACGGAGGCCAGGCTTATACTGAACTAAATGGGCATTGTTCATTCAACGTATGAAAAAGTGAGGATATGGTACCACAGTCCAAAAAGTGGAGGCTACGGGAATCAAAATGAGATTAATTCAAGAGGCAAACAATGAAGAGAAGATCAATGCAAGGGGAGATTAAGATAGATAAAGATAGAAAAAAGGAGAAAGAGGAGTATAAGAAGAAGATGAAGAGGAAGAGGAGGAGGAAGAAGAAGAATAAAGAAGAGGACTGACGATGATGACGATGATTATGATGAAGATGATTATGATGACGATGATGACGACGACGATGATGATTATGATGATGACAATGATGACGACAACAATGACGACGGTGACGAAGACGCAGACAATGATGACTTTCGACAGGAACGTGCTTCCACAGAAGCATCCTAGAGATGATGATACTGACTGGCTTGTTTTTATTCTGTTTTCGAAAAAGCGAAAAGCAAGTGCTGTACGATACTGTAACTCTACCAAGACGAAATCCACATTCCACGCAAAAGCACCTCACGAGAAATTTCATGGCCTGTAAGTTGCTTCTCTTGACTTTAATTAGCTTAAATTAAATTAAATTAATTAACTTTAAATGAATTGGCTTCAATTAAAGTAATAATTATGGCATAGATTTTAACGTTTAATAGTTCAGTGAACTTCCCTTTGGCCAAACCACTGCATTTGATATTTCTCAATAACCAATTTCTCCTTGCTTCCTTTTCAAAGGAAGCAAGGAGAAAAAAGGAAAAGTTTGGTGGTGTCAACCGAGAGAGTATTTCCAGCCGAACCTTCCCACAAGTTTATGCCTCTTTCACTGACAAATTTCTTTTGACATCAGTTTCGAAACACAGATGTACGGATGCACATGCATCATGGTCCCAACTGTAGTCAAAGTAAAGCCCACATGTCCCACAGTTGGACGGAGTGGAGACTCATTTCCTGCTCTTGAGGCAGCAGTGGACGAATCCTATGCAGGGTCCTGAACACTGGGTCAGTGCATCACAGGACTTACCGTTTATTTACCAGCTTACGCAGCTACCAAATTCCGCCTGGTGACAAAAATGTGCACATGAGCAAAAATCTAGGGCTGTTACACGGAGTCCGCTCTGCAGGCTCGGACCCACAACTGTTCAACTACAGGTCAAGCGCGCTACCGGTAAACCACCGTGTCGCAATATTTGTAGGATCCAGTCTATTCTCAAGGAAGACAAATTCCCATACTGCATTTCACTTCCGTCCACAGATCTTTCCTCCTTCCACTTCCAACCACAAATTGCACCGACCCACCCAGCCAGCCACACAGACACACACACACATCCCTAGCACACACCACGCACATACGCGCATGCACACACATCTACACCTGCACACACTAGCTGCATTTCGCTTCCGTGTATCTGCCTCCAACTTGTCAGCGATGAGATTTCAATGCTGACCTTAAGCATATAAATAATCAAAATTTACTGTCAAATTAACGCAATCGGAGGCAGACGGCATTCGTTCAGTAGTTTGCCGCCGCCATTCTTCCTACTAGACATGTTTCGAGTAAGCCCACGGGTAATTTGTTCGCTAATTCCTTTGTCGTGTTGGGACAACCTCGGGGTCAGAAAGCCTTATGTAGTCGGCTGTTTTCGTTTCATTTGATGTCTGGGGTGCCTTAAAAAGCCCCGAGGATGAAACTGATAAGAATCAGCAGCAATTATTCCGATTGCCAGATGATTTATGTCTTCGGCATCGACATGAAACAGACTGGGAAACAGCCGAAACAGTCTCGATGATCATCGGCGTAATGTACTGTATTGTATGTATTTGGGTGCCCTGACTATTATATAGCGTCTTTTCAGAACCTAACGAAGGCGCTAAAACATGGCTTTCCGACAAATTTACAAGTTGCGAAGCGAGGCAAAAGCTGCCTGACTAAAGTGAATTTCTTGACCTATGTATTATCCCCTTTCAAATTTATTTTGGCTAAGGGGGTTCGATGTTGCATATCAAAGCTTCTGCCTCGGATTTGCCGATGTAGGGAATGATTTTCGTTAGACAAATAACTAAACTAGAGTTACCCTATCCCGCGCAGAGCACCTGCGCCATATGTAGTTCAGAAAAAATGTACCTTCTGAGGAAAATCCTTTGTTGCTTCCCGTTAATTACAACCTATTTTGTTCTTATATTATTCGCAAGATAACACCGGCGTTATTTTATCGTCTTTTGCAAGATAACACCGGCGTTATTTTATCGTCTTTTGCAAGATAACACCGGCGTTATTTTATCGTCTTTTGCAAGATAACACCGGCGTTATTTTATCGTCTTTTGCAAGTCATAAATGAGCCACTGACCAAACACACATCTAAGACTACTGCTATATAGATGGTTTTCGTCGCTTGCAGTATACGCAGTCTGAAATCGAGAAAAAGTGCAATCATACAGAGAAACTGGACAACAAGATTCATCTAAATGAATCGCCCTCAAGAACTCGCTCGGAATCAATAGCTTTATGTGGCTAATAATTTTAATGGAATCATTAGTAATTACATATTTAGAAATTGTAGAATTATTTATATCAGAAGAACTAAATATCTAGTAATAAAAATTTATCTTGGAATTGTTTATTTAGCGAAAACTAGTTTTGACTGGAAAAGCTTTTACGAACTGTATAATATCGTGTAACAGGAAATGGAAATGGTTATCAAACAGAACTGATGCAACCTGGCAAATTTGCTTCAATAAAAAGTTAAGTGGACCTTGTTTAGCATCAAACTCAGGCCAACCAATGGGTTGATTTGTGATGCACATCCTGCCTAATTCCTACGAAGACATTGTGTAGAGGGTAGTAAATATTAACAGGCATGTCTAGGCCTACGAAACCTGAGATCAGTCACGTTTGATTAGGACTAATAAGCTGCTACAAGTCACTGGCCCAGCGTCGCTGAAAGGCAGTGAATATCCACATTACATAGGCAGATACAATAAAAACGCGTGTACTGTACTTGCATACATTCATTATACACACATGCATACGTAGATACATACATACATGCATACATACATACATACATACCTACATACATACATACATACCTACATACATACATACATACCTACCTACATACATACATACATATACATACATACATACATACATACATACATGCATACATACATACATACATACATACATACAGACAGACAGACATACATACATACCTACATACATACATTCATACATACATACATACCTACATACATACATACATACATACATACATACATACATACACATACATACATACACATACATACATACATGCATACATACATGCATAATTATTCATACTGTATTTCGTAATCGTAATTGCGCATTTATGCAAAGCCTTTACAAGAAAACTCGTCAAAGATGTTCTTGACCTGACCAAAAATAAGATCACAAAAAACTAGAATGGTCTTCAATCTCGGGCGAAATAGAGAGGCATAGGAGAGAGGCCAAGAAACTCATGTCGCAAGTTGCATGAGTTGTCGTATTCGGCATGTAAACCTAATGAGCATATCAAGTCAAAATCCGATAAGACTTCGATACCCACGCAGCATTATCACATGGCATTCCATCAGTGACATTTAAGGCCGGCTATGAGTCTGTTTGGCCCGAGGCATCAGCCTCTCTATGGACCTCGTAAGATGACTAGTTGACTTGTTTGTTATGAAGGCCTTAAGCATCCGATGCATTTCTAAGATTCAACACAACCACTAGAACCAAGGCGCCTGAAAATCTAGAACTAACCCAAGCCTCTCAAATGGCCTGAATGAGTCAAAGAACAAAGACAGGGTCTGGAATGGCGCGGTGGCAGATTGCGAAATGAACTGCCTTGTCTTTAATCTCTGCGTCCGGCGTTCGAGTCCAGGTGTGTCCTATGAAATCGACAACCAACCGTTAAGGAACGGTTGTCCGGTTGTTGAATTGTTGCTGTCGTGCTTGCGCTTCAGCCAAAATATCCATCAACCCCAGGACGACGTCTCTGAGAACTAATATTGATAGAGGCAAATAATAACTGAGCAGGTACTTTACATTCACCTAGACAAAGCTACCGCCGTTGTCAGACGAAAAAACGTTACAGTCGACAAGCAGTTCCGGATGACTGCGGCAGCAACGATCCTCTTCAGTCCAAGATTTCTTAATCGCGTGACTGGAACAGTCTTCCCTCGTATTCCACAGCGGATTCGGTGGAGATGTGGAGCGAACCGAAGGAATCTTAGGGTGATAGCGATCACTAGATTTGCTGGGGTATGCTGTGCGATCCAGCTGGTCGAACTCCCTTTCGTTCTGTGCATCGGTGAGTTCTTGCGATGCTTTTTCGGTGGAAAGTTGTAGAGGGTGTGGCGTTCGATAAGATGAGAATCCACTTTTATCTGAAGATTCTGTCGGTGTTATAAGCAAGTAAGAAAGTGAGTGAATGAGTGATTGGGAGGGTGGTTGGGAGGGTTGGTGGGTGGGTTTGGGTGGGTGTGTGGGTGGGAGGATGGGTGGGTGGGTGATTGAGTGATTGAGTGATTGAGGGAGTGATGGGAAGATTGAGTGATGGAGTGAAAGAGTGATTGATTAATTCATTGATTGATTGATTGAGTGAGTGATTGAGTAGATAGTCTTCATTAGCGCGAGACAAACGCCCACAATTTACAAACAGCAGTGCGCTTATTCCAGTAGAAAAGAAAGCACAATTACAGTAAAAGAAACAATCATATGATGCAGAAGAATAGTTAAAATTAAACTCTAATGTGCAGTTTGAAGGAAATCTAACAGCATTTATAATAAAGCAAACATTCCAAATGAGTGTAGTGAATAATTTTTATATTTGTTTAGTGAACATGTAAGCATAAGTGGTCGTGTTTTGACTTGAAACAGAATTATAGCGATAGGAGGCATGGAGCCGTTTTAAACAAGAAAAACTCCAGGCGGAAAGCTCAGCAGATAGCTTCCCAAATAGTTACTTAAGAAAGTTTTTGGTAGATTAAGAAAAAAAACTGTACAACTGTTGAGCAAAAATTGTGGCTCCAAAGTTAATTTCATTTTAATTTTCTTATATTCATATAGCGCCTCTGCTTAATGCACAAAAAGCATTGAGAACTTTTTCAAATACTTTGCATAGAATAGGCAAACAAGCAGCCAATCAGACACAAACAAACAACTAAAAACTAAAAAATGAATGAATACATACAGATGCACATACACAACATACTTTCATACGTAAATGTGTACATGCGTACACACGTGCAAACAAACAAACATACATGCATGCATGCATACACACATACATAAGACATACATAGTACATGCATAAATACATACATACATACATAGTACATACACACACACATACATAGTACATGCATAAATACATACATACGTACATACATAGTAGGGTACATATATACATACATACATAGTACATGCATAAATACATACATACCTACATACATACAAACATAGATGCATATATATATATATATACATGCATATATACGCATGTAAGTACGTACATGGGAAGTGATTGCACCTTACCTAGACCGAGAAATGGTTGGTCAAACAGTACATGACATTTCGGTTTCACTTCCTGTTGGTTCCTGGCCATAACTTCTTCGCTTGATCCGCGGCCGCTGTCCGACGTCTCTGGTGCCGTCAGCGACATCCGCCTCTTCCCCGAGTGTCTGCTCTGCCGCCCAGACCCCAATCTCCCATCCTCCTCCGCCTGTTCTTCCATTTCTTCGCCAGCGAACCACTGAAAGTGACATGCTCGTGATCGTAATCGTATCGCAATCGTAAACTCGAGATTTCTACAGCGCCCAACGAAAGCTAAGTCGCGGGAACCAGATTATTCACAGGCGCTCAGTCAAAACTAAATCGATAGGCAAGAAGGGTCCGGTTCCAGGTCGAGATCCAAGAGTCAGTCAGGCAGGCAGTCAGACGGCTACGGTGGATGGTGTTTGGAATTGGATCTGCGGGATAGATAAGAGGAAGATGAGGAATCAGGATAGGATCTGCGGAAGAGGAGTGTTTTCAGACCATCAGTACATTGGATATTGAATGCCATGTATAACATAACAGAGAATTTCTTAATACATAGATTTACACCACATTACAATACGGCTTGATGGTCCGGTCGTAACATTGATATCTTCTGTTACCTTAAAGGCTTGTCCGTGACCGATAGTCGCTCGGTCAAGAGACTTGTCGTAGAAGACAGCATGAGACGTTCCGCTTGAAGGGTAGGACACCAGATTCATTCCTCCATTTGTATTCAGCCGCAGTGTCGACATCATCGACACTGTATCCCCTGGGCCTAGATCCGACCGCATTAAGAACGACTTGGCATCTCCCCTCTTTGGTGGGTGCTGTGTGGCCTTCCTCGCGGACAGACTCCGAACGAGGCAGGAAATTGCCACCAGCAGCAGTACCACGATCAGCCCCGATGCACTGGAGATGGCGATCACAATCGCCAGATTCCTACCAGACATCATCGTTAGTCTTCCATCCGTCACGGTTGACAGCGTTTCATTAACGGTCAGATGGATGACCGTGACCGTGTGACGCGGTGGAGAACCTCGGTCGCTGACCTCGACGTGTAGAGCGAAGGTCGCGTGAGAGATGAGAGCGAGGTCTCGTTCGGCGAGAATCTCTCCGGAGTCCTTGTCCACCCGGAAGTAGTCGTCGGTGGTTTGGTTAACGAGGCGAAAGCGCAGTCGACCAGCGTCGCCGGAGTCGAAGTCGGAAACGCGGATCTGAGCCAATGGGTCTCCAGCCGTGAATCGATTCCCGACGAAGATGGTGTCCGAAGGAAGGGGGTAGAGGACCGATGGGTCGTTGTCGTTCATGTCCAAGACAATCACCATCACCTGAACCCCGGTGCAGTTCGATGCCAAGTCTGCAAGGACGGTGCGGCTGCAGGCAAGAACTTGGAACTGTTCCATGTCTTTGAATTCGCGGTCCAGTTCAATCGTCGTGTAGATGACTCCGTCTTCCGAATCCACCCGGAAGGACTCGGAGAACTCAGGCAGGAGGAAGTAGTGGACGCTGTTGAAAGGTGGAAGGTCTGCGTCGATCGCTTGGACTTGACCTACGATGAAGTTCGGAGGCTGGTTTTCGGGGACGGTGAAGGTATAGCTGCCCTGAGAAAACTTAGGTATCTGGAAGTGAAGGAACGACAACACAGGGTAGACAAACAATCGACGTCCAACTACAGCACAGATCAAATTATACAGACTAAGGACAGATTTGCTAATCTAATCTAATGACTTCTATAGCGCCGTTATCAGAATGCACAAGGAATCAATCGATGGTCGCTTCAGTGAAATCGTAGTCAAAAATTGAAAACCGATAGAACAGGAAACCAAATTACCTTCGGGAGACAAGTTGAATAAGATGAGACTTAAGTTTAGACATGAAAGACATTAAAAGATTAAAGAACTGGCAAGAAAGTTAAGAACTGGACTTACGCTTAGGATCCACTGACGATAAAATCAGTGATCATCCTCTAACTGTTTGGGAAATACAACCGTCATCGGAATCTAACATATACTAAACATACGTTTATTGGCTAATATGTCATAAAGTATAATCAGACATTAATATATAGCCAACTTGAAGAAAAATTGTTAGCTCTGATATAATGTCTGGTACCATCCTCGAAGGCATATATATATATGTATGTAAAACATACACTGTGTGTATGCCTGTATATATGTATGTATCTAAGTATCCATGTATGGGGACACTCAATATAGCGCCTTTTAAGTGCTGCCCTCATAACAATCTAACAGATCGCAACATACGTAGCGCCATTGAAACTATAAACGAGAGACCCGGATGAAATCACAAGGTGGCCCTGTGGCCTTGTGAATATAGCGCAACAAAAGCGCTGCACACATGACCTCTGCGACATGGACGTGTAATTCAAGTTACGTCAGGTGATCGCTTTGTCGAAGCTGGATGTCGAACAGGTAGCCATGCATGACCTTGATGCAATCGTGAAGCTACGAGTGCCTTCGCAATTGCAATACACGCCTGGTCCACAATGTATCGACCGAATTAAATGAACAAGACTTAAACATTTATTTGGAAAATATAAAAGAATGATTAGAATTAAGTATTATGAAAATGGGTTGACTCCCTATTTATTATTCATTGGAAGTATTCAAATAGAGAATGAGAAATTTCGACTTTGACAGCGTAGAATGAAGCCTCCACGTGCCATGAAACATCGGACACAATTGTTAGGAAGACCTGCGACTTAAACTGCAATTATGTGCAACTTTTTACAATAATTTAAATAAATCTGGTTATTTAAGAGTTGAGATGAGAAGCTGTATTAGCTTTGCACCCACTTCATCATCGACATCTGCGATCAGAAGCGTAATCAAAACAGACGATGAAAGCGGTGGATTTCCCAGGTCAGTGGCTGCCAAGACGAGGCTGACCATCTGTTGCCTCTCGCGGTCTAACGGATACGTGGCGAATATGACACCTGTTTTGGCATCGATCGAGAACCCCTCGCCACTGTCTATCGAATATCGAATCTCTGCGTTCAGTCCGACGTCTCGATCGATGGCCGAGACGCCAAGGAGTGGCAGCCCAACCGGATGGTCTTCTGGTACTTCCACTGTGTAACTCTCTTCCAGAAAGATCGGCCGATTATCGTTACCGTCTTCGATGATTATCGTCACCTTTCCGGAACCAGTCAATGGCGGGAGTCCGCCATCTTCGCACCGGACCACGAGCGCCAACTGCGCATGTGTTTCTCTGTCGACTTCCGCTGCAGTGACGATCTTGTACTCGTTCTTAAACAGCGGTTCGAGGCGGAAGTGGTCGTCGTTAAGAGAGCAGACGATGGTCGTGTTTTCTCCGTCTCCATCCGAGACAGTGACAAGCGAAACGAATTCTCCTGGCGACGATAACTCAGACAGTCGGAGACCTTCGCCTTCATCAGGGCTTTGGGACGTCTGAATCCGGACTTCTGGAGGGTTATCGTTGCAGTTCCTCAGACGGACCACCACCCTCACCCGTCCAGGGACGGCGCCTGGACCTCCTCCATCCCTCGCCAGTACGTTCAGCGTGTGGACAGGTTGCGTCTCAAAGTCCAGAAGATCCTGGGTGATCACGTCCCCGGTGATTGGATCTACGCGGAATAACTTCTGCGGACTCTCCGGAGATGCGAGATCCAGTTCGTAGACAATCTCTCCGTTTATTCCAGTGTCCTGGTCCGTGGCCTTGACCCGGGATATGACCGTGCCGGGCTGGATGTCCTCCAGTACCCAAACCTCGTATGTGTCCAGATCAAAAACTGGAATGTTGTCGTTGACGTCCCTGACTTCGATGACGACCAGTGCCACTCCAGACTTCGAAGGCTGACCACCGTCGAAGGCCACCAGCTGGACGCGATAGTGGTCAACCGATTCGCGGTCAAGCATTGACAGCAGCACCAGGTATACATCGAATGATCCAGTGTCATTGATCTGCTCCAGCGAGAAGATATCGGTTGGAGCGTTCTCGAGGGCGTACTTCTGGACTCCGTACCTCAGGCTGTCTGGATCAGACGCCCTGGGCAGGAGCAGTCTGGTCCCCGGACTGGATCCCTCCGACAAGGACACACGTACTTCCGGTTGGCCAAACTTCGGCGAGTTGTCATTTTCGTCGTCAAAAGCGAGGAACACCTTGACAAAGCTGACGGTACCTGAGTTCCGGCGTACCTGGACGTTGACCTCTCGCGTGCAGTTTGCCTTTCCGGGGCAGAGGTCATCTCGATCGATGGCGTTTCGCGTCTTGAGGATTCCGTCCTGAGCGTGAATCCAGAACTGCGAGGAGTAGAGCTGAAAAGTCACCGAGGACCTCGTGATAGGTCCTTGGAAGATTTCGGCGTCCTCGCCCACATTTCCAATGACCGTATCCATCGGAACGTTGTCCTGGAGACGATAGTTGACGGTTCGGGGCTCGACCACCTGACACACGACAGGTGGTGGCACCATCGGCCAGAGAAGCAAAAGCCCGAGAGAAGTGCTGAGCCAATGGACCATTCCTTGTGAAAGCCTAAGCCAGTCGACCATATTTTTTCTGGTGGGATAAGACTTTGCGAAAGAATTTAGGGTCTTTCGACTTGGCTCACACGGTGCCCAACAGGGTCTTGCTAAGAGAAACGATCAGTTGTGCGGTGGACGGACAGCAATGATGATGATGGAGGCGGTGATGGTGATGCTGATGACATATACCAGACAAACTAGCAGGGGCGGTGTGCGATCGAAAACAAAGGACAGTGAGTACACGGACTTAAGGAAGGACAGAGGGATGGAAAGAAGGAAGGAAGGAAGGAAAGAAAGAAGAAAGACAGTGAACTGGCGTACTCAAAGATAAGGGACCGTGTTATGCAAAGACAGTGGGTTAAGATTGGCAGGCTAACAGTGTAGCTCTTGAATTGGAGTTGACTAATAAAGTGTATCATGAATTGGATTTATAAAGCACAGGACTTCAAATTGGAATGCACGATTTATTGATCGGTGGCTTTGAGCAGTGTTTCCATTAATCCGGACATTGATCTCGGTGCTTATCTACAATGAAATACAGATAACTCTTTGTAAGAAAGCTCAAAAGTCATCTCAGTGTCATTCAAGACAATACACTAGATGGCGGGAGGCCGCATATCACCATCAGCAACAACAGTAAATTCATCGACCAGCAGAAAACCACTAAGAACTCTAGAATAACATTTTTTAGCAGAGCCAATTTTCAACCGACTTCCGTCATCTGTCTGATCCAATCAAAGCATCATCGATAGTGGTACAGAAGCATCGCTGAAATCTATGGCGCTCTAAAAGTCAGCATTTACTGACACCGCAAAAGTAAAACTGCCTTGTCCTATGGTGCAACGTCGGGGAGGCGCTCATTTCCTGCTGTTCCGCCTTTGAGCCGACAATGAACGAATCCCAGTCCTGGACACGAGGCCAGTGCAACGCAGTACTTACATTACACGGACCATATTCCAGTTAAAAGATGTCCTGTCGCTGGACTGCTATGATCGTGACCGCAGCTCAGTCCGAAGTTCCTTCCACCTCGGGTCAATACTTTAATTCCAAACATCACCCATCGTAGCTGCCTGCCTGCCTGCCTGCCTGCCTGCCTGCCTGCCTGCCTGCCTGCCTGCCTGCCTGCCTGCCTGCCTGCCTGCCTGCCTGCCTGCCTGCCTGCCTGCCTGCCTGCCTGCCTGCCTGCCTGCCTGCCTGCCTGCCTGCCTGCCTGCCTGCCTGCCTGCCTGCCTGCCTGCCTGCCTGCCTGCCTGCCTGCCTGCCTGACTCTTGGTTATCGACCTGGAACCGAACACTTCTTGCCTATCGATTTTGTTCTGACTGAGCGCCTGTGAATAAGCTGGTTCCCGCAACTTAGCTTTCGTCAGGCGCTGTAGAAATCTTGAGTTTACGATTACGATTTCAAGGAGTTCCTGAGTATAAACAAGCTTGTTACCGCTATTTTTTTGCATTCATCCGTTCGTAAGTTCCGCCTGGCAAGCATCAGAGCTTATCCAGCGATTGAGCAGAGCCAGCCCCAGCGGCCGATATGTCCCTGGCCCGGCAGTTTTAGCAGAATACGGTCCTTTGAAAGAGGAAATCCAAGCGAGCAATAAACGTCGACTGATTAGAGAGGTGAATGGTTCGAGTGTGTTGTTATGTTCGTGTATACCTGAGCATCGGAATTCGCTCGAAACGAAATGCATTTGGCACGCATGCTACTAATCAGTCATTTCATTTGCGTGTCCAATCAGTCTTAATTGAAATCAGATGCCGCGGCTTGGACTCTACCATGAGATCGATTCCACGCGATTTTAAACACGTTCCCTGCTTTTTTATACATATATATAACTCATCCGGCCATATATATATGCACATATATATGTTCTGGTAAACACTATAGTTACCATTCTATATATATATATATAGTATTCACCTGGGATTATATATAAGTCCCTTCGGAAATAGTACCGTTCCCAGAACGTATAATCCTTCCGCAAAGAACCTACATGTGTCAATATCACACACACACACACACACACATATATATATATATATTCACAAAAGTTAGTATAAGTAATATATATTATTGGCCGTACGGCGCTCTATAAATCGTATTATTATTATAATTATTATATTAATATTATATTAATGCATTATTCATAAGTTATTAAAGTAATGACAGAGGCGACATCTCCAGAGGGCTCAGAGCATGATGAGCATTGTTGTTGTTATTATTATTATTATGTTATTATTATTATTATTACATTTATTATCATTATTATTATGTTATTATTATTATTATTACATTTATTATTATTGTTATTATGTTATTATTATTATTATTGCATTTATTATTATTATTATTATTATTATTATTATTATTATTATTATTATTATTACATTTGTTATTATTATTATTATTACATGTATTATTATTATTATTATTACATGTATTGTTATTATTATTATTATACTGCCTATTAATGCTCATAGCCTGCATGTAAGCCCTATATGTGTATCGTGGATAACTGATAGCATACATGTACGTCAGTGTGGTTGTGCTGTTAACGTGAACGTGTTATCGTGTTGTACCGAATGCCAGCGCACCTGTTTAGTTGTTTTTGGCGAGTGCCCTAACCTCAATGACCCCGGTCACAGGTGAAAGAAATAAAAGCCGTGAAAGCCAGATTTATAAGAGTCCAGAGCATACAGACGGATGGAGCATGACGCAGGGACAGTCAGAGACACCCAGACACGCACGCAGAGATAGGCCTGTCTACATATATGTATAATGTATAATTGTATGTGCGTAGATATGTATGCATTTTTGTCTAGTATGTACACATAATTATATGGATTGAGTCACATCGATAATATTAGTCATGCGTCCATTAACTATTTAGAAAGCTGTGTGCTGACATACGGAACAGTGCCACAAACACAGACAGGCATAGAGATAGAGAAACAGAGACAGACAATGAGATAGAGAAACAGAGACAGACAATGAGATAGAGAAACAGAGACAGACAATGAGATAGAGAAACAGAGACAGACAATGAGATAGAGAAACAGAGACAGACAATGAGATAGAGAAACAGAGACAGGCATAGAGATAGAGAAACAAATACAAGACGGATAAACTGGACATATCGCGAGGTAGACAAGCTGAAAAGTGAGCAGGAGGGTTTAAGTTCAGTTTAATTAAGTGAAACAGTGAAACGAACAGACGAGGGAAAACAGCAAACGAACTGGCGACTGATTCATGAAGGAACGAACGACAGATTGAACGAATGATAAGATCGACAGCCAGAGACGAAACGCAGAACAGATAGACAGATACAGTAGAAAAGATAACAGAGATTTAGTGGCTGATATTAAGGCGGAGGTATCTTTAACTCCCGTTATTTATTGCCTCAGGCGATCTAACCCTTTTCGATCCTTTTAAATAAACAAAGAGGGTTGATCGGAAAAGACCTCCGGGCAAGCCTTATCATCTCCCCCACCCCTCCGACTTCTAAGCTGCCCGCTAACCACTCTGTCCCACATCATCGTTACACCTAGGGCAGTAGTCAAAGGTCATGACCTTCCACTAAGCACGGGGCGACCTCTGTCGCTGTTTATCGGCACCTAAGGGAAATACACAACGGTGCTTTTGAATTCGGCTGAACGACAGAGGCTGTCTTTGAAGTGCAAGAAACACGAGGAAGCCATATGTTAAATACGCGACTGCACCCCTGAGAAGTTCCTCAAGGGCGCTATATAAATATCTAGATTCTAGATACATAAATATAATACGTACATGACTTTAACATTACAGATACAGCTTAAAGTGTCCGTTTAATAATATTTATAGTTGGATATTGGTATTAAACTGTGTATTAAAATGTAACGTAATGTAAACCTCGTAAATCTCTTTCAGTGTCACACAAAAGCTGCGCCAGGAAGACCGGCTTATTCATCGGCGCTTAGTCAAAACGAGTCCTCAATAGCCAGTTGTTGGGTCAGAGTTAATATAGGCCTATTGGTCAAATTGAGAGTTCAGGCCAAGGCAGCCAACGAGATGCTAAGGAGGAAAATGTTTGTGGTGTCGTGGGTATTGGGAGGATGGTTAAAGAAGGGAATCCGGAAAAGATAATTAATTTGAGGAGTTCAGTTTTGAGTTTTTGGATCATTGTTCAAGGATAAAGTGTAGGTCTAAATACAGCCTTAGCGTAAGAGGAGGGAAGAGTCCAAGAATAGGAACAGGAGCGAACTGTAGGAGGTCTCATGGGAGTTCGTTCCATCGAGTGGGTACAGTGTGGATGCTTAGATAAAGAACGATTACATGATAGGAAAGAGGAATATAACTGGAGGAAGAGAAAAAAAGAGGGAAAGATGGGAAGCAGAGAGATTAGACCGAAGCAGTTGGATACTGGCTTATACTGAATAGCTCACGATTGTAAGAAGGCTGAAGAAAATTGAGAGCGCGCTCTGAAATGGCTGCGCTAAGGGTTAAAACTATGCAGCCTATACATTGGTTATGTAGTTCTAACCAAATAACTATGATATGACTGAATGTGTTATCTCACGGCGTTCTATTGAAATGGTTGCCATATGGGACACGGTAGCCTATTGGTTAGAGCGCGCGGTTTGTAACTCGGGTTCGAGTCTCCTCCTCTGAGACGGCTCTGTGTAGAGACCTTGAGCGAGTCCTTCGCTCGCAATAATGCTCAGCACCACCGAGTGATGCTTAGTCATTAGATATTTGCGTTTAAAAATGCAGAAATAATGATAAAATAATACTAGATGAAACAATTGTATTAATGTATGATACACGTCATCATTGGCATTTTGAATTAATTAGCACTTTATCACGCCAGCAGGTAGAAATAAGAAAAACTAAACGTCACTAAAGTGCTACAAACACATTGTCAGCCGCACGAACTGCAAAATCGTTCGTAGACCTATAAATAATAAATGAAATTCGAATTATAGTTGGATAGAACGCCTTTTTGAATATTCAGCTAAGTAAAAAACACAAATTATCTTATGCCAGTTTGAACTATTTAGGCGCCAAAAGATCCAGAGCTCAATGCTTCAAATAGCTGAATTAATTAATCCATTAAACTAGGCTCATATTTATCAGCAACGATTTCCACAGCGTGATAAATAAATATATCAGACCAAGGAATTATTAAACTTACTTGTACTTTAATGTCGATAATTCAAATCCGGAGAAGTCTAAACCAGCTGTGTCGATCAGGATAAAGATATCCGCCTCAGAGGAATGTCGACAAATTATCAGTAATCATTTTACTTAATAGAAAAATTGTTGGTTCTTATTTTCGCAGTGTTTATAAACAATATCTTCTACGCGTCTGTTGATCGTGTGGTCCTAAGCTGCGGTTGTAACTCAAAGGAGAAACAGTCAATTGATAATAATGCTCTCTCTCGACACCACGCCAGAACATTCTCAGTCTTAAGAAAGTTTCGCAGCAAATATATATATATACGCATACATAAATGCTCAGATACATATATATATACGTATTTATTTATTTTAAAAAGCGAGCATATATGTATATTTATATATTTATATTACAGATAGTACATACCGTAGGCATATCGGTGTATATGTTATATAAGCTGAACAGTGGTTCATGTATAATATATATAGGGTATATATATATGAATGCATATATGTATGTATATGTACGTTTTGGTCTGTACAGAATCTAGAAGATAGGAAAAGGGAGCAGGGAAGAGGAAGGGAGTCGGGAGGGGAGGAAAGGGCACTCGAGCAAAACCCGTATAATGGACATTTTATCTGGCAAGGTGAATTGAAGTCAAATGCCCTTGGGCGATGTTTCCAACTGCTCGCTTTACACGCTACATGCATATATAGCCAGACGCAAACACATGCACACATACATAGACACGAACGCACACATACATTGGCACAGACGCCCACATACATAGGCATGAACGCAGACATGAAGTGATTTCTAGCGAAGTCAGCTTCTGTTGAATTTTTCTGGCATGGAGTTGGTTCGTTGTCGAAACAAGTGATTCATTTTTCCACTATCCATCTATAGAAACGTGTAAATAAGGGTGTTACCTTTACCTTTGGAGGAGTATTTATTAAGACAAGTCTTAACCTTTACATTTATCTTTCCCTGTAGTTTAGAAATACTCCGCATTCCTAAACTTTTATGGCACCATTATAATAATAATCAATAATTTGCAACTTCTAATGGGTCACGGTCTAATGCACAAGGCATCAACTGATGGCGCACCAAAGCCAAGCCGCAATGACATCAATATCCAGAGGTTCAGTCCACAAGACAGAGAGGCAGCCTACGCTGGATAAGCAATTTGAAAAAGGTAAGTTTAAAGTGGAGAACGAAATGGCACAAGCGACCGAGCAAAACGAACAGACACAGGAAGAGAGTTCTAGAGTTTAGGTCCAGCAAACGAAAAAGTCCGTTCACCGAGAATAGTTCTAGTCCTATGTATAACTAAGGAAAGACAATCAGATGACCTTGCAGAATAATGATAAGTCTGGGGAATAAGGACCGATTTTAAGTATTGTGGTTGGCTGGAGCTCAATGTTTTATAAACTGTAAGTCCCAATTTGAAACAAATCCGTTGCTGAATAGGAAGCCTGCGCAAAGATTTAAGCACAGGGGTTCTTCTTAGGGGATCAGGGCATCTTAATGCTCTAGGTATCAACTGTGCTATTTTGTTCAAGCGCTATGTAAATAACTGTATACATATGCTGATGTAGCATATTTTAATTCTGACTTCATCATCCAAGCAAGTTTTGGTTTAAGTCAAAAAGAGAATCGCACATATGGCATCTAAATCTGATTTTTGCTCAAAAGTAAAACTCAGAAATTCACTTCACAACGATGCAGTGGCAATGAACAGGTAATTCAGATTACAACATGTTTAATAGGATGAAATGGACGCAAAGTCAACGACACAATGAAAGGGAATTCGAAATTTCAAAATCAATTCTGATCGAATCTCGTTAAACTTGTTAAAGCTGAGACAGAGAGAGAGAGAGACAGGCAGACAGACAGACAGACAGACAGACAGACAGAGTAACTGAACTAAACAGTGGAACGTACGTTATGTTCCTTGTGAGTTTACCAGTTCTCACTTGTAATAATATCCAGGGGTAGATTCATGGTGCAAAATGCACGTTTGACCCTAAACTCGGCTGACTGACGTTTTCCCTAAATGCTTTTTCTATTATGCCCCAGATTCCTTCATTGATTCGCCCCAACTTCAAACCTAGATCCGCCTATTGTGCGGATAAAGAGGGCTGTTGATATTAAGCTTTGCTTTCCTTACTTTACAACTTATTTTTACACCAAATATTATTTTTGCAATACGTAGGTTGCCTAGTTCTGTGATATTCAGTGATTTATAAGTAGTTGAGGCTGTGGCTTTAAGTCATTACTAATATAACAATCGTAATCGTAAACACAAAATTTCTAACGCGCTATTTAAAAGCTAAGCACAGGGCACCAGCTTATACGCGAGCGCTGCGTCAAGTCAATGGGATTGTCCAAAGATGCCATATCAAGAATATGTAAATAAATGTATAACAACGTAGATGTATACGTATGTCGATAACATTCGGTCATATGCTATGCATTAGATGTCGTCGCGCGGGCGCCAAGATTTTCATTTAGTATATGATAAATGTCCTACAAAAGCCGGATGATATATAGGCAATGCTCGAGATTAGTTGAGTCAAAAAAGTTAATAATTGTTATAAGGTGGTAATTAGTTGTTGCGGATTATCACAAGTGAATGCAAATGTCGCCATCTTGCGAGTAGATGACTACAATCGTCACATCATGTTGTCTCTCAAGTTTCGAAGTGTCTGGCAGTAGACAACACTGCAACACTAGAACACTAATCGACATCAATAAGTTGTCTGGCTTATCAAGTGTTCTTGGTATCTATTTAGAAATCCTTGTGGTAATGTGGAATTTTACAGGAATGAGAGAAATTGTCTAGCTGTAGCCTGTAGATGGCCACAGTGACTGTGGTTAGTTAGCGTCTACCAGACAATTTATGCCTTCACCATGTTTGATGGTGTGCTAAAGTTTCGATCACACCCTTCGTGTGTCCATTCGTCCGTTCGTCCGTCCGTCCACTGGGTCGAAGTCAGACACAGTGTTAACGGCTGTGTCGACATTTCTTAATGGACCGAGTGTTGAACTGGGAGCCAGGTCAGGAAAATCTGGGTTGACTTCACCAATCAGCCACCAAGTTACGACTTCACCCTTGCCCTAAAATGGAAACAACGTTGCACCATCTCTCACACATCTGTAATGTAAATATGCATCGTAACATCTTATTCTTCTTCCCTTTATCTGTCCTGCAGATTAAATTCCAAACACCATCAACTGTAGCTGCCTGCCTACCTGACTCTTGAATCTGGACGTGGAACCGAACCCTTCTTGCCTATCGATTTTGTTTTGACTGAGAGTTTGCGAATAATCTCGTTCCGCGACTTAGCTTTCGTTGGGCGCTGTAGAAATCTCGAGTTTACGATTACGGTCATGTTGCGTTAGGGCGCGATGTACACCGATGATCATACGACGCTTTAATGACTTACAGCTTTTTCCTTTCTTCAGAAATCTTTCTTTTCTTTTCTCGTTATTTCTTATTTGTCATCACTTGATTGTTTTCTAGACACAACCGAATATTTATATGCGCCATCTGTTGACTGGATTCTGCTTATAGTCTTAACTCAGCTGTTGCTCGCAATAAGAACGTAAAACAACACCCTTGTGTATTTTGTAAACTTTTGAGTTTATCTTTTGTCAAGAAATGTCTTACCTTCATTTCGACTGGACCTCGTAACTCAAGGACGAAGGTTCCAAATGAGTCCAGGAGTTCCTTTGTGTACGGACTTACATGAATCCTTAGAGCTGTGGATAACAAAACAAACTTATCTAATATATTGGACAAATTACTTTAAAATAATAGACCCATGTATCCAAACACAGCAGACATAATAATTGAAATAATCGGTACTTAAATAAAGCATAGACAGAATACGTGAAAATAATGTTTCTCTAAATAAGGTAGACATAATATCTTAACATAAAAGGTATCTAAATAAGGTAGACATAATACCTTAACATAAAAGGTATCTAAATAAGGTAGACATAATACCTTAACATAAAAGGTATCTAAATAAGGTAGACATAATACCTTAACATAAAAGGTATCTAAATAAGGTAGACATAATACCTTAACATAAAAGGTATCTAAATAAGGTAGATATAACACCTTAATACCTATATTCCGTAAAAGTAGAGTTCCCATGTCTCATGAGGAACGTATGGGAGGCGCTCATTTCCTTTTAGTAGGCCTTTGAGCCGGCAATGGACGAATCCCAGGGTCCTACACACGTTTACTTCCCAGATTACGCCGGTATCAAATTAAACTGGTTGGTGACATAGGCACGGTGTGCGAAAACAACTTGACCAGAGTCGTTACACGGAGTTGAACCAACAACCGCATGATTACTGACCAAAGGCCTTACCGATTGACCACCGTGTGGCACACTTTTATTCCGTTAGCAGTTTAAAACCATTCTGTTCGATCGTAGCTTTTTGATATGAGGTCGGAGAGCCTCTTGTGAGTATTACTTCAGCAGGCGCTATATAAATCTGTGATTACTATTACAATTAAAACAATAGGAATTTAAGTACATTACAAAAACCTTACATACATGGCTATCTAACTGATCTAAACAAATGCCACTGAGGATAGGACTGAAACGTATGTTGAGCAGATTCAAATGAATCGGTATAAATTAGCGAATGATACTTCAACTGGCAATCGATGGTAATTAACTGATTGTTCATAATTTTTAGGACCACAGTGTATTTGGCAATCGATGACAATTAACCGATTGTTCATAATTTTTAGGACCACATGTGGCAGAGATACGTACGATGGCCGTTGGATTCCATTCTTGAGGCTGTGTTGACTGTATCACCGAATAAACAATAGCGAGGCATCTTCATACCAACAATACCAGCACACACAGGACCTGCATTTACACATCGCTTATGAATAAATATGCAAAGAAATCAGTATAATTCCGGCATCTAATCAAACAGCTTCTATAGCGCCAGTATGATAATGCACAACCGATAGTCTAAGATACATATATAAATTAAGAAAATGATGCGCCGAGTGCACCTTGAAAACAATGTCTGGAAACAAATATCAGGCTTCTTCTTCTTCCTCTTATCTCTGTCTCCTCTCCAACCTCAAACACCACTACCCCGTAGCTGCCACGCTGTCTTTCCGTCTGACTTTTGTATCTTGACCTGGAACAGAACCTCTGTGCCTATGGATTTTATTTTGACTGAGCGCCTGTGAATAAGCTGGTCCCCGCGGCGCGGCTTTCGTTGGGCGCTGTAGAAATATCGGAATTACGATTACGATTACGATTACAGTTAATGAACGCTCAAAGACACGTTGTCTCGTGTCATTCTGTCTACTGCCAGATAACTTTGTCTAATTGTCTAATTATCACAAAAGGCTACAATTCTGTCCAGATATAGTGCCACAGTGAATGAGAAAGATATATCACTGGCATTTGAGATGAGATGTCACAGATGGATATGACGCAGCCGATGTCAACAGATGTTCAAAAACGCCGAGTTGCGAAGACGAGTGAGTTGCACAAGAAACATCGTGCAGCAAGTAATGGAAAGCAAATTAAATATCTTTGGACACATCTCCAGAATGGATAACACCAGGATGGTCAAAGAAGTTGTGTTTGGAATGATGGATGGCGGAGAGATCAGAGATAGAGCGAACAGAGAATGGCTGGATGACGTCAGAGACTAGTGTTGGACAGATGTGTATAGGCTGAGTCTGTTGGCACAGAACAGAGGGGACAGTGGAAATATGCATTGAAGCGTGCGAACGACGATGTGGGATGAGCCTATGGATCCAAAGAAGAAGAAAAAGAAGACGAAATAATGTGCTTTAAGTGTTGTCTGTGAGTGTTTTGACGTTGCAGATAACAACAAATAATCAACAACACGCAACTGCTATTGTTGTTGCTGTCTTCTGCTATTAATATTGTCGTTGCTGTTGCCTTTTTTGACCATTGTCATCCATACTGTAGCAAACTGTTCGCGTAAATGTAGATAACTATTAACATAAATTATCGGCAACACGCAATTGTTGTTGCTATTGTTAAATGTGATTGTTGTTGTTGAATTGTTGTTGCATTGCTATTATTACCTTGTTGCATTGTTGTTATTGTTTGTGTTATCGTTGCATTCGTCGTCGTCGTCGTTACCATCTCCATAATAATTAGTCTGATCGAGCGGGCAATTAGTCACCCACCATCATCCGTCTCAAGCCCCTCTGTTACTTCTCAGGTATTCCATTCAAAACTGGTCCCACCTTTTCAATAAATCCCACCCTGATCCATCGAATCCACTGCCTTCCCATTTCTCTCAGTTTAAACACAACCCACCCTAATACCTCCTCTCCCCCTCTCTGGTCTTCTGGCAACCGAACTTGGATCTTAACATGACAACTTTGGACAACCCACTGACTTGACGGAGCGCTCGCGAGTAATCTGGTGGCCTGCGCCTAGCTTTCCAGTAGCATTTTAAAAATTTCGAATTTACGATTACGATAACGATTAAACCTGAGTGTATGCCGATGCGAAGCTTGAGTTGGTCGTGGGGCCGATGTCGGATCTTGAAGGACTTGACGGCATTCAGGTAGGTGATCGCCATCCGGGCGATCTCTCGAGCATGCGCAATGCCGTTGCGCACCGGCAGACCGGAAACGACCATGTAGGCGTCGCCAATCGTCTCGACCTTCAACAGACACAGCACAGACACACCTATGTGATAGTGTAATCGTATTTCATATACATGTAATAGCCTCTCCCGCGCAGATCATCCGCACGCAAGTTCGACTGAATGTCCCGGATGGGGAAAATCTTCTGTAGTTCCATGTTAATTGTGAACCGTGAAAGCCACTACCCGTTTGAGAACTTTACCCCAACCTATCTTTGACAAACTCATAAAGCATTAATACACTGCTCCCTCTCTCCTCGTCTCCGTCTCCATATTTTTCTAGTTCCTTGCGATTAATTTTAAAAATCATGTTCTAAACAATGTTTTTCAGTAATATTCGCATATAGCGACAGCGTGTGCCGTCACGCATTTGAGGCTTACTGTAAAGACCAGCATGTATTGGACGCAATAATTCTCTCAGACCAAGAAAGAGCCCGGTGAATTGATAGGGATAGGACTAAGGTTTGGCTATAAGGTTAAGATTTACAATTTTGTAACAGTTGTACAGTACTTAAACGAAGATATGAGTATGTCTGCGGTAGAAAAATTAAAAGGAGCGAGGTACTTGTGCTGTGCGGTAAACATCGTTTACTTAATAAATCTAATGACCTGCTTTTCTGGACTTGGATTTCAATTGCAACTGATTGCCGATCTTGTCTCTGCAGCTGAACGACCTTCAAGGACCATCGATGAATTCTGGGGATGAATTCTGGGGCTATACAGAAGACCAGTTGTCTTCGGACATAGCCCAATCATATATCATGTAAATACCTCTCTATCCTTCCTTCATTCCTTGCTTTCTTTCATCCTCTCTTTCTTTCTTCCTTCCTTTCTTCCTTCCTTTCTTTCTTTCTTCCTTTCTTCCTTCCTTCCTGTTTCCTTCCGTCTTTCTTCCTTGTATTTATTCATTCATTCCTTCATTCGTTAACTCCTTCCTTCCTTCCTTCCTTCCTTCATTCCTTTCTTCCTTCCTTTATTCATTAACTCCTTCCTTCCTTCCTTCCTTCCTTCCTTCCTTCCTTTATTCATTAACTCCTTCCTTCCTTCCTTCCTTCCTTCCTTCCTTCCTTCCTTCCTTCCTTCCTTCCTTCTTACAGTCGACGGACTAACCGCCGTTGGTGTTGATCGCAACCTCCACTTGTTTGTTCATTCGGGTGTTGTCCATCCACCATATATCTTCATCATCATCACTGCCGGTCCACTGCGCACCTAATCGCCCGGCACACATCTCTGCCACGCGCCGACATTGCCAACCATCTTTCCACAGCCATCCCGAATAGAGACGCTATATAAATGTGTCCATTATACAGCAGGCCTATAACAAAAGAGTCAGAATGCGGAACGATACCTTATAGACATCAAAGACATCGATGACTGAGTCAAAGGTCGTATAGAGGTCATTGAGGACATCAACGACCTACAATAAGGGTGAACCATGTATGTACGTATGTATGTATGTATGCATGTATGTGTGTATGTATGTATGTATGTATTGTATGTACATATGTATATAGTGTATTGCACTGCATTGTATTGTATTTTATTATAAATATGTATGCATGTATATATCTATATATAAATGTATACGCATGTATATGTGTATGGAAGTAGGCCATTTATGCATGTATCCACACATACAATATGTATATCCTCGGATGTGTGTATTACTAATTGTGGCAGTACTAACATATAGCTACGAATGTACATGAACATTTATACAGCGCCTTTCACGAATTGATCGAGGGTTACTATAGCGACCGGATGTTTACGAGACTTGCCTGCATAGGAGTGCTTTCCGCTGACATCGCCGTAAATCCACAGATGTCGCTAAAGTAGATGGTTACGCTCTCGTATTTTTCCGCTTGAACGGATTCGCCCTGCATCAGCTGAACAGCCACGGATCTTTAAGGAAATGGATAAAAGACGCAGATAAACGATTCCATTTCACGGTTTACCGAATCCTGTTTCTCTGCCCTATGTCTGTACGCTTGAGAAACTCACACCATCGTAAAACTTCGTTCTCTAATTACACAGTGTCGTAGATGTCTTCGTCTCTAAACGCGCTCTTCCTTCTTTCATGTCTGTGCTTGCGTGTGGGCGTGTGCGTGTGTGTGTAGGAAGCGCATTGTAATTCAATGTAATGTGATTTGTTGAAATGCAGTATAAATAATTATTAACTTATATCTCGTTAAATTATAATTTAACGAGATTGTATTTTCATTTATTTTGACGTGAAGTGGTATATTAATTACCATGTAAAGTAATGTGTGGGGCTCCGTAGCATATTGGATAGAGCACTTGGCTTTTAACACGGAGAGTACGGGTTCGAGCCTCCACCGAGACGGTCACTGTGTAGGGACCTTGAGCAAGTACTTCGCTCACAATTGCTCGGCGCCATCGATTGATGCTAAGTCATTAGATAGTGGCGCCTAACAAATGCAGAAATAATAATAATGTAACTCAATGTCGTGCGAATTGAGTGATGAGATCTGCTGTAATATGTAATGTATGTATGCATATATACTAGATTCTTTATATAGCGCATTTCAAGTACCTCTCAAAAGTGCTGTTTCCGCTAATGCTAGGACAACTTTACATTATATCATATGCAATATCATGTGATACGAAGTGAAGTGCTATCATTTAATGTAAGTTCATGCCATAAAGTGGGATAGGAAGTAAAGTAATGCAATTTGAATGAAAGCCATGTCATGTAACTCACTACAATACAAAAGTAACAAACATTTTATAGCGCCTTTTAAAGACTACACATCAACAACACCAAAGCAGGACTCTTGACAGCCTCTGAAAAGTTTATCGTGAAAAGGCGCTGTACAAATTTGCGATTGCAATTACAAAATTGCAAGTTCTAAAGCGGATGGTACAAGTATGCATGAAGTGCGCTATATAATGTGTATTACATTACATAAAATTTTGTGTTTGAATGAATACTTACCTCGGTAGCATCATGTAAAGTAAATCTTCTGCTTTCTTCTTCTGCTCCAAGTAGTCGGCCGTTCTTTCTTCGACCAGTCCTTCCAAGTTGTAGGCGTATTGTTCCATCCGAGACAATAGGTTGTCGAGGAGATTTCCACTACTGTCACCTTCCCTGCAAAACGCTCTCCTTATTCATTTGCATGCTGTAATCAGGGCACGATTTCTAAGAGAAATAAAGAACTAGATCACTGAAGTTCAGAATATATAACATTGAATATACTTTTTCCACACATTTTGTTTCTATACACAAGTCATCCCACACCACTTCAGACTATCTCCCACTGAAAAAAACATTTCCGCATACATATTGTTCTTGTCCATAGATCTTTCGCCACTATCCAGCCTAAGACTGAGTGAAGGTATAGTGCTCCATAAATTATTTCCTGTCCTAACGTCTTTTCAACAATAGGTTCAAACTATATCACACTGAAGACCATTTAATATATTTCACTTTTGTCTCTGTGTCATTTTCTTTCACGAAAGTATATTCACTTAGTATATTTCACTTTTGTCCCTGTGTCGTTATCTTTCACGAAAGTATATTCACTTAGTATATTTCACTTTTGTCTCTGTGTCATTATCTTTCACGAAAGTCCCATTTCGGACTGCGTAGAAGACGCCGAATACTAGTGAGACTTCCTTACTTGTTGATGCGCTTGACGATGCTTTTCAGTTGATGGAATTCGGGTCTTTCCATGGGATCCTCGGCCCAACATCTCTTGATCATCATGTTCAACTCCAAGTTCTCCTCCACTCCGTCTCCGGTTTTGCGATCCGTCGATAGTGTTGGCCGGAAGTAAGGCTTCTGCCCGTTCTTCACCATTCTGTAGATCTCTACAAGCGCGAAGTAAACGATATAATAAAACTGTGCAACGATATACAAGGCATTTACTCACAAGCCTTCGAAGAAACTGCTCGCTGAATGGTTTCGGAGTTTGAAGGCTCCTTCGGCTTAGGCCTCAATATATTTATTTATTTATTTATTGCACTTATTATGCGCACAAAGGTAGTAAAACTGTGGTGGGAGACAAATGAGCGCTGACTACTTGTTCAGGATAGCTATTAAACGGAGTCCGCTCAGTAGGTTCGAACTCACTATCGTCAAATTTAAGACAGACGCGGACTCCGTGTAATGACCCTGAACTAGTTGTTCGTTCACACTTTTCTTGCTCCTCTGATTCAGATTTACTGATTTTGTGCGCATAATAAGTGCGATGAATAAGTAAGTAAAATAAAATATCTCGTATCCCACAAGTGAGATGTAGGGGAGGCGTTCACTTCCTTTTCTTTTAGGCCCTTAAGCCGGCAATGGACGAATCCCAAGGTCCTGGACACGGGGCCAGTGCGTCGCAGGACAAAAAATAAGTGCAAAAAATAAATAAACAAACAAATAAATAATTAAAAATAAATAGTCGTACGCCAACCTTCAGCTGATACGTCTAGATTTTCGATCCAGAAGGGTCCGTTTCTGAAGATGACCTCCTGGCAGATGATGGCAAAGCTGTACACGTCACCCTTCTGCGTTCCTTCCGGCGGTGGATTGTGCATCCGCAGGAGTTCCGGTGCCGTCCAGAGCTTCCCTAAACCAGTCCGAAAGCAAAACAAAGACGAGCATATACAGCGGCGCTATAGAAGTTATCATCAGGTAATGTAAAACTCAACAGACTAAAAGGTAAAATAACACACTGCATAGACGCCTCTAGAGGAAAGATCTTTCGGTTGAGACATAAAGAGGACACTTCCCAGCATGCATTGGTATTTCTGCATGCATCGATCACGGACTGATGACGTGCTGAGTTGGCCCAAATGACCTAGTACACCGTGAACGACCATCATTCATATATTAGCAGCACTGGAAGCTGATGAACTTAACGATGCTGGCCAGCGTAGTTTCCATAAAGCCAACCGCTACTCTGAAATACAATTGCATCAGTACTTCTGGAATCAGTAAAGTATTAATTAACTCTTGAAACAACGAGATTGTGTCAGGTTGGGGTCTGAGTCGAATTCCAAGGTTTAAGCTAGAAGACAAGACAAGACAAGACAAGCCGAGATAAGACAAGACAAGATGCCATAACATAACACAGATAAGGGCAAGAGGGCCAGACAGCGGTCTTCAGGTCTTATATTCTTTGTCGTTGTAACTCCCTCCACCATGGTGTAGGATGCAGTTGCAGCGACAGGAGAGATAAGATGCTTCGGAGGTCCTTGAAAGGCGCTACATAAGTTTTAAATACATGAACTTACACAGCTTAATAATCAGACATATGTTTACTTGTAAACACGTGTATGTATACTAGAAATCTGCGCATAAACAGTACAGTCCATGTATTAAACAGGCCTTTATGTCGGCTTCATACAGATCTAATACGCTGTGCATATCTTGGCGTCGTATATATATATATATATATATATATATATATATATATATATATATATATATATATATATATATATATATATATATATATATATATATATATATATATATATATATATATATATCTTATGTATATACTTATCACGTCCTATTTTGTGTTGTCTAAACAATGTAATATTGCAGTTATAATGCTTCGTCTGCTCATCGTTTTTCTTCCTTTTTGCATCGTGATAACAAGAAAATGAAAATGCTTCGCAGAAATGAGGAATAGGAGGAGGTGGAAATAAAGAGAAATGAAGTGGAGGAGGAAGGAATTGGCGGAGGATGGGGAAGATGAAGATGAGCAGACTGTCGTGCAGGATGCTCGAAGCGACATATAAATCGAAGTCGTGATGTATGGCGTCGAATTCCGACTGCCAGATCTACCAAGCAATCTCAGGCTTAAAATGATAAAGAGAGGAAGACAATGCTCTTCAATTCTCTTCGCTTCTGAAAGATGAGCAGTTAACCTCTACTGTCACTTAATATCAGCTGCTGAAGCCAAGAACACACAATGATGATGCCGACGACATCGAGTTCAGATTTAGAGTCAATTTATCAACTTCCTCGCAACAATTTTCTCAGTCGAGACTATTTTGCTGGATATCAAACGATGGGTTCGATGGTCAGTCTTCGAGAAGTTCTACACCCAATCTACCGCCTGCTTTAACCGATAAAACGATTGAGTGTGCGGCTAAATGTGATCGTAATCGTAATCGTAAAATCAAAATTTAAATGGGGATACATAAAAGCTAAGCTCGGGATATTTATTCACGAGCTCTCGGTCAAGTCAGAATGGTCTTCAAGAAATACCATCGGGAGTTACTGAATCCGGTTTCTGACAAAGCAGGAAGATATGGATAACCTGACAATACATAATATTCCCTAACATTTTCTAACATTACTCAACATTGCTTGCTATTATATTTTATTACCTAAATTATCTGACTTTACCGGACATTGCCAAACATAAACTGACATTTTCTAGCATTGTTTTTTCCTGTCTGGCAATTTCTAACATTATCTGACATTACTTCATAGCACCTTTCATTGTGTAAATTATTTTTACATTGCCAGAATTACCAAACATCACATGACATCATATAACATTATCTGCCATTTTTCTAGCATTTCCTTTTCCTTGAAATTTTCCAACATTACTCAGTATTGCATGATCTTAGCTTTCATAGTCTAAATTGGCTAGTACGACCTGGCACGACCTGACACGAACTGACACGACCTGACACGACCTGACACGACCTGACCTGACCTGACTGACCTCTGTAGTACATGTAGCTTTCGTCGGGACACGGGTCCTCCCTTTGGCGCAGGTGCTGCAGACCAAAGTCCGTCAACTTCAGGACGAATCGACTGTCGACGACACAGTTGGAACTCTTGACGTTTCCATGGGAACGGATTTCACTGTTATGTATGTAGGACATGCCCTGCACGCAAAGGACACACGAGGTCAAAATTAACTGCGCTTTTTACTGGTAGTAATTAATTGTAATTAATTTTTAATTGGTAGTAATTGCGATTTTTCGGTTAGTTACTGCGATTATCACAGTTATTAAACACTGTGAAACAATTTTCGTATTAAAATAAAGATATGATTGTGCACAATGAGAGTGTCATGTAACTAATCGTAATCGTAATTTCGAGATTTTTACAGCGCCCAACGAAAGCCGCACCGCGGGAAACGGCTTATTCACAGGCGCTCAGTCAAAACAAAATATATAGGCAAAAGGGTTCGGTTACAGGTCAAGATCCACAAGTAGCTAGGAAATGCCTCGCTGAAAACTAATTGTGACCTTTACAGAAAAGTTTGCGGTTACGTCGCAGGTATTCATCGCGAATCGATTCTCGCATCAAAGTAGGAAGGAGGGTTCGTCGCACAGGGACATGATGTAATAGACGAATTAAAGCTTTTCTGAGGTTCTTAAGAGGCGCAACGTTAATTGCTGCGCATTAACTCCCTTAATGCATAGCCAAATGCAAACCATACGTACATACACATATACATATTTACATATATACATGCAAGCATGAATGCATACGCACATACACACATACACACACATATAAACATACATGCATACATAAATATCAACATGCATACTGTACATACCTAAATACGTACACACAAACATGAGGTACCTTAGGTTATGTAAGGTTTTGGACTGGCTAATTTGACTTTATAATATGCTGCAAATTTGACTTTATAATATGCTTCTAGACACCTGCTTGCAAGAATAGGATCTGCTTTAATATGGCAAAATGTGCCAAGAAAAAGGGAAATACAGAAAAAGCACGAATTACGGACGATGGAAGAATACCGAAAGGCAGAAAGAATACCTAGGCAGACCAAGAATGGTCTACAGAGCGCCATCTGTGTAGAGAAAATCAAAACTCCATCAGGCAGCGCCAAGGAGCAAGAAGACATCGAACTAAGAAGGGAAGAGTGGCCACAGCAGGCTGAATTAGAGACAGACGGACAGACGGACAGACGGACGGATGGACGGACGGACGGACAGACAGACAAAGACAGAGTCAAAGACAGACGGGGTAAATAGAGGCAGAGTGACAGGCACAAAACGATAAAGATAGAAGCAGACAGAGACATACTGAACCACAAATAGAAAAAGAGACAGAAGCAGACATACCCACAGACATACAGTACACAGCCATAAACAGAGACAAAAACAGGTATACAGCTACAGATGCAGAGAAATGGAGACAAAGACAGACAGAGACGCAGAGACACATCAACGAAACGAAGTCGAAGAGAAAAAGCTGCTGCCAGGAACAGAGGGTGGTTTAATTAAGCACACAATTAATTCCATTTCGACGCCACGGAAACGACCAACCGCTGCCTGTTCCACGCCGCTTAATCTGCTTTTACTGGAGCAAATTGAAGCCGAAGTCCGAAGGAGGAGGAGCTACGGAGACAGACGGACATAAACGAACGGCGACGGCGGCGGCCACGAACACAAACTTCGTGTTTCAACGATGTTCAGAAAACTTTACGGAGACGTCTTACAGTCTTTGCGAACACAGTTCTTAATTAGCACGGAACACCCTGCTCGGATACAGTACAAGGTTATTGCAAACGTCCATGCGTGTTTGTTTGTAGCCAAGGCGAGGGTTTAGTGTTTGACAACACCTCAAAGATTGCCCCAAAGTTACTGACCAACTTGCTTACCCACCGTAGCCTAGCCTTCAACCGTGGATGTGCCAAGTGTCAGTCCCAGTAAACGGCAGCTCATAGCGATGGCGTCTGCGAATTGCCCTCAACAAGACAGCGCCTTTCGAAAGGTAATTGAAGGCGCTATATAAATATATAATTATGTTACATGGCATTACATCACATCACATTACAATTACAATACAATTAGGCCTACTCTGACAATATAACCATCACTTGTAACCATCATACTTACTCGGACGATATCCTGAATCAATGAAAACTTGAACATGCTGTCCAGTTTTATTTGTTCATTTTCTAAAACGTCCTGGAAAATTTTCACAAGAATAGAACTTTAATGCAATGCAATACAATACACAGCAAAAGTGCAGCACAGAGCAGTGGAAAGCCACGCAATGTAATGAAATGCAATACGGTGCTATGCAATGTTATCATGACTAAAACGTTTAAGATCGCATTTCCTACAGGGCAAATGTGATGAAATGCAATACGGTGCTATGCAATGTTATCACGACTAAAACGTTTCAGATCGCATTTCCTATAGGGCACATGCAGTAGAAGCATTCCATGCTTCAGTGGATTCAACTGGAACTTTTATGCACATAAATTTTGACGAGAATACATCACAGGGTCATCCAAAATGACGCCTTTTGGATGATTAAAATGGCGCTTTAGACGTTTTCAGATAGATTAGATTAGATTGGTTATAAGACGTATACAATACGAACCCTGTACTAGTAAGTGCAAACGTTTATAGAAAAGTATATTAAATGTTTTCCTTACCTTAGCTTATTTCTTATTAAAATTCCTTACCATATTTGTTCTTACCTTACTTACTTTACCTTACCTTACCTTCTTATTTTACTTTATTTTGGAATGCAGCTCAATACGACTCAATACTGTACAATATGGCATTAAGTACAATTAAAATGACAATGTTCAAATGCCAGAGGTTATTGCAAAACTTGCTCAGTTCGACTGAATTTGTGAGGATATCAAGAATTCTTGCAAAGTTCCTTTTACCTGGAGACTTCCCTTCTGGCAGTATTCCGTCAGAGTGCACTGATTCGGCGCGTCAATGCAAATGCCGATGAACCGAACCACGTGGTCATTCTGCAAATCCCTCAGCTGCAAATAAGTGATGCATACATATAACTGAATTGCTTTCATACCCAGTTGGACTTCTGGAAGTGTTCGCCAGAAGTGACCTATTCGTAATCAGTTTTTAAACCATCTCAGGGCAACGAGGGGTCTTAACGTCGATTTTCACTTTCGAAGAAGACTCCATTTCAGAGAAGTAGTAATATCCAATCTTTCGCGATATATCTTGCAGGGCCTCACCAAGTTACGTTAAATGTCGAACGGGGATTACACATAAATTCAGAGAAGAAACCACAATTGAAATTTTAACTGAGAGGAAAAATGAAAGAAACGCATATTGCAAGTTTTCATTAACTTCTTCATTGCTCATTGGACTAAATAATACATACAATACAAAACGATACAATGAGATGAAACGCAACACACAACAATACCATACAATGAAATGCAATACAAAACCTATTACTGATTCTGCATTCCAATAATTAGGCCACAAAAGATTTTCAATATTGCAAAGCGCTTTCTTCTTCAAACAAGACAGCTTTGTAATTAGCTGGCTACCATATCGTATTCTCTGTCAGCGCCAAACAATTTAATCTGGAAAAACTAATTTGAAGACATAATCCCCCCCACGTGCAAAAAGACTCATCAAGAGTTCAAGAAAGTCAATCATCTAGCGACTTGGTCAGCGAAAGAAATAGAAGCGAAAGGAATTTCCTGGTGGTGTTTGACTGGAGGATGCAGGGAAAAGCAAAATATTTTGTTGGTCAATTGCTGATTTTTCTAATAAAGAAAACAGCGGTTGAGCACTGTTTTACTCGCTAATCGTCACTTTTGTATAGCGCTACGATATTAAACACGACACAGCATCGATCAATGACACTTAGAAATATTACACTGCTAAGTACTTGATTAAACAGAGTTGAGCACTTAAACAGTCAGCCACGGTGATACATACATACATACATACATACAAATATATTTACATACATACATATCCATATACACAAAGCCACATTGTCAGTTTGGAAGATAAAAGTTGTTTGCCGTTGGATTGCTGTCGTGTTTATGTCTGAGCAAATAATCCTTCGACTCAGTACCACGCCTCTGAGGAGTTTCAATAGAGACATACAAACATGTATGTTACCGTTCTCCTTTCCCTTTAACCTTTGCTGACTCTCATGGCAAGAAATACACAAATACTGATGGTGATGGAGCGACGGTAATAAGGTCTCTAAAGTACGCCTTCCACTCACGGCGACACACATTAATTTTGTGTTTCTCGACGGAACCTTTCTATAAATAGCTAGGGTTTTATTGTCTTACGTGACCCATGCATGGTTCTATTCTTATGCCGTCTTCGACCAGAAACACAGGCGTCGTTTCTTGTGAAGACTTTTATTCGCGCATCGCTACACATCACGCTGACAAATGAAACCGACGTAAGACCATAACTACACTTATTACTTCTTCGAATCATCTATCACTCTAAAATTACCTACTTCCAGAGTATCGATCTACAACGTCAACCGATCTCATACGTCATCGTCTCATTCTGCTAAACCTAGTGATTTCACTGAGGAATTCGAGTCCTTTCTTTCTATTGCTGTCGTGAATTTGTCCCCACGGGTGATTTCAACATTCACGTCAACAACTATTCTAATACATTTGCATTCCAGTTTCTCTCCTTCCTCAGCGCCATCTATCTGATCGAACATGTTTCTTTCCCCGCTCATAAATGCAACCATACTCTTCATCCAGTCATCACCTTCGCTTCATCGCGCTTGTCACCAATCCTCAGCTGCCTAGGGAGTCTATTCTCCCTCTGATCACTATCCCATATTCATCAAACTCGCTACTAAACCATCCCCCACCCTCATCCAAACTATGTTCATTTGGTCGCATCAGCTCTGTAGCTCTTGACGCATTCAAACTCAACCTTGAATCCTTCTCTCTTCTGCTAAACCCCCCAACCGATCCTGACGATCTCCACCATGTCAAATCTCCTCAACAAACATGCTTCAAACATCACTAAATCTGAAACTCATGCAAAAAACCCTGAGTAGACTAAAACCTTTAACAAGCAGACATCGCAACCATCTTCTGTCCACCAAGAAATGACATCTTTCCCCTTTGTTTATTCAAACTCATCGAATCCTCAAAATCTTTGGTCCCTCAGCGCATCCACTACAAAATTTGATCTCATACCTACAACGCCCTTCAAACTAATCAACCCTCTTACATTCGTCCGCTATTCACTATCCAACAGTTCAGATCTACTCGTTCTTTCTCACATCTCTCTCTTTCTCGGGCTCTAGTCTCCTTCTGTCTCAAACTCAGCAGCCGCTCCTTAACCTACGCTGCGCAAGCTCTTTGGAACGAACTCCCAAAAGACCTCCCCAAGTTCCCACACCCCCTTTGCTTGCCCGTCAATACAAGCACTCTTCCGCTCGCACTCTCTCCTGCAGCCTTTCACTCAAAACTGAAAACCAAACTTTTCAAGCTATGGATCCTATCCTGCTTCTGCTCCTACACTACTCCATGACCATCTCACCAACAATCTCCACTGCTGCACCACTTTGTCTCTCCGGTTAGACCCGTAGTCTGAGCTGATCCTAACGCTGATCAAACATCCTGGTTCTTGCGGACTTGATTTTATGTAGCGCCGGAGAAATAAGCTGGTCTTCGTGACGTGGCTTATGTGTGGCGCTGAGAAATTTTGTAGAATTACATTTATATTACAGTTTAAGCCATGCTTATACTACTATCGTTCCATAAAACGCAGTTTATGGGGAAAGAGAGAGAGAGAGAGAAAGAGAGAAAGAGAGAAAGAGAGGGAGAGAGAGAGAAAGAGACAGAGGAACAGAGAGAGACAGAGGAACAGAGGGAGTCAGAGAGACAGAGGGATGGGGAGAGATAGACAGCGATACCGAGACAAAGGAAAGAGAAAGAGACATAGACATAGAAACTGAGAGACAAATAGATAGAGGGAGAGACGGATAGAGAAACAACAGACAGAGAGAAATAGAGAAAGACAAATAGACACAGGCAACCAAAATACATAGACATGCACTATCTCTGTTAAACGGTGTGTGTAGGCGTCAGTCTCACAAGCAGACGCAGACACAGACATGCATATATACAGAGACAGAGACAAAGACACATTTATATACGCACAAGGACAGACACACAGACAGGTACGCATACAAAAAGACAGACAGAGAGCCATCTCAGCACCACCGCATTATTCGTAGCGATGATAATATCGTAATTTCGATGCGATCCTATTTACCTTTTTAAGTTGCATGAGGAGCGGTTTGTTAACTGTTATGGGTCCCGTGATCTTCTTTATGGCGATCAGAGTTCCCTAAAAGCCCACAAGACCAACCACCGGTTACTTATCACTGATATTTATATACATGTTAACTCTACGTACATATGCTTGTGAATATCTATGTATCAGGGTGTTCATAAATAGACCTAGAGTAATAGTAAAAGACACCAAACGCATGTTGGCTCTGTAAATATCCATATATACATACATATCATGTTTTAAGGCATAGATCTAGGGTAATAGTAAATGCAATCTAATAATATAATCTTAGAACTTCTATAGCGCCGTTATAATAATGCGTCAGGCATCAGTCAACAGCGTTCCAAGATGGTCTTGGGTCCGGAGCGAAAAGACATCAAGGACTCAGCAATGCGAACGCTTTGTGGAAGTGAAATCCAGAGCCTTGTCTCAGCAACGGAAAAAGTCCTGCTAGCAAGAGTAGTATTAACTTAGAGGCATGGCAAGAGAGAGACAATCAGAACACCTAATACTAACAGCAGAATGTCTATAGAATAAATTCTAACTCGAACTGAAGATTTGATCTGCAGGAAATGAAAGAAGAAGGCAGTGAGAGTTGATGTTCAAGAATATCACTGGCGTTAACATAAGTCAGTTATTGAGGGATGGGGAGGAAAGGAACTTTCCGCCATTCCTACTGCTCTCTAACAGATAATCGTAAAGGCACATTTATATAGCGCCTCTTTATAAAAACTCCTTAAAGCTGCTCGAGGCCTGACAAGACTGCAATCGAATAGCATGGTCTTCAGCTGCTGAGAAAACAGAGATAGAGAAATTACAAGAAGCTCATGTCATGGGTTAAAGTTAATCCTAAATGTTGATGGATTTGCTTGAATGAGGTAAGCTGTCCCACAAGTCACGTAATCAAGTCATTTATGCAATTAAGGAATGAAACTAAAGGGGCGACTCAACCAATCGCAAGCCTAACACAAACAGTATAATAATAGGGTTCGAGCCTAGCCGACTTATAGGCGTTTACGTCTATGAATAATGCTGGAACACTGAACAACGATGCCAAAGATAAGTCATGACGACTATCTTCGTTGTCACGCATGTATGTGTGCATGTATGTATGTATGCATGCATGCATGTATGTATGTATGTATGTATGTATGTATGTATGTATTTATGTATGCATGTATCTGTATGGACCTAATTAATTATATAGCGCCGTTTTGAGATCCTCTTATGAATGCTGTACGCATGGCTAAAAATTGACCTATGAAACGTATCACCTAAAGTAGGCGGCACAAAGACATCTGACTTTTCATCCGCGAGAAATATCAAAAGTTACACAAATTAATTCACAGTAAAACAAAAAAGTTGACACAGTTCAAAACAATCCAGTGGCGCCATCTGTTTGACAGCAATAATTTTATTAAAATAATCAAAATAATTGTTGTCAACATCTTCGCATCATATTATCTTCATTTATTTAATATTTATTTATTTATTTATTTATTTAAAGCACTTATTACACGCGCCTAGTTACCAAATCTGAATATGAGGTGCACTCATCTTATCATCTTTGCCACTGCGAGAAGACAAACGAATGGGCGCATATAAATTTAGTGTTAGATGACAAGCTTCTAATTCATCTAGAGGTTTTATATAGCGCCGCTATTAAACCTTGTACGATCCGGTCTTTGTAAACATCTGTTTGGCGGCCATGTTGCTCAGTTGACAGGCGATGGTGTCTGATGACATCAGACTCAGGACGGATCCTCTCTAACAACAACACATTTAACAAAACCACATAAGCATTTAAATATTTATTTACAATATATGTTTATTACACTGATTACGCGAGCAAAGTCAGTAAATCTGAATCTTTTAAGCTTCTAAAAGGCGTTAAATAAAGAAATAAATACTTTTCTGGCTATTCGAACACTCTTTACTTACTGATGAACTTTTTCTTTTTAATGAGCTTCTTCAACACTTATGCTAGCGTTGGCAGTACTTCTGTGAGATGCTCAAAAGGCGCTATATTAAGTGTCTAGATTCAACAGCAGAAACAACAACTACAGTACTACTACTTCCACTAACTACATATGATACTAGGCCTATTAACTACATATACACACATACATTATATATGTCGCGTAATCAAAATTTATGGTAAGGCCATATTATATATATATATATACATATGCATACAGTTACCTTTGCGAGGCTGAGTCGACTTCCGCTGCGTTCTAACTTCCGCTTTTCCTGGGCGCCAAACATGATGTCATCCCACTTAACCCTCCAGTTCACTTCCGCCAACTCCGCCTCCAGTTTATAATGTCTACGGATTCAAAGGAAGACAGACTGAACCGAGTCGTATCAGAAATGTATATTGTATATATGCATATTTGTATATATGTAAGCATGTATGTATTTGAACAGTTAAGCGCCATTTTGAAACCTTTCAACAGCTCTGCTGTAGACTGACCTGCACAAAAGTAATGTTCAGTTAAATGTAAGGTAAGATATCGCCTTTGAGAGCCACTAAAAGGTGCTAAATAAATAATCAAATACAGTATAAATTGCTATGTATAGAAAGATATATCTTTATGTAAGGTCAAGCAGCTAAAGATAAGCTAAGATACGATATCCAAATGAAATGCCTTAAAAAAGAAAATCATGACCAGCTCCCGTGAGCTTCTAAGACGGTTTTAGCACCAAAACGTATGTCGTGTTTGTCTAGCTCCAGTACCTGTAGACAAAGCATGCTGCCAGAGACACGACCACGAGCATTGATCCAAGGATGATCGTGACGATCGCATATTCAGGAAAGGGCTCTAAAACACAAGGACATACTCAAGAAGGAAGTATACTGCACAATGCATACTTAGAATCCGTTCCGAAAGTCGCCATGGCATACACCAGGAGAAGTTCTGTCAAAGACAATACGCTGGTTTGGAGGTTTCAAACGGTGCCACAAAATGTCCGATTAATGGAAACAAGTGCACAACAGCTGTACAATACACCAATCTGCTGAGTGACCTAACAACTAACTGACTGATTGAGTGATTGGCTGATTGAGTGATTGGCTGACTGATTGAGTGATTGGCTGACTGATTGAGTGACTGGCTGATTGAGTGATTGGCTGACTGATTGAGTGATTGGCTGATTGAGTGATTGGCTGACTGATTGAGTGATTGGCTGATTGAGTGATTGGCTGACTGATTGAGTGACTGGCTGACTGAGTGATTGGCTGACTGATTGAGTGATTGGCTGACTGATTGAGTGACTGGCTGATTGAGTGATTGGCTGACTGATTGAGTGATTGGCTGACTGATTGAGTAATTGACTGACGGATAGAATGATTGGCTAACCGACTTATCGGTGCGAATGATGGCATTTTGTGATTGACTGACTGGTTGATTGAGTGACTGACTGACTAATTAATAGAATAGAGCTTCGATGGGTCATTTATTTCATTTTGATGGTTCATAATTAGGATAACGGAGCAATAGAAGTTATTATAATAGAATAGAAACAAGCAGAATAGAATGAAAATAGAAAAATAGCTCATAAATCGATTGTCTGACTGATCTTTGCTTTGCCTGCTTAATGCACACAGACACAGACAAAGAGTGAGACACTAACAAAACAGACAAATACATCAAAAGACAAATAGTCACACAAACAGCCAATGACAAACAGAGAGATAAACATGCAAATAAACAGAGAACTCACAAACAACTAGACAACTAAAAGCGCCTCTATATAAATTTAAACGGGCGCAATATAAATGTGCGAATGCAAAGACATTAAGAAGACAAACAGAGCCATTAGCACTCAAATAAACAGACAAACATATACAAGCAAACAAACACACAGACCAAATGACCTGTAGACTGATGAACAAGCTAACAAAATGCAGGATGAAATAAGCGCTTCTGAATGGATCGATTGTAGAGACGCTATATAAATTTTCCAAATGAACGAACGATTGTGCGCTATATAAATTTATCGAATGAACGAACGATTGTGCGCTATATAAATTAACCAAATGAACGAACGATTGTGCGCTATATAAATTTTCCGAATGAACGGACGATTGTGCGCTATATAAATTAACCAAATGAACGAACGATTGTGCGCTATATAAATTTACCGAATGAACGAACGTACTGTGCGGCACTGCCGTCCATTCGATAGCGCGCAGGATCTGTAATCCAACGATTTCGGGTTATATACATTAGAGCCTACTGAGCGAACTCATTCTAACGACCATGGACAAGTTGTTCTCGCACACTCGCGCTCGGATTTACTGACCTCTTTCACACAAAAAGTACACTCAATAAATTAACGCAATAAATAAATAAATACAATAAATGAAGAAGATGAGACGAGAGACAGATGGAGGACACACCATCCTTGGGGCATCCAAGACCATCGAATCCGCACTTGGGGGTGTCTGGAGGCGGCGAGGTCCGTCCCCCGGCCCAGTGGATCTTCCTGCCTTCAAATTCCTCGTAGGCTTTTCGGTCGCCATAATAGTTGGCCACAACCTAACAGGAGTAAAATTAATGTTATATATATATATATATATATATATATATATATATATACACACATATATATCGGCTTTTAATACCAGATGTATTCAGCTAAAACATCTCAATTTCAAGTAATTTGTTGATATTATTAAAAGATTGTAACTGTACATGAATCATCATCATCATTATCATCATCATCATCAACATCATCATCATCATCAACAACAGTTTCTGACGTCAGCCATATCGCGACCATGAGTTCGATTGACTGATCTTCATTCTGTTATTTGTCAAATCTAATGTTTTTTTCTCATGTTTAGTCCAAGTCTTGTTATGTCTTTGTTTGCAAAATTATATCCATTTATATAGCGCAGTCAGAGACTCTCTTAATGCATCTCTGTCTCACTAGTTTTCTTCGTTGCTTATCTACGGGGTATTCTCTTCTGATGCGTCTTTATATCTGTCTGTCACCCTTCTGTATGTCTTTATGTCTGTCTGTCTCCCTTCTGTACGTCTTTATGTCTGTATGCAACCCTTCTATCGTATCGGTTGACTTCTGTAGCACCCCAGTTATAAAATCTATTTATTTTATTTTCTCTGTTTTTAATTACTTCGTTTTTTACAAATCAGTGAACTTTTATAATTTTGAGAATATTTGAGACAAAACTGGGCAAAATTATATAAAATTGCATTCAGTTACTATGACTAGTAATATGACTGCACAGAATGGGTTTTCGCAGGATACTATATACATTTAAAATAAATAAGAGTAAATAAAATAGGATAACATTTGCATAAGGTTGCATCGCAGGAGGTTACACTACGTAAAACTACATCGCAGGAGATTACATTACATGAGATTACATGCAGTAAATTAAGAGCAATTCGGTCAGATTCTTCTGACCTCGAAGATTCCTGTATCTGGATCCATATCGAGGAGAGAATAGTCGGCATTTCGATCTCCGATCTCATCGATGTTAACGGTGCCTGTTATCCCTATAAGTTCAAACACACAAGCACGAATGATATCTCAGACAGACAGACAGACAGGCAGACAGACATACATACAGACAGACAGACAGACAGACAGAAAGGCAGGCAGGCAGGCAGGCAGACATACAGACTGACAGACTAAGCGAGTGAATGAATGGACGATCGAATATATAATCAACAAGTGAACGAACATTTTATTTTTTTAGATTGATCACAGAAGTGCAGAATGCAAATAATGGTAATTGTAATCGAAACTGTAACTGTAGCAGAATATTTGTATAGCGCCACTCAAATGTCTAGGAGGTATTCTATGGATGGATGACATTGATGTATAACAGGTGTCAACAACATTGGTCCGCTGTATGGGAGGATGACCCTTTACTTGAACTACCGAACGAACTAAGAAATGATCGATCCCTCGATAAGGAATGATCGATCCCTCGATAAGAAATGATCGATCCCTCGATAAGGAATGATCGATCCCTCGATAAGGAATGATCGATCCCTCGATAAGGAATGATCGATCCCTCGATAAGGAATGATCGATCCCTCGATAAGCAATGATCGGATCCTCGATCAGCCGATGTACAGCTGGATGCATTGATACGTGAACTGACCCTCGAAGGTTCGGTTCCACATCCTCAGGGTCATCTGGATCCCGTCCCTTGGGTCCATTCCAGCGGCCAGGGTTTCGTTCAGAGCCAAAGCGTAGAGAATGACAGCGTCATGGAAGGCACCGACGAAGCTGTTCACCTGCATAGCAACACCGTCTGTACGTAACTGTATTTGTAATTGTAATTGTAATTGTAAATCTGAACTTTTATAGAGCGTATTTTTTGCTCTGTTCTCTTCTGCTTTACTCTACTCTACTCAACTCCATTCTACTTATTATTATTAATTAGAAACTTCTAGAGCGCCGGTGTCTAATGTACAAGGCATCAACCGATGGTTGCGTCAAATTTAAGCCGCATTCAGGTCAGTGTCCAGAAGATGAGTCCACCAAGACAGAGAGGCAGCCTACAGCGGATAAGCCAACTGAAAAAGGTAAGTCTTAAGTCGAGAACGAAGTGACGTAAGAGACTGGACATAAGGTACTGATGCAGGAAGAGAATTCCAAATTTCGGTCCAGCAACCGAAAAAGCTCGCTTATCAAGAACTCCATTCTACACTACCATACTCTACACTACTCTGCTGTACTCCATTCTAATTAATGGACTTAATATTGACAAACTGACTGTAGTGGTAGAGGCTCAGGTCTACACGACACTCACGAGTGCTCAGTCAATCAGCATCATATTCCAGTGGCAACTTAACAATTCCTAAGCCCAGAAAATAGCCGTAAAGTTGCTTTAGATTAATAAGCAGCGTTGCGTATGTTACGCCAGTTGCGTGCGGACTCGCCTCATCGTCACCGTAGATGGAATTTCCGTACTCGTCCAACGCCCGGCGCTTGACCTCGTCCGAGAACATCCGGTACTTGGCGCTGTTCGGCTTACGAAGGGTGACCGTCATCAGCGACTCGTAGATGCGTTGCGCTTTGAGGTTTCGTTCCTCTGGGTCTCTTTCTCTGTACCATGGTCGAGCCAACGTCGCCTTGCTTCAACGCACAGTGCAACTCAAATTACCACAAAGTAACGGTAAAGGCAAAATGGTAGAAAGGTGAAGGTAATATGTAAAGGTAACCAAGTTATAAGCAAAAAATAAGGATAATCGTAAAAAGGTAAAAAAAAGTAAAGGTAAAAGTAAAAATAGAGGTAAAAGTAAAGAAGTAAAGGTAGATATAAAAATAAATGTAAACAATAAAGGCAAAAGGTAAAAGTAACAAAGATAAGAGTAAAAAAGTAAAGATGAAAGCAAAGCAAGTAAAAGTAAAAGTAGAAATAAAGGTAAAGGTAAAAAGTAAAGCAAAGGTAAAAAATACATGTGAGGGTAAAAGGTTATAAAAATGTAACAGGTGAAGGTAACAGGTGAAGGTAACACACTTGCATAGGTGTACCTGTTTCTGTAGAAATGCGTTGTTTGAATGGCCATTTTATTGCGGTGGACATGATAAACACAACAATTGAACAGCAAGACACGTGACGAACCACTCAACTTGCTTTGGTAACCATATAAAGACCACAAAGAGATGGAGGGCTGGGCTGGTACTGATGGCCTGGCAATTTATAGACTGCCATCCATGCGAGTACCAACAGCACTCTTGCATGCTTTACTTCTAGGTGCTTGAAAGCGTCATACGCACAGCGCCAAGCCGTCACACAAGCTGCGCTGTGCTTTAAAATGACGCACGGTAATGCTGTTTGCCGTGTTGTGATGCTAGTTACCGTGTTGTAATGCTGTTTATCGTGTTGTAATGCTATTTACCGTGTTGCAATGCTATTTACCGTGCTGAAATGCTATTCAGTGCAGTGAAGTGAAATGTAATTTAATAGAATGCAGTATGCGAAACAGTTGAGAGACAAAGCAGTGCAGTGTAATGTATGAATACCGTTACGATTACGAGGGCTGTTCAGTTTTAGTCGAGATAGAAAGATTTATTAGAAAGTTACATCACGTTTTATAAATACATATGTGATGCGATTTTAGTTAATGTAATCTGACGGTCTAACAAATTATATTGTATTGTATTATGACGTAATGTAATGAATTATATTGCATTGTATTATGACGTTGTATAATGAATTATATTGTATTGTATTATGATGTAATGTAATGAATTATATTGTTTTGTATTATGACGTAATGTAATGAATTATATTGATTTGTATTATGACGTTATATAATGATTTATATTGTATTGTATTATGGCGTAATGTACTGAATTATATTGTATTGTATTATGACGTAATGTAATGAATTATATTGTATTGTATTTTGACGTAATGTAATGAATTATATTGTATTGTATTATGACGTAATGTAATGAATTATATTGATTGTATTATGACGTAATGTAATGAATTATATTGATTGTATTATGACGTAATGTAATGAATTATATTGATTGTATTATGACGTAATGTAATGAATTATATTGCATTGTATTATGAGATACTGTAATGGAAATGAAATGAAATTTTCCATTGCTTGTAACGGGTTGTTTTGATCGATGCGACGGTACAACCGTCGTTCTACGTCTTGAGGCTTTATTTAAAACTGACAATTCGTAGCCGAAGTCATTTCAGTCGCAATGAAAAGCATTTCACTGATGTTGTTCTCTTCCGGCTCAACCGACGGAGATCCTGAGGTCCTAGTAAGTGCGCGTCAGACGACTGTTGTTGTTGAAACCGTTGTCCGTCTCTTCGAGCTCCGTTCCAGCTACCAGCAGATGATGGAATTAAATCCTTTCGTGGCATACAAAGCACCACATTGCCAACCTCAGCCATCATCAAAACTACCACGAGACCAATTCCATTTCCGCATTCAGTCCCAATTCATGTATATATATATATATATAATAATAGTCCCTCTCACATACACGTATATATCACAGTCCCAATGATCATCATATATATATCATATATATGGACTAAGATGCATATATTTTAAATATGATTCGGATTAATATATACACATATCTTCTAATCTAGTAGTAAATTAGAATATATGTGTATATATTAGTCCGAATCATGTTTAGAATATATGTGATTGTATTGTATGTATACAGGATTATTTGTAATGCACTATTGACATTGCTTTTATGATGGTTTAATTATAAGTCATATACAAACCGAATTCATATATACATATGAACCATACATATTTAACATATAAATATATGAATGTAAGTATATCTATTTAAATGTAAGACCATCGATTCAACTTATGGAAGCCGCCATAAATACATGATAATGAGAAGCTTACACAGTCTCAGAGATCTTCACAGCAATGAGAATGCCATTATTTTGTGTCAATGCATCTGTTTTTCGACGTCTGCGTGTGTCTATGTGTGTCTCATTGTGTATTCATGTGGTTTTGGATCGCTGAATCCTCGAAGCCCAACCGGACAGCGAGCGGTCTTAGACATGAATGAAAGGCTGTTCATCGGGACCTCGAGGCTTAAGAGGCGAATTTCAGCGGAATCTATACACGCAATAATTGCGCTGCATGCCACCGTGACATTTTCCCTTTTCGTCTAAACCACCTCGTGTTTTTTTTAAACTAAAGTCTCATCATAGCAGACAATGTTTGTTTATATCTTATGTATGTGTAGTTACATATGGCGTATAGGATAGGACCGAGTAGGTTGAGTAGTTGTACGTCTTTTGTAGATTTTGGCGGGAAAGTCGACCTTATAAAAGGTGTTGTTTTTATGTTTGGCTATGGCTGGATTTTTCTTTTGATCCTGCGTGACTGTTTTTCTTCCTAGTCTCTTTCGATGAGTCGTGTTTAAGTTTCACTGAGTGGATGACTTGTTTGGTTCTTCTGAGATGTTTTGCGGTTTTGGTTCTCTTTGAACCGTTTTTTCACCGTCTGTTGGTGGACGTTGTATTTTTTCTTCTTGAGAGGCTGTTCGCTGATTTTGTCTCCGCCTGAAGTCGTCGTCTTGTTTCTCTGTCAGTCTCTTGTAAATAGCTCAAGTAATAAACCATTTTATTCTAAAGCTGATATATTATTCCATATCCCTCGACTACCTGTTACAGTGTATATGTATGTATGTATGCATGTATTTATGTATGTATGTATTTAAGTAAGTATGTATTTATGTATGTATGCATGCACGTATGTATGCATGTATGTATGTATCTATTTATGTATGTATGTATTTATGTATGTATGTATGTATGTATTTATGTATGTATGCATGTATTTATGTATGTATGTTTGAATATATGTATGTATGTATGTGTATATGTACGTATGTTTGTAATTATGTATGTATGCATGTATGTATGTATGTATTTATGTATGTATGCATGTATGTATGTATTTATGTATGTATGTATTTTTGTATGTATTTATGTATGTATGCATTGTTTGTATGTATGCATGCATATATGTACACTTACAATAGAGCCTTGTTGCTCTTAATAGTTGACAATTTGACACAAAGCAGCGCAAGATGAACTGGTTGTCTCACTGGCCAGAACTTGCAGAGTGCAGAAAAGGAGCTTCGCTGTGGTCAACCCATCCTTCTTCAGTAAATTTCCTATAGTAACCCCCCACATGAGCGCCTCAGTCGTTTTTATCTTTATTCCGAGAGATCTTGAAGACCGTTATTTTTAGTTAGACCGACGTTTTATGTTGTCAGATGGGAAGCCTTTCGACGAGTCACTCTTGAAGAGGCGCTATATAAATTTGTGATTAGAATAACAGCTGATAATTTATGAGCTGCTTGTGAGCCACAATACGGATTGCATTATTGTCGCCAATAATATATAATTTATATTTTTATATAGCTTATTCATGGATGTATATGTATACTATATTTAGGGTACCTACGTCTATTTCGTTTGAAATACGTCACTGATATAGATACATAAATATTTTATAAGCATATACTGTATATATGCATGTAATTTTAAGCCTTAGTTTAGGTTTTCCAAATTAAATGGATTTCTATTGGACTTCTCAAGAGGGTTACAAACTTTTACTACTAACTGTTTCAGTTGAAGTGACCATCGATTGATGCCTTGCGCAGTATATATATATATGATGGCGGTGGAACTTAGATTGGATAAGACTTGTAGACACGATACATCTGGCCACACTAGCAGTAAGGGCGTCTTTGTAACTCCTTATCCTCTTCCTCCTCTTCCTCCTCTTCCTTCTCTTCCTCCTCTTCCTCCTTCTCCCCTTCTCTTCTTCCTCCTTCTCTTCTTCCTCCTTCTCTTCCTCCTTTTCCCCTTCTCTCCTTCCTCCTTATCCCCCTTCTCTTCTTCTTCCTCTTCCTCCTTCTTCTCCTTTTCTTCTTCCTCCTTCTAGTGTACAGTCGTCGTTGCTCTGGCTGTGTATTGCTGAGAGACGAGCGTTTGAATGCCAATGGAATGAAAAGGCTATTATGCCTCTGTCGACGATTACCATGCCTATGGCAGTACGAAACATGCACGAAGTAAATTGATCTGGCATAATTCAAATTACCAGCGCTGGCTATATGAGGCTTCTATTGAGGAGGTTGGGCTGTAGGATAGATTATAGTACATCCGTCCGTCTCTTCCTGCCCGTTTTTCTTTGTTCGTCCGTCCCCTCGTCAGTCGGTCCTTGCTTTACCCCAAACTGCGTCTCTAAGGTCGGCTTCCAAGCGAGTAATTGCAGGCAAAGCTTTGTTGGAGAAATATTTTCGTGGAAATAGCCGAGCTAAGCAGCTTCGTTATTATTAGTTTAACACAATCACACTCTTCTTCGATAGGCTGAAACCGTCAACGTATATTATATATTTGTATGTATATATAGACATACAAGTATTACAGAGATATATATATATATGCAAAGACACACAAGTATAGGCCTATACCTATATATATGAATAAAGATATACTATGGTATATTTATATGCGTTTTCTCTTTAAATCTTCATCTTGGAACCGCTCATTACAGTTCGTCTATATTAAAAAATTAATATGGTGACATGTTCAGTCAAAATGAACCATAATTTTCATTCCCACTGATATATTAACACACTCTGGGTTATTGCTTTTAGCATCTGTGTTCTAATCGCTACTATCTGCTTTAATTCTACAGCGCTGGTCAGAACCTCCGCTTTTCCCCCTCGAAGTGGCTCCTCAGGGTTTTTTGTTTTGCTGGCTTTCATTTCTATTTTCCATGTCAAAATGGCATTACTATGATGAATGAAATTGTAACTAGCTTTTTTAAGTCAATAGAAATTCAACCTTTATAGCAGATAAGTCATACCAGCTTGGAAATAAACATTTAACCTAAAGATGATATATTATTCTATACCCCTAAACGACCTGTAACAATAAGAACTATACACATATATCAATACATACTACATACATACATACATATATGCATACATACATACGTACATACATATATAAAAATATATATATATTCAAGTACATATAAGCACATATATAAATACATATACATGCATTTATATAGATACATGCTTATACATACATGCATATAAAAGTACTATGTAAGCATATACATATATCCATATATGCTACATGTAAATTTGATATGCTTTTGTTCTTGTTGATGTGCTAGTAGCATGACGCAACAGCGTCAAGAGTATGAATCTCGGTGCGTCATGTGAAGCTGTTGTAAATTCTTCAGCCGCCGATGATGCTGAATGGAGGCGAGAGAAGGTGCTCACCTGCTGAAGAGGTCGATGTTGAAGAAGACGTACTCGCCGTTTCCAAAGTTCAGTTCGGCCGCTCTTAGCATCAGCTCTCGCACGGAATCCGGTTCCGTGCACAGCACGACGACTAGAAATCAAAACAGACTAATTACGATTGTTACAAAGTATTTGACTACATCTCAGACTTGTTCATTCGCGGTTTATGTTCCGCGCTCCTCAAACAGACCGCGATCCGTTTCTCTCCATCTCCATTGGGCGAAAGAAGTCCATAGTGATTGGCGTGCTCAACTGTCAACCGATAGGTTGGGGTTCAAATCCGCGCTATGATATAAAGACATTCGAGACTTCTGCTCCATCTGCGCCCCCTGGCGAACTCAGCTGTAAGAAGAGCTGAGTGCACGTGCACTCTGGTTGAGAGGATCAGGCGGCGAGGCAGAGAATTGGCCACCCGCCCTCATATACCAAAGCTAAGAAAGGAACTGATGTTCTTCTCGTAATCGTAATCGTAAACTCAAAATTTATAAAGCGCTACTTAAAACCTAAGCCCAGGGCACCAGCTTATTCACTAGCGTTGTTGCAAGTCCGTGGGGTTGTCCAAAGATGCCATGTGAAGAACCAAGCCCGGATGCCAGGAGACCAGAGAGAGGAGAGGAGGCTAGGGTGGGTTGTGCTTAGGCTAGGGTGGGTTGTCTTTTATTCTCTTGGTCTTTTTTAACGACTTCAGATTTGGCTGATACCCTGGGGTACCCAGGACTTTCAGTTTTTGACCATTAGGAAATGCAAAGTTCAGGCATTAGAAGACAAGATAAGACGTAAGTTAATGGAATAATGCAATGCGCGTAATTTATGGTGCTATACATAAAGATTTCTACCGAGAGGTCCCCCCAATTCAGCCTCAGGAAGCAGAAAATGGTCTTCATTATAGGATCTTCATTAAATGGACGAAGATGCTGATGGCAAATCGATGACGAAAGTAAGCCTATGATAAGGTAAGGTAAAGTGATAGGAGGTAAGGTTTGATAAAGTAAGTTAAGATAAAGTTGGGTACGGTAATGCGAGATGAGATGAGTCATGATGTGGCTTATCATCATCATCATCATCATCATCATCATCATCATCAGTTGCTGACGCCCGTGACGTCAACCATTTGGCGACGATGGGTGCGAATGAGTAATCTTCATTTTTTTGGTCATTTGCATTTTATATATATATATGTCATAGGTACTTCCACATCGCATGCAGATTAACTACTGAACTTAACATCAGCCTTCGAAAGGTTCGTAAAAGATTCTATATTAATCATCAACTACATTCATATATGTATATATATCCATATATGCAACGTATACATGCATACAACACTTGAGAGATTTCTAGTGTGCTGGTAATATTAAGCGACAACTAGTGTCCGATTTCGACAGACATTTGTGAAGCATGACAGCAGTCTTGGCCATCGTTTCGCCAAAAGAATCCCAATAACTCTGGTTTTATTCGGTGCCATAAATCGGGCGCCTCATGAATGACAAATGCCGGCAGCTATTGGGGGAGAGCCAGCATCTTGTCTCGGCGGAAGCGGAAGGGATCGTTTGTAATTTGGAGCGGGATCATGCACGAAAAATTGACACGAAAGCAATCATGGTGTGCGGCTGAAGCGCCGGTCTTAATGACCGCCATCGGGATGACCCAAGATCATCGGCTGAGGCCATCTGGCGATGGGTACGAAGAATATATCGACTGAGCCACCAGTGCAGAAAATAAATTGATTAGGTAGCGCCAAGAAAGGCAGACATATGGATATATGGACTGACAGACAGACAGACAGACAAAAGATTTTCAAAGAGACAGACAGACATACAGATTGACGGACAGATGGATGTATAGATGGACAGAGAAAAAGAAAGGCAGGCAGACAGACAGACATAAGGAGGGACGAAGGGAAGGACAGATGGACATACGTACCGACGAACATACGGACAGACAGATTGAAAGATAGGCCTTCAGAAATCAGTATCACAAATGAATTGCCAATATCAGCCAGAAGAATCAATTGCTTCTGACTTTCGCTAGAAATACGTTGTTCAGATACGAACTTAGAATTCATCTGTTTCAACTTGCTGATCAACTTCAATCTGTCATCCTGTCTCCCCGACCCACTGGATTTTTTGACCATACGTCTTCAACGGACGAAGATTGTGGAATAGGTTTAATATGTATTATGTATGTATGTATGTATGTATGTATGTATGTATGTATGTATGTATGTATGTATGAATGTATTTATGTATGTATGTATGTATGTATGTGTATGTATGTGCGTGCATGTATGTATGTACGTACGTATGTATGTATGAATGTATTTATGTATGTATGTATGTATGTTTATGTATGTATGGAAGAATGTATGTGTATACCTGTATTTATGTATGTATGTATGTTTGTATGCATGTATATAATATATCATCTTTATCTTAAATCTAAGCGACCATCGATTGTTGACTTGTGTTGACTTAATCTGCGTTGCTAAAATCTAATATAATCTAATTCAGTCCAATCCAATCTAATCCAGCCTAGTCTAATATAATCCAACCCAATTACTTTTTTAGCTACGTTATCATAAAAGCACAAATGACTTTGTCAAGCACCCTAGAAGTAGCCTGCTACTTACGATGCTATATAAATTGTCGTCATTACATTACATTTACATCACAAGATATCAATCGATGGTCACTTCAACACAGTGCTATACAAGTTGTTTACAGCATTCAGATCATAGATTGGATATTGCTCAGGAAGGATTTATGCTCAGTTCAAATTCGAATTCTGTTCGCAGAGCTGACGATGTCGTATATTATTATTTTGTTGTCGACTATTCGCCCATAAAAACTGATTTCCTCAACTTAACCTTTTCAGCGTTGAAGAAACCCGGATGTTAGGATATCGATAGAACATAATTTGCTCAAAGTCCCTCATAAATACTTCCACATAATCAAATTAGAATCTCTTAATCACAGCCTTTGTTTGTCGGCAGCGTTTGATTTGTATGGGCCGGGGTTAGGGAGAAACGTCTCTCATGGCATCACAGGCTCATATCTTTCCTTTATGGAATGCATTTCCCCGTGTTATTGGGGCCCTGCCCAAAGGTCTCCCCTGCCAGACATAAATCGCCCTCCGCATCTTTAAGTATATAGGTATGCATCGATGTATATCACATTTTTATAGCGCCCTTTTGAACTTCTGAAACTTTATAAGTCTTGTCTTCAATCGTCTTCGAGCCGAGGATTGGCTGCACCACGGACAATTTTGTGCCATCTGCTTCTATCCATTTTCTCCAGTAGTAACTGGTCGAACGATAATTCAGTCCATGACTTGATATTATCGATCCATGTCATCTTGGGTCTTCCATGAGCTCGGGAACCAGGAATTGTGCCTTGGATGATTTGTTTCTCTAAACAGTCTCCACTCTTTCGTAGCGCTTGCCCGAAGTATGAACGTCACATTGGCATAATATTTTATTACTTGCGTGTTGTACGCCGAATTCATGTCGATATTCATTTTAGTACATGTCTAAACATATACAATGTGTGATGTAGTCATATGTTGTCTGTATGAAGGGCCGATCAAATTGCGTGCCTGCTGAAGTCTTTGAAAGCCGCCTTCGTCCATCCACTCATCCATCCATCCATCTATTCATCAAGGCCGACATGGCTTCATCTTCGTCAATCGGCTTCAGATGCGACTCGTGGAAGCTGCCTTTTTATTGGTATCATCTTTAATGGTGCTAAATGCCGCGTCACGCCACAACGAAGACAACAGCATCGGCGTCATCATCGTCATCATCATCATCATCATCATCGTCGTTGTCGTAAGCAGCAGCAGGCTTCAGCTTAGATGGATCCTTAGGCGATGACATCAAGGCTTCCTACTTGCTATGCATGCAATCTGCGTTAAATGCACGCCTCAAACAACGTCTGGTAATATCAGAGACTAGTATGACTTTTTATTACTATTTCTGCATTTGTTGCACGCCACTATCTAATCATTAAGCATCAACCGATGGCGCTGAGCAATTGTGAGTGAAGTTCCCTACACAGTAACCGTCTTAGGGGAGGCTGGAACTCGTACTGGTCACGTCACAAGCCGAGCGCTCTAACCAATAGGCTACCATGCCCCACACTAAGGTGGTTACAACGTCTAAAGACGTAAACTATTTATTTATAAACTATATATATATATATATATATATATATATATATATATATATATATATATATATATATATATATATATATATATATATATATATATATATATATATATATATATATATATATATATATATATATATATATATATATATATATATATATATATATATATATATATATATATATTGTCTAGCGAATTACTTCTTGACTGCTTCAATGTCAAAATATGGTAGCAAAATTAGATTTTAATTATATTTAATTGGTAAGACTATCCGGTCTCTTGAAATGAAGCCGAAAGGCTGTTCTACAACCATATTTTGCATTTATGTATGTACATATGTTTGTATTAACATGTATATACATGTAGAATAGGATGCATGTATGCATCTATGCATTTATGTATGAATGTTTGTATATATGCATGTATAATAGGATGCATGCACGTATTGTAATTGTAATTTATAATTTATATATCGCCACTTCAAGATAGACTCATCAGAGGCGCTCCCGGCTCGATGTCTCAGAGCTAGTAAGAAATAATACGGTATGGCATAGCATGTATATATATATATTTATGTCGCTTTTGTATAGCTTTTCCGGGATTCCGGTTATACCTGTATACATGGGTATATATACCTGGAATCGAATCCTAGACCATGAACTGAAAGACCGATACATTTTAACCACACAGCAGTCTGGTCACCAACTACACCAAGACCACCACAAGATCTGTCATCACTAATGCAAATCGATGCCTCTATAGCTGGAAAAAAGACTGCACTTATTTCGTAGGCATAACAAGTAATGCAGGTTGACGGAGCATTTTGCGCTTCTAATAGCCATGTCTGCTAAAAGATATAAGACTGACGGACAGACATCCAGACGGACACACGCACGGACAGACGGGTGGACAGTTGGACGGTCGGACAAACTGACAACTCAAAGGACGGACGGACGGACGGACGGCAGCTAACAGGAGTCACGAAAGCGTAGCTAAGATGCTCTTATTACTTAAAAGCTGTCTCGTGATAGTCACACTCATTGTCGCCTTCTGTCGGACAACTACTTCTAAAGGCCACATTAAGGCTGTTTATATAAAAGTCATAGTGACTGCTTCATTACTAGACAATTACAATTACGTCTGTTAGCGTTATGAACGTATATGACCGTGTATGAGAAGATGCTCATAAAGTCAAATTATGAAAACTGGGTTTGATACTGCACTATAGATTGGGCTGGAATTGCTGAATAATTAGATGAAAACCGCATGTTTCCATCAAAAATTGTAAAAAGTTACAATTTTTAAAGACGGAGGACCTCTCTCGCCAGCCTCTATTGAGAAATCGCAAGATGAAGCTTACCATAACTATGACCCGACTTATAAGTCGCTGTGCCTAAGCGTCGTGGATGTTTATGAATGCTATAAAACGTAGCCTATAGTCACACGCCTCTCAGGCAGCCATCATTGAAATCTCCATAAAACCTGCTTAAAATGAATGTTTATAGGAGTGGTCATTTGCATAATAACCGATGCACACGGCTTCGAAAATGGCACCAAAGGAATCTGCTAAGTTAAATTATTGTTGCAGGACACCATAATAATAAAATCGATATTGGAATACTTAGACGGTAAAACTCTAACTAAGGACTCACCGGTTGATAGCTAACATAGCAAAGAATATAAAAAATGCAAACACTCATTTGGCCCATTTTATGTCTACTTGCTATCTGCGATCGTTTTGCAAATTAACTATTCCGACTTTGTGAGGGTTTTCTCAGTCACAGTCACATATTAGTGTCTGTTGTTTTCAGACATTTTCTTACCCATGGTGTAGGAACATCTGATCACCGCAGTGATGTGGTTGCAATTCGTTTCGTTGTGCCTTCTGTGAAAGCCATAATATTTGGAGGCGTTTCTTGACATCGGTTGAGGCTGACGGATGAGTTTCCTCGCAAGAAATGTTCAATGAGTTTATGGAAAATGGTAGAAGGCTTCGATATACTGTAAGTCTGAATATTATTATTCATAGATGTCTTTCTACAGACGAATGCGAGGGTCTGGATCGTACATTAGTACATCACGACATGATCCTCGGTAAACGAACATGTATAACATGCGTATATTCGCCCATCCTTCTGTTCGTCCGTCGGTACGTTTGTCTGGTCGTCAGTCAGTCTGTCTGTCTGTCCGTCCGTCCATCCGTCCATCCATCCATCCATCCATCCATCCATCCATCCATCCATCCATCCATCCATCCATCCATCGGTACAGTTGTCTATCTATCTGTCTGTCTGTCTGTCTATCAATCTATCCATCCATCCATCCATCCATCCATCCATCCATCCATCCATCCATCCATCCATCCATCGGTACAGTTGTCTATCTATCTGTCTGTCTGTCTGTCTATCAATCTATCCATCTACCTATCTACCTACTTACCTATCCGTCCATCCGTCCGTCCGTAAGTCAATCTCTGTCTGTCCGTCCTTTCGTCCCTCCATCCGTCCATCCGTCTGTCTGTCTGTCTTCTTATCTTTCTTTCTTTGTGTCTGTCTGTCGATCTTTCTTTCTGTGTCAATTCCTATCCCTCTGACTATTTACTATCGCTGGTGGGTTGTCTGTCAGCCTGTACATCTATCTGACTTTACCCATCGCATCCCCAATATATATTCATGTTTATGAGAGCTTTCCGTAGATGGAAATTCTTCTATCTCAGATAATGTATTCCCATAGATTATCTGAGTAGTTTTTGTGCTCATATGAAGGGAACTACAATTCGCGAATGTCCGTCCTATCCGGTCCTATAATCAAGCTGCGCGGATTTAATGTTTTATTTATAGGATTAATTTAATTAAGGATTTCTTATCTTTGGCGTCATATAAATCCGCCAGATACCCGAGACTTGGAGTCGAGTTACGTTGACCGCAATCAGGGCCCCACTGGCTTCATTTGCCCACGATGATCTCTGTCCGTATGCGAGTATGTATGTAATTATGTATAAGCACGTGTATGCATGTACATATATATGTATGTATGTATGTATGTATGTAAGTATGTATGTATGTCTGTATGACTGTATGTATATATGTATTTATGTATGTATGTGCTCATGTATGTATGTATATATGTATGTATGTATGTACATATGTATGTATGTATTTATGTATGTATGTATTTATGTATGCATGTATTTATGTATGTATGCATGCGTGTATGTATGTATGCTATGTATGTATGTATGTGTGGTATGTATGTATGTATGTGTGGTATGCATGTACATATGCATGTACATATGCATGTATGTATGTATGTATGTATGTATGCATGTGTTTATGTATATGTACGTATGTACGTATATATACGAACATGCAATTATTAGAAATCCTTTCCCACAGTCTGGTTCTTTGCTTGTCAGTACAGGTCTTTGCTTAGCGTGGCTGTGTGTGAAAGCGAGTGTGTGTTAAAGGTTTCCGTTGAACGGGAACATTAATTAATAGGGCAAAACGGAAACATTTTAGAGGGAACGTATCCAATTCCAAACACCACACACCGTAGCCGTATGCCTGCTTGACTGTTGGATCTTGACCTAGAACCGAACCCTTCTTGCCTAAAGATTTTGTTTTGACTGAGCGACTGTGAATAAGCTGGTTTTCGCGACTTCGCTTTCGTTGGGCGTTGTAGAAATCTCTTGCCTACAATTACGACTGCGATCGGTATGCGCTGAAAGACAAGGTCTCTTAGAATTAGACCACAGATTCAACGCTGGAAAGGGTGGATTTGTAGAGGAGCGGAGAGAAGCGGAGAGAAGCGGAGAGGAGCGGAGAGGAGCGGAGAGGAGCGGAGAGGAGCGGAGCGGAGCGGAGAGGAGAGGAGAGGAGCGGAGAGGAGCGGAGAGGAGCGGAGAGGAGCGGAGAGGAGCGGAGAGGAGAGGAGAGGAGAGGAGAGGAGAGGAGAGGAGAGGAGAGGAGAGGAGAGGAGAGGAGAGGAGAGGAGAGGAGAGGAGAGGAGAGGAGAGGAGAGGAGAGGAGAGGAGAGGAGAGGAGAGGAGAGGAGAGGAGAGGAGAGGAGAGGAGAGGAGAGGAGAGGAGAGGAGAGGAGAGGAGAGGAGAGGAGAGGAGAGGAGAGGAGAGGAGAGGAGAGGAGAGGAGAGGGGAGGAGAGGAGAGGAGAGGACAAAGTAACAGCGTAAGTCGATGAGAGGCAGCAGGAGAGACAGGAAAGCAGAGCGAACAAACGTAAGATGGCAAATGGACCCCGGAAGTAAGTCTGGCTTCCAGAATTACCGTCAAGGGACACACGGTGAAGGTAATTGCACTGAATGAAATGATTGTTCATGCTCTCTGCTGTCCAAAAAAGGATCAGATGCCGGAAATCTTCTCTCTGTATCTTGGTGGCCAGCGATGATACAGCTCAGCGGCTTAACCTTCGAGACATTTAGGTCTACTCGAGCTGAATATCGTACGGAGACACAGAAGTAGGCCGCGCTTTTGGTTTTTGTATATGAATAAAATATTTAGGCTTACAACGTATGTAGAGCGACCTTTACAAAACAACTTAAGTTTCCACGATCCACTTCGGTCAATGACAACTCGTTGTCCACCAGTTCATGAGATGGTATGCAATCTTTCGGTTCTCCGAACTGGACAGACAGACAGACAGACACACCCACAGGCACACACAGGCACACACAAACTCACACACAGACACACACAGACACACACAGACACACACCGACACACACAGACAGACAGACGGGCACACAGACACACACACCTACACACAGACACATGCAGACAGACATTTTACCGAATTCCCTTTCTCTCCAACTTCCTCCAGTTAAACTTAATTCATTCACCTGTCATCTTTCACCGCCACCTGTCTGTCAATCAGTCATCTCTTCCCCAACCACCCTCCAATCAGCAGCCACTGTCCATCATTCAATTCTCCCTCTCTTCGTCTTCTTTTGTGACCCTTGTGCATCCTACTTGTCTTCCTCTCTGTCTTCTCTCTTGACAGACGTTAGCAAATTAGTAAAGCGTCTATTAACAACCGTCCGGCCTTAAACACTAATAATATAGTTCGGAAAGTTAACACAAGTGAATACAGTTCCAAATAAATAAATAAATAACAAGAAATAAATAACAAAGCCTATAATTTTATTAAACTAATATCAATGTCGTCTAGCGCGCATTTCACTGCAGAAATAGAAATCTCTTTTGACACATCTTCTGAACGGATAACGCCAGGATGGTCAAACAGGTTGTGATTGGAATGATGGATGGCGGAGCGATCAGAGATAGACCGAGCAGAGACTGGCTGGATGACATCAGATACTGGTGCGAGACGGACGTGCATAGGCTGAGTCTGCTGGCACAGGACAGAGGGACAGTGCATGGAGACATACACCTAAGCGTGCGATTGACACCAAGGGGCGAAGAGTCCATGAATTTAAAGAAGAAGAAGAAGAATAGAAGAAGAGGAAAAACGATGAAAATGACCGAGGTTGATGAGAACGATTACAAGGAGCGGCAGGAGGACAAATGGACGATGGGACTGCTGATGAGGAGGTTGGTGTACTTAACCGTAAAACGACTTAAGGATGACGGCAACCATGTCTGGTGACATCAGAGGACAAATACAGGCGGCCACTTTCGCATTGTCCGGTTTGGTTTTTTGAGGAGGCGTCACGCCATTATGCTAGCCCCAAATTGACTTGTGCGAAGCCTAGCAAAACAGGCCATAGAAATTCCCGGATTATAAAGACACAATAACATGACATAGCATAGCATAGCATAGCATAAAATAATTAAGCATGAGATGACACAGTCAAAGAGAACATAACATGGGTTTTAAGCGATTCGGAAGACATATATGTTGTTATATACACTGTAGAAAAGTTAGATGAGTTTCTTGCAGTGTAATAAAAATGGAAGTAAATGGGGTAGAAATATATAAGTATCGGTCATCAAACTTGGGCTGGACAATAGAAGATCGTCCAAAGTAACTGACGACTAGAAAGATCTTCAGAATATTTTCCGGATGTTTTTTCGTATTTGGACACTTCTTTGTTAAGTTCTGAATCCGTCAGTGCGTCGATGATAATGATGATGACGACGACGACGACAACCGCGACGACAAAAAGGATGATCATGATCACGAATATTTTTATTATGATTGTGATAATGTTCACCTCTTGGTACTAAAACAACAAAAGCAGGAACAACAATAACAACAATAACAACAAATAAGGCGACAAAACTTGTTCTTCGTGCTCCCTCCCTCCGGAACTGAAAAATTATGAAATTTTGTGCTAAAATCTCATTATTTTTATCAATCAATAAACACTGTAAGCAGTGTAAAGTTGTAACTGAAATTGAATTAAAATAAGTTACATTATATTACATAATTAAAATAACTTAGTAACACAATTCTTTTATTAGAAACTAAATTATTTTTTGTGTATATGTCTGTAGGTTTGTGCGCGTGTTTGTCTGTATTTGTATTATTATTCCGATAAACTGGTATTTTTCTGTTGTTGGTTAATCCATGAATTGCTTTAGTCAGCTTTATCACTCAATCAGCATGCAAGTAGCCTATTATGGCTGCTGGCCACAACTCAGAAAGCACAGTTGAGCATGGCTTAGAGACATTCAAACAGACGGATGGACGTACGGACAGATAGACGGACAGGCAGACAGATAAATAGACATACAGCCAAACAGACAGGCAGACAAACAGACAGGCATACAGAAAGACAGGCAGACACGTACATATATGCAAATAGACAGACAGAGACAGAAATAGATAGCCCTTCCTAAATACCCCTTTGCATCTGTAGTTATGTGGTTGAATCCGCAGTGGAAACTGGGAACAGTTGAACTGGATTAACTTTTCGAAACCCTGTTTGGCATTTTCGCTCGACATTTTCCTGGTCACGTGAAATCGGAAACCGGTTTATCTCCGAAATTGGACAAGAAATCCCAAAGCTTATGATCGGCGACGAATTCAGATTCTGATCAAATGACCAGACGTTGTTGCAAGCCTTGTTGTCTCGTGATGGCCAGCTAAAATTTCTCTGTTTATTGTGTGCTTCGGCCAGCGCACAATGTAATATGTAATGTATAGTGCAACATCTCACATGTTAATTTGTTTAGCGCCATGCCTGTAAGTCATATCCACTCACAGAGGGCACTACATCTCACGCTAAACAGTAGGGTGCTTAGTCTAGAGTTTAAAGGTTACACAACTGCCTACAGCTAGACACCTATATCGCTTGTTTCAAGTTGTCTGCGTGTTTTTCCGATTGTCACTCTCTGTTTGTATCTGTGCCTCTCTGTCTCTGACTGCGTCTGACAGTCTCTCTCCACTCTTTGTGTTGCTCTCTACCTATGATCCTTGCAACGGTAAGATGTTAAGGTGATGTAATTAATGTAAGATGAAGTAATTTAAAGGAAGTTAAGCCAATGTCAGGCAGTATAGAGTAATGTAATGCAAGTCAATGTAAGGCAATATAGGGCAATATAATGCAAGTTAAGGTAAGGCAATATAGAGTAATGTAATGCAAGGCAATGTCAGGCAATAAAGGGTAATGTAATGCACGGCAATATTAGGCAATATAGGGTAATGTAATCAAAGGCAAAGTCAGGCTGTCAGACAAGACAGAGAAAAAACGTGGTTCAGTTGAAAGATTTCAATTGCACAGAGTCTCATTGACATCGCTCTCGTCGATTTTGGGCAGTTCCGATGGCCAAGGATTTCCGGGAACTTATCCGCAATTCGCTTCCAGAGGGTCAACCCTACGTGAGACAGAGCGACGCAGATAATAAGGAATCGGAGGCTGGAGAGGTCTTCAGCAGAGAGGTCCGATTGGCATCTCCTACATTTGGAAGAGCAAATATATATAACCTGGAAACTCCTATAGCCGCTACTGCCACCCCACTCTGAAATCCATGCGACGCCCTATATATATATATACGTGTATATATATGTATCAGATAAAAGGCGCTATATAAAATGCTCTTAATTCAGCGATAGGTGTCGCTTTGTCTCTTGCATCAAACGGAAGCTCCTGGTGCTTGACCTCTCTCCCTTGGACATCTTTAATTTGTCCTTCACCTCGTCTTTATTTATTTACAGTTTCTTCCTTCTCTATCCCCGAGTACTTAACTGACCCTGTCCATTACCTTTTAACAACCTCTGGCTTGCCACCCTCTGAATCAGGTTCTCAGAAGTTTCACCGACAGAGTTTAGAAAGGTGACTAGGTTCTCTCACTGTACTTCTTCTCAGTCTGCATATCAGTCACTGTGTCTGGCTCTGTTCTGTATCCGCTTCGTGTGTATAGGCTAATCACAGGATCGTCGGTGCTATTAAAATGATGCTCACGACTCTCTTGTACTTACTTACTAGCTGTAAAGGTTCTGCTTGTTACTGTCATTCACTGTCTCACTGTCTTTCACTCGACCTCTGTCTCCGTCTCACTCTGTACAGTACGCGCACATTCTCTCTCTGTCTGTCTCTGTCTGTCTCTGTCCCTCCTTGTCTCTTTCTGTCTCTCTCTGTCCCTGTCTCTGTCTGTATGTCTATCTATCTATCTATCTATCTATCTATCTATCTATCTATCTATCTATCTATCTATCTATCTATCTATCTATCTATCTATCTATCTATCTATCTATCTATCTATCTATCTATCTATCTATCTATCTATCTATCTATCTATCTATCTATCTATCTATCTATCTATCTATCTATCTATCTATCTATCTATCTATCTACCTATCTATCACTCGCAATATCTCTAGATCCCATTCTTGATTGTCTGTCTGTCTGTCTGTCTGTCTCTCTCTCTCTCTATATATATATATATATATATAACTGTATGTCTGCTCCTTTAATTCCACCAACTCTTTCCCGTGTTCCTATCTCCCTGGCCCTGTTTCAGCTCCATTCCTCCACACCTCTTTCGCCATTCGCACCGTACCTATGTTATGCCTCCCAACCCTGCAATCCATCTGGCATCAAACGAATCGCAAGGTGCTCGTCGTTCCGTCCAGATTTCGCCGGTAAGGACCGGACACGGGGTCGTTAAGTGTCCTATCCGCTCTCCCGGACTGCATTACCCGTACGACGGCCCCATCTAGCGGCGCCACCGGCCGCCCCCCGAGGGACACTTGAAACACCGGAGAGTAACCGACCATAACTTCCCATTTACTGCCTATCCCGCTCTTCTTGGTCTTCCGGTCCAAGACTAATGGATGTTCAACGCAGTCCTGATGACGGCCCCTGCTCCCTCTCTTGACTCTTAGACCCTGCTGGCGATTCTTGATCGATTTCGTTAGAACCGGTCAGGCGACTGTTCTTCCATCGATCTGTCCGTGTCTCTCTCCCTGTGCGTGCTCGTTTCTTTGCCTGTTCCTTTTTGTCTGCATCCATCCTTCTGTCCATTTCTCTGTTTTTGCATGTGTATCTTCTTCTGTCTATAGTCTCTTTTTTGTTTATCCTCTTCCATCTCAATCTCTCTTTTTTATTGGGTTTTGTCAACCTTCTTTCATTCCTCTCTCGTGTCTCTCCTCGATTTTCATGTTTCATGTAGGTTTTGTGTTGCGGAGCTCCCTGAGAGCCACTTACTTTTCCTGCTTCCTTTGTGTACTCATTTCCGTTTCTCTCCATCTTGTCCTGCATGCTATTCTCACCTGCCTGCCTGCCTGCCTGCCTGCCTGCCTGCCTGCCTGCCTGCCTGCCTGCCTGCCTGCCTGCCCGCCTGCCCGCCTGCCTGTCCGCCTGCCTGCCTGCCTGCCTGCCTGCCTGCCTGCCTGCCTGCCTGCCTGCCTGCCTGCCTGCCTGCCTGCCTGCCTGCCTGCCTGCCTGCCTGCCTGCCTGCTACTTTCTCCATCCCTTCTTCGCCTCATTTGTCCATTCTCCCCTTACATCCATTCGCTATTCCTCCCTCCCTCAATTCATCTGCCCTTCATCCATCCATACTTTCTCATCGACATCCTGCGTCCTTCCGTCCATTCCTCTTCCGATCACTGTCTCAGCAGCAGGACATCGTGGTCCCCAAAGGCGTTCTTTCTGCCTTACATATCACTTAATAGTTTCTCTATTGCCGGCAAGAAGTGCTTCTTCCGTCAAACGGCGCTGCATAAATCGCCGTCTTAACGCCGCTAATGACTATCGCTGCGTGAATTATTTAGCGCCCGCTTCCCAAAATTCCCATCGCTTCCGAGCTTCCGGTACGCCCCAGGAATGCTAGGATGTCTCTCGGAGTGGACTCCCGGCTCGCGGGCATCCGATTCTCCTGTCATAGCGGCGATAAAACACTCGCGTCCCGTCTGATTTCCGGCTGACATTTTCGAGTTTGTTTGGAGTGGAAGTGACTGAGGCTGAGAAGAAGAAGAAAGAAGACGGCAAATAAAATCCTTCACTATCGTATCGTTTTTGTAGCGCTTTTTTCACAGACGCGGGAAAAATTCTTTATTCGCCCAGATAAATTTATCACGTGTTCGCTCGCGCGGAAAACGTTAAGCTTGCGCGATGAGGCATAGATCAATCTAGACCTGTTTGAACTGACTTTCTGTTGTGGTGGAAAAGAGACTAAATCAGACTATAAAAATCTAGACCTGTTTGAACTGACTTTCTGTTGTGGTGGAAAAGAGACTAAATCAGACTATAAAAATCTAGACCTGTTTGAACTGACTTTCTGTTGTGGTGGAAAAGAGACTAAATCAGACTATAAAAATCTAGACCTGTTTGAACTGACTTTCTGTTGTGGTGGAAAAGAGACTAAATCAGACTATAAAAATCTAGACCTGTTTGAACTGACTTTCTGTTGTGGTGGAAAAGAGACTAAATCAGACTATAAAAATCTAGACCTGTTTGAACTGACTTTCTGTTGTGGTGGAAAAGAGACTAAATCAGCTCGCGCGGAAAACGTTAAGCTTGCGCGATGAGGCATAGATCAATCTAGACCTGTTTGAACTGACTTTCTGTTGTGGTGGAAAAGAGACTAAATCAAACTATAAAAATCTAGACCTGTTTGAACTGACTTTCTGTTGTGGTGGAAAAGAGACTAAATCAGACTATATCAGTCGTAAATGCTTTGTGAGGAGAGCGCGATAAAGATTTTTAACTGGAGTCTGTCGAGTACTCAGTTGAACGTTTGCGTCACAAACGTCGTATAGACAGATTTGAACATGTCGAGACTTGTATGTCGGTGATTGAAGTACTATTTTGGTTGAACTGATAGTTTATTTAATAACAAATAGGAAAATCAAAAGTTGTTTGTCTTTCCTGGAGTTAACGCTAAGCTACAATCGGGCGGTTCGAAGCTCGATCGATCAACAACATCGAAAGATTGTCCATAAGGACTCCTTGAAGCCGAACTCTGGAAACAGAGGTGAAATAATTGCATACTATATCATACCAATATACAGACGTACGTTAACAGCTTTGCACCCAGTCACTATTACGTCAGATGTCCGTGTCTCGGGTAAATGATGTTTCATTTGACGTGACTTCCATTCGACAGTTTCAGGATGGATTTGAGTGGACAATTTAGCGCCACTGGTCAGTATAAAAGTGAAAGAAACAGAGGAAGGATTTGCGATTAAGCGATCACGACACGAAGATTGCCGAAGAAATTGCTCATATCTAGGAATTATAAGTCGTATACAGACAGAGACATAGACATAGACAGAGACAGACAGACAGACAGACGACAGAGAAACAGGGAGAGACAGAGAGGATTAGATAGAACGTGACAGAGTTAGGGACAGGGACAGACAGAGATATAGGCACGGAGTGAGAGAGAGAGACTAGAAGAGAGACAGAATAAGAGAGACATGGAGTTACAGAAAGTGACAGACAGGAGAGATAGAGACAGAGAGACAGACACAGACTGAAACGGAAAGTGGGAAAGACTATTTGATTGAGGATGAAACGGAAAATAGGCCTAAGTCCCAATCATTTATTATTCTGCTTCCGAAGGAAAAATTAGACAATTGGCATATTTTCTCGGCAAATCTTTGCTAGTTATACCCCCTCTATATAGTAAATACTACTGAAATGCTCTGAATGAATGAATGAATGAATGAATGAACTAATGAACGAACGAGTGAATTAATGAAAAGATAAGATAAAAGAAAACTAATTTGTTCAACCCTCCTACGTCAACAGATGTCGTTAGATGCGTTTGTTTGGGTTAAAATGACGTCATGGCTGAAACTGAAACACGGAAACAGCAAATCCAACAACCGAACAACCTTTCTTTAAGCATTAAATGTCACGACAACGTGTTGCCTGAATCCTCAGCATGCTGCAACGGAAGCAAATGTCTGACTGCAGGGAGAAATAGTATAGGCGCCATATCAATCAGCTGCAAAAGAGAAAGACGTTATCACTCATCCTTTTTCCTAAGTCTCCAGTCTCTGTCGTTTTGTCTTCGAATCTCTGAGCTTCATTAAGTCGTGTTCGCTGGTGAATTCGTTAATTCTTGTACACACGCAAAGTTTCTACAGATGCTCATGGAAGTTCTGATAGCAGATGCCGTAAGTAGCCGAACATCTCTTTGACTTGTACAATCTGAAACTTAAGTTACTATGATCTGCAGTCAGACATTTTGTGCTGCACGGTAGTCTATCGGTAACGCGTTTGGTCAATGATCGGTCGCGGGTTCGACTCCGTGAAACAACCGTGGACAAGTTGTCTGCTCACACCGTGTCTCTGTCACCAAGCAGTATAATTTGGTACCAGCGTAAGTTGGGAAGTAAACGGCAAAGATGCACTGGCCCCGTGTCCAGAACCTTGGGATTCGTCCACTGGGGGGGCTCAAGGGCCAAGAAAATGAGATGAGCTCCTCCCATTCGTCTCACTTGTGGCATGTGGGATACTTTACATTTTGTGTAGGCCCCTTAGAAACCAAACTGCCTATCAAAGCGCACGCGCATCCATTGCTTATCATCCTCTGTAGCCTGTCATCCGGTCTTAGAAGGGGGGAGGGGCTCAGGGATCTCGACTGTTTTCGTCCAGTGTATTGTGATTGGGAATGTGGCGTGACTTAGAATGACCATCGATTGGTGTCTGGTGCTGATTCGTTTAGACAGAAAGAAGGGACTTTTATTGTTGTTGATACGTCCCTGTGGAACAACCGTTCAAGTGCTATGCGTGACGCGCATTAATACGTGTTGCAGAGACTCGTGTATTCCTGCCGGGGAGACAAAATAGTTCTGTTCTTCACTGAACGCTATATAAATTTACTAATAAAATAGAGTAAAATAAAATAGAATAAAATACAATACACTACAATACAACACGATTCAGTATGACCCAAACCGATACAATGTGATACGATCCGATACAATCCAATGCAATGCAGTTTAAGTGGTAGCGTTTTGGCCACATCAGTGCTTGCTATCACTAGACATTCCTTGAAGCGTCAATACCTACAGAAGTTAAACCCACAATCCACGACAAATGTTCATCAATCAACAGGTGCCCGCCCATCAGCCATCAATCACGGATTAAGCCGAACACATCCTTTCTACATCAGCCTTACGATCCATGTTTTGCAAAGTTATAGATAATGGTCATAAGTGTACAAACACTCATATATATATATGCATATATATTATTTGCATATATATGCATATATATACCTGGTTATGTTTATCTTCTTTGGTTTAGCGAAGCTGGTTTCGAACTGCCTTAATAAGGACCAGCAGTAGTGTGTACACTATATGTCCTAACAACTTTATATATATCCATGCATGCAAGCATGCCTATATAGTCCTAATACCAAATACATGCATATATGTATATTTTTTGTGGAACACATATATGTGTTCATGTTCTGGTATGAGGTTTACATAGCCCTCGGAAATAGGATTATACTTAAGTGCAGATATGATGTATAAATGCAGACATAAACAGGTATCTGATATGTATACATCGGTGCTGTTGGCTAAAATTAGGGATTTCAGAACATCGGATTTGTGAGTAGGTGTGATGCAGATAATTACGCGCTTTAAGCCAATCCTATTTTGCGCTTTTTAGAGTGGTAGAAGTACAGAGCATATATAAATATATCTACATATATATATATATCTACAGTGCATCTACATATATATATAGAAATATCTCGATGATCATTCGTTCTTTTACTTATTCGTTCGTTCTTTAATTTGTTCATTTGTTTCATCATTCGGGCGTTCATTCATTCATTCATTCATTCATTCATTCAAGCTATTTAATTCATTCATTCACTCTAGCTAGTTCATTCGTTCGTTCGTTCTAGCTATTTCATTCATTCGTTCTAGCTATCTCATTCATTAATTCATTCTAACTATTTCAATCATTCATTCATTCTAGCTATTTCATTCATTCACTCATTCATTCTAGCTTTTTTATTCATTCATTCATTCTAGCTATTTCATCCATTCATTCATTCTCTTTCGTTCAGTGGTTTGTTCGTCGTTCGCCATTTCGTTCGTATTTCAGTCGCTCTGTCGTTTGATCATTCGTTCGATCCTTTCATAAATTCAGCAAACGTCCGATCAATAAGAGATGAACACTTGGGTCGAAATTTCGAGGCTGATAGCAACGATTTATATAGCGCCACATGAACTCAGACTGATTAAATTGGCCGTTTACGTACGGAAATCTCCGTCGTTTTATGTTCTGAGGTCAGATGTGACAAATATTACATCTTCGATACATTACCATGCTTAGTGGCATAGAATACGCACACATATACATATGCATATGCATATACATATACACTTACATATACATATAAATATACATATACATACACATACATATACATATATGCACACATATACATATGCATATAAATATACATATAGACCTATATATGAAGATGAAGCTCAATATTTCTGCATCTAATGCGCGCCACTATCTACTGACTAAGCGTCAGCTGATGGGGCTGAGCAACTGTCAGTGCGCATGCGTCTATAGCACTCACAAAGCTAGAACAGCTACGCGAATACACTGTGCTCAGAAAAAAAAATAACTCTACAAAGTACAATAATCTGAGCAAAACGTTTTGAAATTTAAATTGAACTAAAACTGTCTTTTCTTACTTATTTACAATTAATAATTTCTTGTAGTTTATGAACGGTCCATTCATATGACGTCATATTATTACTTAATTATTTCGCTAACCCTAACCCATAATTCCAGTTGGGCAGTGACGTACTCGCCTTCCTGTGGGTGTCCGAGCCATTGGGGGCCATTTAGAAAATAAAACAGTGCGATTATTGACGCCAAATAAATACTCCTCTGTCAATAGATGTTTCAAAAGTATTACCAATTTTTAAAACGAACTTCAGTCATTGCTCAAATGCATTAAGAACTTTAAGAAATATATTTTTGCTTGGGGTAATTTATCTTGCGGTTTCTATTTCCTAGACACTGTGTATACTTCTGTAGTATTGTAATGTACCTAAGCATTTATCAAGCGCCTCTGTCTTTGAAAAATCTTTCTGCTGAAGCACAAATGCAGCAACAGCAATCCGACAATCGATGCTGTGTCTGTCTCTGTCTCTGAGCATGTGTTTCTGTCTCTGTCTCTGTCTGTAGCCCTCTCTTTCTGACTCTCGATATGTCTGTGTCTCTCTCACTCCTTCATCTCCAACAGTGTGTGTGTGTGTGTGATGTTTACAATTCTGTTAGATGAAATAACATGCAAATTTTTTATCGTGCCTAAGTCTGCGCAATCTAATACGATTCCGATGTTTAATTATAAATTTAGCACCCGAGTATAATAATCTCACGAGCGTTAATTAAAAACCAAAAAAGCAGAAACACACGCATACACGGAAAGGCGGTTATGTTTCAGTAACTTCAGACAATGGAAAATAGCTGTTCACCCCATGGTATGTTTAGTAAGATGATGTAATGTAATGTAATGTTATGTGAGGTCAGGTGAGGTCAGGTGAGGTCAAGTGAGGTTAGGTCAGGTGAGATGAAGTTAGGTAAGGTCAGGTCAGGTCAAGTCAGGTCGTATGTATTAATTTATGTGATGGTATAGGATTCTTAACAAGCACAACAGCTAACGTCTCCTGATCTAATTACATGGAAATTCGATGCCCATGAAATATGAAAACAAGTGAGACCATCACGCATGTAATCAGTAACGTATTAGAATTTTTAACCAAGTTAATGGCTTCATTCAGTTTCTGTAATTTACTCTAAGATATTGAAATCACACAGAAACACCAATAAATGCATCGAGTTCAATACATATATATATATATATACATATTGTAAATTTTGTGTATTTGTAAAGTATGGAATAAACCTTTATTTATTTTCAGTGTTTATATTGCTGTTTATATTATTTGTATAGTATTTCTTTGATGCCGTCGAACCCTTTTTGGTTGACCTATTGACCTCGGCATCAATCTTTTTGCACATAATTTTTTATGAAACTATATTTTTCTGATGTCCAATTGGCAAGTCAACAGACGGTTATATAATTCAATCCAGACTTTGATTTATATAGCGCTAGTTAAGGCATCCTTTAATGGTACAAGTGCAAGTATAGTAACTAAATGCTATAAGACCATTTGCATGTACGCATGTATCACGACACTTAATGTAGCGCCTGTCAAAGATCTCTTAAAAGCGCTGGTTACACAGCGCTATATAAGCAAATGCGACTTAAAGGCAGTATTGAAACTGTATGAGCTATTCAGAGTCAAATGGAACATCGCGCTCTTACGAGCAAGGTATAAGTCTGTTCCAAATGGATATTCCGACGCAGAAGAAAGCACAAGTTGCATTTATATTATATAAGGGGCTTATGCGCCATATTTTTACTGCACGGTGGGTTGTTTATATATATTTATATTTATAATTATATATATATAGAAATTGTAGGCTACATACACTAGATATATATTTAGGCTGACTGCGAGTGGTTTGTATACGTATTCGTGTTACTGAAGGAACTGTATAAACCACTCGCGATCGGTATAGACTATACTATTCATATACATATATGTTGTATAAATGATGGAATGTATAATATACATATAATATACAAAAATATATAGGCTTACAGATACTTATTTGATGCGTCGAAGCCGTCATCTTCAACAATACACGAGACAGACAGAGAGACAGACAGACAGATAGACAGACAGACATACAGAGACAGAGTGACAGAGACAGACAGATAGACAGACAGAGACAAAACAGAGAGACACAGACAGACAGACAGACAGCATACAGTCCAATATCTGGAAGCTGACCGGAGTATATATCCGGATGAGGGTAAGCAGTAAACAAGACTTTTCCGTTCAGTATTTCTTTCCTGCCGGGCGAAGACAGACACAAAGTCATTAGCCACACAGAGAGAATTCATTCTGCACGTGATAGGGGACCCTTGCATTTCGGCGCTCTTTGCCCCCCTATGAAATATCCGTTTATTTTGTTTATCGCGGATCCCAACCGATATCAGACTCGCTAAATCTTCTTCTTTCGTGCTGTTGTTCCATTTGGGACTCGTATTTTTCTCTCCGGTTTAGACTCTCTGCTTCCATGAAACGCCCCCATTAGCGGTTTGTCTAGGTAGCTCTCTGCTCTGTCTCAGTGTCATTTCGTCTCTGTTTGGAGTATGTCTGACCTTTGTCCGTCTGTCTGCCTGTCTGTTGACGCTCCTTCTGTCGTCCTTTTTGTCTTTTTCCTTCCCTCGCAATTATGCCCTGTATTTCTGTTTCACTATCTATCTATTTATCTATCTATCTGCCTGCCTGTCTGTCTGTCTTTCTTTCTATTTCTGTTACTCTCTTGCTTTTCTCTTCCCTCTTACGTAATCTCTGTATTTCTATTCCACACTCACCCGTCTCTATAATATTTTTTCTTTCCTCTCTCGCTTATTTTATGTCTTCCTATTTCACACTTTTCCTATCTCTCTCCTCCTTTGCTGTCCCCTCATTTATTCCACATTTATATTTGTTTCATTCCCTCTGCAGCATTAGTGCATCATAAATAACCGATTACATTACATTCCACATTTATCTCCTGTACATACTCATTGTCACATACATACTTACTACATAAATCCCACAGCAGTCCTGCCACTCGAAATCTCATTTCTGTTGACCATTCGGCATCGAACGTCAGAGAAAACGCCGTTAGCGATAATTGAAAGTGACGCGCCATTTACTGCGCACCTGATATCACCTAATAACGAGCACCTGTCAATACACCAGCTGACTTAAACTCGTTATCGTAGACAATATTCACGTAGGGCTACCCTGCACAGACCAAGTGCTACCAGAGTCCTGTAGGCCTGAGTGCTACCCTGTTTCTAGGCAACGTGGAATTACAGCAAAAATGTGTACTAGTAAAAAACGATAATTGTCATTTAAGCACGATGAATGAAATATGAAACTTATGAGATTCGCTATTTGCAAAACTACTCCAAGAATCACATTTAGGCATGGTATTAGACCTTCAAGGTAATATTACCTGCTACTGCTAGGAAAGGTCAGGTAAAATAATCATATTTTTATTTGGATATTTATATAGCTCCTTTCAAGGCCTTCTAATTGCAAAGTGGGCCTACCAGGTAAGGTAATTTTAGTATAAACAACGTAACGTAATGTAAGTTTCAACAGTGGCACGAAAAGGAAAGTTAGGCGATGCAAGTGTAAGGTTAACTTAAGTGTAAAAATGGTAATTTAATGCAAGTATAGAAGTACAGCAAGGAAGGGAAACTTTGAAGGATGGTGATTTATGACCAAATCAAGTATTGTAAGATAAGGTAAAATGAGATAAGGCAAGGTAAAGTAGGACAAGGTAAGGTAATGTTAAGCAAGGTAAAGTATGGTGAGGCAAGGTAAGGTGATGTAAATGATGGACATTGGCCTGGTTAGCTACATTGGTTAAAGCTTACGTCAACGGACTTTCGTACGCGAGGGTGCCGGTTCGCAACCCGATCGTGGCTTATTTCAGAGGTTTGAATCTCGAGCTAGCACGATCCGCACACGGGGACTTTAAATGGCGTGGCACCCATTCAAAAGGAGAGCGGTGGTGAAGGATCTCCCCCAATAAATTCACTGAAACATGAGTAGGGTCGAGGCCATACAGTCGCTACAGAAAAGCGTGTACATTTACATTTACATTTAACCTAGGCGATGTTACAAAGAATAATAGCATTGCATGTTCTTTTGAAATTTGTGAAAGACAGATATTCGAGTAGATTCGGGTCCTTGTTCGTATCGACTTGTTTCCTGTTGAGCCCAGGTGAACAAAGGACCTAATAATATTTTTCTGGCTCAATTTCCTCATCGCACGCGCACAGCTTTTCGCTCAGATTTCAGCCAAGCCGAACGCCGTTCTCGGTTTCAACTGAAACTCAAGAGAACGATTGCTAAGGCTTTGTCGCAAGAACAACCTGGCTTCTTCCTCGACGCCTGGCGTCACTCTGCTCTAAGTAATTCTGGTGTTACTCGCCTCTGAGTAATTTCTGCTAAAGGCAGATGCTGTCAGCTATGGATGCAATCTGTCCTTTACTGTACCGCCCGAATAGTGGCCAGCAAGCGACAACTTTCCAATATATCGCAATATACGCGAAAAACATAACATTGGCTTCTTGCTGTGGACCGTGTTATACGTGCAAGAGCTTTCCGCTGGCACGTGCTTCCCTTGTCGGCACCGTACCAGCATACACCTCGGAGTTCTGTGTTCCAGTTTCGAGTCAACTGGGTCATTGCGCCCTGCTGCCTGCGGAGATATGCAGGTGCCACGTTTCTACACTTCGCTCGAGTCTATCGTGCCTTCCTCTGTTTTGTACAGTACTCTCGGAACAGTCATCCACTGCATTTACGTACCGTTGCTTTTGACTCTATGCAGCATACATTTCAAACTGTCTTTAAACGCGCTTGTTTAGATTCGATAGAAAGCCATATGTGCAGCGCATTTGTGAAGTAGTAAAAGGCGCTATGTTAAGATTCATGATGCATTCAAACATACATACATACATACATACATATACATGCATACATTCATGCATTTACGTACATACATACAATGTGCCGAAAGATTCTATGTGCCGAAAGAACGCTCATCGACCTATGTATGTATGTATGTATGTATGTATGTGTGTGTGTATGTGTGTGTGTGTGCGTGTATGGTCACATATGCAGCACCTTTTAAAAACCTCTCAAAAGCGTTTATTGTAATCGCAGTAAATTCCATTATAGATCTCGATAATAAAATTAATAATGTATGCAAAGGGAAACTAAACTCGATTACTTTAAGAAAATATTGCACTGTATTAATAGGTACGAGATACAAAGCATTTAATGGTCGGCTTTCAACGTAAATTATGACCCCGTTGCCCTTTGATATTGCAATTTATAATTGTTCTCTATTGCCACACACTGCCGGAATTTGCATATAAGAGGCTGCGTCTAAATCATCTTTCATGGGTGCGTTCGTGTGTTGGTTGTGTGTGTGTGTCGGTGTGTGTCGGTGTATGGGTGTGTCGGTGTGTGTGTCGGTGTGTGTGTGTCGGTGTGTGTCGATGTGTGTCGGTGTGTGTCGGTGTGTGTAGGTGTGTGACGGTGTTTGTGTCAGTGTGTGCTGGTGTGTGTCGGTGTGTGTGTCGGTGTGTTTGTCGGTGTGTGTCGGTGTGTGAGGCGGTGTGTGTGTTGGTGTGTGTGTGTCCATAAAGTCATATATATATGTGTGTGTGGTAGTGATGTTTATCTTTAGCGGGTTCCACTGATGTGCGTAATTACAAAGCGCGAGTTCAATATTTGTACTAAACCATCGAGACGCTATTACAAAAGCAACCTCAGATCAAAACTCGGATCATGATCACAGAGTATGATCATGCAGTAGTCGATGTACTCGAGTTGACTCGTCATCTGCCGGCGTCATGTGTGAGGCAGTAAAACGGTTATTAATGACAGCTAGACCCTATAGCCTATTTTCCACGCAGAACATATGGAGCGCGCTAGGTTAGCAAAATGTCCCTTCTGGGTAAAATCCTCTGTTTCTCCCAGTTACCAACAACTTTTCCATGTTCTCACATTATTCGCGAGATGTGAATTAATTGTAAGTAGTGACTTCTATCGCGCCGGTATCTAAGAATAATGTTATACTTCGCCTTCTTCAAAATGTACTAAATGGACCAGGGACCACTCGTCTAAAGCCATCATTAGAATTACAGATATGCAGAACACTGGGCCAACTTCGTCGCTCATAAACAATTGCATGTCGGGGCTTCACCTGCTTTGGACCGTCTTTCTCTAATAGTCTTCCTGCATTGAAGTTGGCTCCTTTCAAATAAACTCACAAGGCACATTTTCGCGAACATATGACGCTCGCCTTTACCCATCTGGCTGATAGCGTCCACGCATATGTGTAGCGCCCATGAGAGGTTCCTAAAAGGCGCTATAAAATGTTTTGCTCTAGTTAACGTAACGATACTAACTCAATTCCAACTAAATTTTTTTTTTGGTAAATATATGGGTGAAATCGATCGTGTCTTAAAAGGCAAACTCCGCCACTGCCGTACTCGGGTAGTGCCAGTCCCAAGCCTGGATAAAGGAGGAGGGCGACGTCAACGGCCTTTGATACCATAAGATGTCGTTAAACATTGGAACTACTACTACTACTACCACTACCACTACTACCACTACTACTACTACTACCACCACTACTACTACTACTACTACTACAAGCGAAGAAGTCTTTAGGATAATCTTTCAAGATCTCTTTGTAACATCCCTACTGTTAGGGTTATGCCAAATTTTATGCTTCTGGCTCATGTTCACGTTTTTCTGTAACGACCGTATAGCTTCCTCCATGTTTACTTTCGGTGAATTTATACCATGTCCACCATGTTTACTTACAGTGAATTTATACCATGTCCACCATATTTACTTAGAGTGAATTTATCAAATAGGCTGAGACAAAACGTTTTGACTAAACGTTTTATCATTACACCCCAGACTCCACCAATCTTCGTCCCCTCACTTCTAATTCCGGATTCGGCGCCGTAATCTGATGAATAGTTAATTACAGAATAGGTGGGAGATCTATTTAGCTTTGCTGACGGCTTCTAATAATATATTTCTGCTAGATAGCCATGTTCCAACAAAATTTGAGGTTTGCAAGGCGCATACACATACCTACATACATACATACATACATACATACATACATATATACATACATGCATACATACATACATACATGCATACCTATATACATACATACATACATAATTATAGACATACATACAAATACATACTCACATATACACATACACGAATCTTCAAGCCACAATCTTTGACGATTGTTGTCATCTCGTATAATAGTGACTCTGCACAAACAAGGAAAATAAATATTTAAATATGGAAATAAGTAAATAAATTCGGAAATAAAAGGATAAAAAATCAATAAATGTGCGATTGCGTGGGCTGAGGCTGTTGGAGACGAGATCTAATCACTCAGCTGCTGAGACTGGTGACATTCTTTTCATCTCCTGAGCAGAACCTGACAAAGCTTTGCAGAAATGATAAGCGACAAGCCGCCGACTGCAGCCTCCATCGCCGGTTGCCTTCCAGCACATCCCACTGTCCGGCATCGCAGCCGGAACTCTCGCCCGCGGCTTCAATAGCAGCGCCTTATGCAACAGGAAAACGTCTTTTCAGCTCGACCGAAAGAGATTTACTTGGAATATAAATTGCCGGAAGGGAATCCATCATATATATATATACATATGTATATGCTCATACATAAGTACAATCACATGAAATAATCATATATATCTCATTACTGTTCTATTCATACTATATAGGCATACGCACATAGGAGCAAAGCACATTCGATGTAGCGACTTATATATAATTATATATATATATGTATGTATGTATATGGACGCTGAAAAGAAGACCGATAGATAAAACAAAGGCGCCACTACAGGAGTCTGTTTCAGGTAGAAATCTTTGTCAACCTCAACAACAGGTAGAATATAAAATAAGTCTATCGATCGTCTATTGTAAAGGATGCACATTGAGTATCATGTACACGTATACTATACTCCTTCTCTTCTTCTTCTTCGCATTCCTCTTCGCATTCTTCTGCTCGTTCTTCTTCTTCTTTCTCCTTCTCCTCTTTTCTTCTACTTCTTCTTCTTCGCTTCTTCTTCTTCTTTTTCTTTTCTTCTTCTTTTTCTTCTTCGTCGCGTTTTTCTTCTTTCCGTTCTTTTCCACGTTCTTCTTCTTCTTCTTCTTCTTCTTCTTCTTCTTCTTCTTCTTCTTCTTCTTCTTCTTCTGTTCCTTCTCCTCCTACTCCTCCTACTCCTCCTTTTTCTTTTTCTTTTTCTTCTTCGCGTTCTTCCTCTTTTTCGCGTTCTTCTTCTATGTGCAGGTATGTCGCATATCTTACGTAACAATGTACGAAAATGGCAGATGCGATTGTAACTAGGAATTGATAATCTGGTAACAACTTTAGGATAGATACTGTGGCCTGCAGTCAAACATCATTGTGATCTTTCGTACAATTAATATTTTTACTGCAGATTGAAGTGATACCTAGGTACTGATAAAATCGCAGGAGTGTAAAAATGAGTTGTTGTTACTGCCACAACAACAACAACAACAACAACCACTACCACCACCACTAAAAAATTGATAACACGCATAAAATCTCGCAGCAATATGGATCTAAAGCAAAATTTGATTCAAAATTTTCTGACAGTGAGCTACAGTAAATGTCAGTTGAGAGTAAAGAGTCTTGTGTCTTTATATTTGCAATCATTTATGTAGTTGTGCATGCATGAGACGTTGGTGTTGGCATGTGTAAATCGCACACGTTGTACAATGAACTAATGAAATGAGTCTTCGTGTTGGTGTTATTTGTCCCTCTGTGAAATGAATCTTCGTGTTGGTGTCATTTGTCCCTCTGTGAAATGAGTCTTCGTGTTGGTGTCATTTGTCCCTCTGTGAAATGAGTCTTCGTGTTGGTGTTATTTGTCCCTCTGTGAAATGAGTCTTCGTGTTGGTGTTATTTGTCCCTCTGTGAAATGAGTCTTCGTGTTGGTGTCATTTGTCCCTCTGTGAAATGAGTCTTCGTGTTGGTGTTATTTGTCCCTCTGTGAAATGAGTCTTCGTGTTGGTGTTATTTGTCCCTCTGTGAAATGAGTCTTCGTGTTGGTGTCATTTGTCCCTCTGTGAAATAAGTCTTCGTGTTGGTGTGCTCTCTTCTTCTCTGACTTCCTTCTGGAAAATGCTTCCGTCTTTATTAATTAATAACTGCCGTTGTTTTGTTCGTGCAAACTGATCCTTATTCAGTCTGCTTGTCAGACGCCTTTACATGACATGGCGTTGGGAAGGCAAAGAAGAAGTCACGGAGTCATTCAGTCACTCATTAATTATTTTGACTAATATTGCTGCTGATGTTGTTCTGCCTGTTTATCGCAGTGCTTTCGGATTGGCGTACACTGCAGTAAGATGAGAAAGAAATCCCACCCTGATCAGTCTTCCCATTTCTCTCAGCTTAAACACAACTCACCCTAGCCTCCTCTTCCCTCCCCTTCCCTCTTCTCAGGTCTGCGAGCAACCGGACTTGGTTCTTGACATGGCATCGTTGGACAACCCCACGGACTTGACGCAGCGCTAGTGAATAAGCTGGTGCCCTGCGCTTAGCTTTTAAGTGGCGCTATAGAAATTTCGAGTTTGCGATTACGATTACGACTAGTAACTGTACTGTCTTTACAGAAATGAAATACAAAAAAATATTACTAGAACTGCCACAGATTATAGTTGGGCTCCAACCATACAACAGAAAAATAAAGGAAAGAAGGACCAGACTATTAACATAGTAGGCCTACTGAAAGGACTATCCACAACTACTACTAGCACAGAAGGGGAGGACCTAAACTATTAATAGTACAGAGTGTTAGACCCAACATTATTAATAGAATATAAAGGAATGACCAAAACTATTAATAGTACAGAAGAAAGGATTTAAACTAGAAATAGCATATAAAGAATCGTAATAGAAGTTTATAAGCGCGTTCAGGACTTGCCCAAGGACCTTGTCCAATGATAGTCCCGACATAGGCGTAAAGGTCTATAAAGTCTATGTACCGTAAATCGATGTAATATGCGATGTAATGTAATGCATGTAATATATTTATATGACTAACAAGGGCGCTGTGTGATCCAATGTTATGCAAAGAATTCCAATACTTCAGCCGCTGTACTTGCTCTAAAACGCCCTAATATTTTCAGCAACTCAACCTGAAAATGATGGGGGTGTTTAGTTTAAGGAAAAGCTCTCTTCTTTCAGCAAACCAATTTACATCTAGAGTTGGATGAGAGGGAGTCGAAGGAGTGGAATAAACTCCCCCAGAATTGCGACAGTTCTCTGACCCATCATACAAACTGATCGATGCTCCACCGCTTGCAATTTCTGCTTCGGCCTTTGACTCATAACTCAAAACATTCCTCTTTCACAGATCGTGTCCTGACACCCCTTCTTCCTCTTATCTCTCTCTCCTCTCCAACCCCAAGCACCACCCCTCGTTGCTGCCACGCTGTCTCTCCGTCTGGCTTTTGGATCTTGACCTGGAACCGGACCCTTTTGCCTATGGATTTTGTTTTGACTGAGCGCCTGTGAATAAGCTGGTCCCAGCGGCGCGGCTTTCGTTGGGCGCTGTAAAAATCTCGGAATTACTATTACGATTACGATTACGAGTGGGAAGTTTATTGGTTAATCCTCCCCAAACAAAAGTATGAGGAATAAGAACGAGAAGAGAGAAATATGATATGAGAGAGTGTGAAAAAGTACGAGACAGAGAGAGAGGTAGCCAGTCAGACAGTCAGACAGACAGACAGCCAGCCAGACAGGCAGACAGACAGACAGACAGAGACTGACAGATGAGAGAGACTGGTCGTAGGCAAAGAGAACATGGTCATACCGGCAAACTCCTTTCCGACTTTCTTCAACAGAACCTCGTCTAGAATGGCCGTCGTGTTTTCCATCTTGTAGTAGTCGACCGTGATTCCGGACCTGGGCACGAGGAAAACGAGGTTCTCCGAGATCAAGTGACAGAACTGCGGAACGACCCAGCTCTGTGCTTCTCTCTCGTACAGGACCTTCATGTGGTTCCAACCGTGCCATCGCATCAGCCGCACTAACGAATCAGCCAGCGATACCAGATTTACAGGTCCCGCTCGGGTCAGCGTCGAATATCCGCTGTGTCTTTTCGAATAGTATTCGAGAGCAAAGCTTCCGGTGCTGATGACCGGAACGTTCCAGAAGGACGCTTGGCGGATGACGGGAGCAGCAGCGTAGTCGCAGATGGGCCCAAGGAAAACATCCGCTTGACGGTCGACGTAGAACTTGATCGCCTCGTTCATGCCGTGCGCCTCCGAACACTGCGAGTTTCCGTATCCTAGAACGACCTGAACGGGGAGTCGTTGATTCACTTCCGTCAGGGCCATCTGAGCGGCTGGCATCAACAGTCTCACCGAGAATAGTCGTTTCGGGTCATCGGGCAAAAGAGCGGCCATCCGTACGTCACTTAAGTTTCGAGCCGTGGACGCATGTGTCGAGAGGTGAACTTCACAACAACTCACAATCCATACGACTGCCAATCCAAAAAAGTCGAGACGTCGACGAGAAAATACCGCCATCTTAACTGACAACTTCTAAAGCGCCTGAAGTAGTCCCAGAACTCAAAATCCGATATCTGACCGTCACTTATGTTATTGTTTCACAGCGAATTTATTTCTGTGGCGTTTTCACTGCCTTCATTCTTCGCTTATCTCCTTCGTCCATTCTTTGCTTCTGTCCATTTTCCTGTCTGCCTCCGACCTTTCGTTCGGCACCGAACGACGCACAAAGCAGCCACTGCGTTACCTGACACGGAAGGGATAACGTCATCAGGTGCTAAACGCTGGCACCGACCGATAGGGGACGCTGCGTGGCTGGAGCACTCACCAAACGGGCTATCCATCCATCCATCCATCCATCCATCCATTCATACAGTACATCCACCCATACATGCATTCATCTATCCATCCATCCATCCATCCATCCATCCATCCACCCATTCATCAATCAATCAATCAATCCATCCATCCATCCATTCGTCCATTCATCCATTCATACAGTACATCCACCCATATATCCATTCATTCATTCATTCATCCATCCATTCATCTATCCCTCCATTCATCCATTCATTCATCTAGCCATTTATCATTCCATCCATCCATTCAGCCATTCATTCATCCATCCGTCCGTCCAGACAGCCATCTATCAGTCTGTCAGTCCATCCAATTGTCTTTCCGTCTATCTGTATACGTCCTTCTCAGTATATGTTTCTCTCTGTGTGTCTCTGTTTCTTTAACTCTGTGTCTTTGTTTCTCTCTCGCCACTCTTTCTCTCTCTTTCTCTACTTTCTCTTTCTGTCTTTCTATCTCCTCCTCCCTTCCAGCGTCCCTCAGTCAACCAAGACTCAACTCATAATCGCCGACGCACGAAACCATACAGGTATTATCACTAGCCCTCTTGCATGAATATATATATATATATGCATACAATAATACACGCATACTTGCATATACAAATGCACGCTAACACAAATATATCTATGCTTGTATACATATATGTATTTACAGATAAATGTATTAGCATGGGCAGAATTAAAACGCAGAGTTAAATGAGTAATTACATATACCCCCTCTTGCTTTGAAGCATGCTGGCATATATATATATATATATATATATATATATATATATATATATATATATATATATATATATATATATATATATATATATATATATATATATATATATATATATATATATATATATATATATATATATATATATATATATATATATATATATATATATATATATATATATATATATATATATATACATATATATATATTGTTGCAAGGGCACGTGTGAAAGGCAGGTGAGGTTAGGTCAGAAGGTGACACGGGCCCATGCAACATTCTGTTAGGAATACGTGCGCATGCACCTGTGTTGGAAGGAGTGTTTGAGGGAGTGGTTAAAGGAGTGGTTGTCTCGTTCGTTGAGAAGAAAGTATAAAAGAGAGGGCTTAAACTGTTAAAAGAAAGTTCTTTGTCTGATGTTGCCGTGTGTTCGAGGAGGTTCTTTGAGTCGATGTTGTTGCTGTCTGATGTTGCCGTTTTGGAGTCGAATGTTCGAAAATACAGATTTTAAACCAAGGAACGTTGTATGCTGGTTCTGGCCTATACGACTACGAGCATAATCGTTTCCAGCACGCAACAATATGTATATATATGTATATATATATATAATATATATATAATATATATATATATATAATATATATATATATATGCACATACATCCCTTGATGCTTCTGGCGCGCACTTCTCTGTCTCTGGATTTTATGATTTTAATTTCTTGTAGTATTTGACATGGAATGCTCATTTGAAGGGTCAAATGTCTGGTTTTGGCATGTGACATCTAATTTACTGAATAATTTTGTATTCAACTCAGGACGGAAAATGAATTAATTTTTAATTATTTATTTCTTATTTGTATTGATTTACACCCCATTGTGTTGTGGACGCCGGGACATGCGTTCACGAGTCGTCCATGAGCTGAAAATCTGTTCTTTTCTTATTTGGGTCAAGCCTTTTTACTTGCTGTACAAGCCTTCCTTGTGTTTTCAATTTCTGTGGCTCTGACAATGGCTGCCCCAATACAGTGCTTGTATTTATATTGTTACTACTCCGTGTTAAATCTGGTAGAGGCAGGCCTGTTGCTGGATTCATACAAACATCACTGCATTCTCATCTGTTCTGAAGCGCATTCATTTTATCTGGTTACTGATGCTGCCTTTTCAGTGATGCTGTTATGTGACAACAATATCATTATTTTCCGTCCTGAGTTGAATGCAAATTATGTAGAGCATTTCTAACTGCCCGTTATGAGCTGTCTTTGTACCTGCTTCAGTTCCTTCTTTTGGCTGGTGATGTTGAAATATATCCTGGACCAGTATGGCTTTAGATTTTGTATATTGAACATAAAAAATTAAAGCTGCAGAGCTACATAATTTTCTTTGTCAGCATTCCTTACGTCAGTGCTGTGGTAAAGGTGGGGTATGGTTTTTCTTTTCAAGTCATATTTCTTACTGCTCAGATCCACTTTTCCTATTCTGGCACCCAAGTCATTTGAAGTCCTGGCTCTTATTTCTGGCAACAAACAGATACTGCTTGGATTGATTTTCTTAGTGAATTTTAGTCACTACTTGAATATTTCATTTCCTCCCTTTCTAAAATATTTATTTTACTCTAGGTGACTTTAATATTCATCTTGATGTAGCCAGAAATTGTTCTTCAGCGTTTCTTGATATGTTGGAAGCGTTTGACAATAAACAGCTGATTACCTTTCCGTTACTTATCAAAGATCATGGCCTGGATCTCCTGATAACTCGTTCTGATTCGCCATCGACTTATCATTTATGTAGCGGTTTGCCGCTTTGCGCAATCGAATGATTGTTGCAGTTTGGATGTTAACAAAAGCATCACTTAGAATTAGGAACATTTGGTTGAAGATTAGGAAGGAGGAAGAAGATGAAGAGGATGCATTCAGACCATGCAGACGTTGGAAGGGGAGGAGGACAATGAGAATTGACACAGCGATTGGTAACTTTGTGTGACCGAAAGGATATTGCAGAATCTGTTAAGAACTGCTGTATCAGTCATATGATATTATCTGGTGTTTTGGAGAGATATTAGTGCCACAGAGGTTGAAGATCTCTTTCTCTCTCTCTCTCTCTCTCTCTCTCTCTCTCTCTCTCTCTCTCTCTTCTCTCTCTCTCTCTCTCTCTCTCTCTCTCTCTCTCTCTCTCTCTCTCTCTCTGTATCTCCCTCTCTCTCCCTCCCCTCTCTCTCACTATCTCTTTCTCTCCTCCCTCTCTCCTACATCTTGACATTCTTCGTGATCCTTACCTCTTGATAGCAGTCCAGTTATTTAAGCATTATTTGCATATCGAGACACTTGTTCTTCTGATTAAAATTTAATATAATTTAGGCTAGCTATGAACGCCTTAGAGAGATACACCCAATGTGCCACACAAGAACTGTGTAGTTACATATATGCATACATACATATGTCAAGATATACATACATACATACATACATAAATGCATACACATACCTACATACATACATACATACCAACATACATACATTCATACATACATACATACATGCATACATACATGTCGCTAAGTTTAATTGTCTGTCTTTCTCAGTGTTGTTCAATTTTATATATATACATATACACACATATATATATATATACATTTATTACCCACCAAAAGCCGAAAAGTATATGTGCCCACGTGCATGAGATCCCATGATGAATAATATTTATAGCCTGTCTTTAGAAGAGCTGTGCTTACTTAGGTTTAGTGAGTCATAAACCACCACTAGTGGGCGTTGTCTGGAAAACGGTTTTCGCGACAGAGCTCGCGCGTGCGAACTGAACAGTTTTTTGGTAATTTGTCCACTCACAAATCATTGCTAAACGGGTAATAGCATCAAGTGTCTACTACGTAATTACATTCAACAAAAACAATAATATTCAGTATTTACGTTGCTGCTGCTGCTGCTGCTGCATGAGGCTGAAAATGATGCTCTTCAAGTACCATTGTAACATTTAAAACCTGTCGACTCGATCTGTTGTTCTTGCGATACAGCCATGCTTATACTGTATGTCTGTGCGTATGCATTAACTATATAAACACATAGCCTACATGTTTACTTATAGATACCGATATGCACATTCATACATACATATATACACAAATAAATACATACATATATATAAACACACATAGGCATATACATACATACTTGTATAGATTCGTACATACAAAAGCACATGCATGTACATAATTACATACATACTAATGTTCGGGTGCATGTGTTTGTGTGTTCCTCATAGGCTTTTATGGTCGTCGCTAATGGGAGCGCGTGTTTTCTGCATGAGGAACGGCCGATAGAAGTCACGACTCTTGCCATTAGGTGAGAAATTTGTGATTAGACTCATAAACATGCCCTCCTCACTCGATTCAGTTCACAAAAGCAGGTGACGACTCATATACATGCACACACACACAGTCACACACCAACACACACAATCACACACGCATACACAATCACACACCAACACCAACACACAAATGGCCACAATCTTGAATTTATTGTGACCAGACTGGTCTTCAACATAAACTGTCTGGCAGCTGATTGTACTTTTGTCAGATTATGGAAATATGACTGAGCTAAAGCAATTGTGGTTGAGAATTAAGTAAAACATTCTTTGTTAAAATCGCCTTCGAAGGAGTCATTCTGGGGCTGAAGGATCGTCCGACTGAGGAGCTGAACCAACAACATCAATTGAGCAGCTGGTTGAACTACGAATCCTTGATTTTCTAGTATAAACCTGGAATGAAACTCTGGTCGCAGAGTTGGCTGACGACAAGAGAACTGTCGATGTGGCACCGTGCATCAATCAAAGGCAGGGTTAGGGTTAGGGTTACAGTTAGGGTTAGAGTTAGGGTTAGGGTTAGGTTTAACTGTCAATTTCACTTGACGTAAAGGAATTCGAACCATGGGCGCAGAGCTGAAAGGCAAACGCACTCAAACACCTTATCAACAGAAGTTGACAAAACACGAGGTTCTGGGTAATTATTAGTGGTAGGATTTGTTAATCTGGGTATCTAACTGCATCATCACTGGGCCGCTGACAGATTTATATTTCTATGTCACTTTGAGCACGCCAAAAATTTTCGCTAAAATAGTAGTAGTAGTAGTGGTAGTAGTAGCAGTAGTAGTAGTAGTAGTAGGAATAACGTATCAAATATGTAAATACTGCCCTTATTCTGCAGGCAGAAAGTCTAAAGCAAGTTCCAAGATCTCATAGTCGCCGGCGAAGAGCTTTGTGTTGGTTGGACTTTGGATTGGACTACAATTAAACTCTTGATCCTATAGCCTTCAGTCCTTGAAAGCCTGAACACCACGGCATATTGGCCTTCCTGGCTCAGAACGTTCCTTGGTTTGGTACTATATAAATAACGTTTTCATCTACAATACGTTACATCACATTAAAATCAACAGTCACAAAAATTTATTTGTCAACTTTAAATTACGTTTAAGTTTAAGTTTAAGTAACGCTACTCATATTTACATTCCAATTACAATTACATTACAGTTTCATTACATTTACATTATGTTAATCAATTTCACATTTCAATAGCATTACATTCTCATTATTCTGTTTTACATCTGCTGGTAACGACCGTCCATCTTATCCTGCTTCCGTTGGCCTAATCTTCTGCGGCAAAAGACTTGGAGGCTTTCATCGCGGTTCAGATAAATATCTGTTAAGGTGAACTATAGAACGCATTCATTTCCGGTCAGGGCCTCGAAGCAGAATATTCCAGAACGAGGCTAAGCATCGGAATCGGAATCGCCTCCCCAAAAGGACTCAACGAACGGCTTGTTCAAGTAAAGCTACCCGCTCAAATTATAGGTATGTATATATGTATGCATGTATGTATGTACGCACGTGCATACGTGCGCATGTATGTATTTTTGTTAGTCATCTAGACATTTTATATAGCGCCATTCAAGTACCTCAGAAAAGCGATGTCTACCCGAGCCTAAATGTTACGGTAAATGTCATCAAGAAAAGAAAGTTCGTCAGCAAGCGAAACAATGCACAGATAATTAGAAGCATCTCCATTGGCGGGATCACGCACACACATAGAGCACAGGAAAATGGATTTCTATCCAGAATCGACAGATGACACGATGTACAGAGTTCCTGGACCGAGTTGTGTCGATGGTGTAGAGCGACAATAGGCGGTATACGGTCCGCGATACACAAAAAACACCACCTCCCAGCAGTCCATCATTGGTGGCAGATGTTGCTGCAGATACCTCGAACCACCTGGTCTGTGCAGAACAGGTATTCGTCGCCTGCCGGTCGGTAGGTCAAAGGGTCACCCGTGATTGACAGCTGATGTTACTTCAAAGATCCTCGTTGCTCCTCCTCCGCCGATAGCATTACCCGGCTGAAGACGACGTATTTAAGTGTATATTTGAGTACTTAAGTGTATGTTTGAGTACTTAAGTGTATATTTGAGTACTAAAGTGTATGTTTGAGTACTTAAGTGTATATTTGAGTACTAAAGTGTATGTTTGAGTACTAAAGTGTATATTTGAGTACAAGTGTATAGTTGAGTACTTAAGTGTATATTTGAGGCTCGACCATGCACCAAGAAGCCACCCTTCCCCTCATACTGTAACGTACGCCAGAATTATATGCGTAGAAAATATTCTCCAAAATGATAAAAATCTGCGGCAGTTACAAAGATTACTTCCGACACGCAAACTTAGCAACAATAAACGTCCAAACATGTCATAGATTATCGTGCAGATTCCTCATAAAGACGAAAATTTCCCCCAAAATGACAGAAGGCGGTCATCAACCGACGTGGCTGCTAACAGGTACGCTGATCCATATGTATGTATGCATATATGTATTGTATAAGTTGTTGCAAGGGCACGTGTGGAAGGCAGGTGAGGTTAGGTCAGAAGGTGACATGTGCCCATGCAACATTCTGTTAGGAACACGTGCATTCAGCTAATTACGACTTCAGTTCGAGTGTTGCGTTTCAGCCTGCGGAGTTGGTGGTTGCTTCCAATCGTGTGCCGGGTCAAAGTATTCGTCCGGTCTGTCACGTTCGGCCGGGTATGATGATGCCATGGACGCTTAAATCAAGTCGGGATTTTCCGCCACCTCTCAAGTTTGTACATAATCCTTGGTTTTGGCCTACAGGTGTTAACGTTGATATTTGGTCCATGATACCGTTTGTATGGGTTAATGCTAGAGTAAGAGGAGCTTTGCGTTTTCGGTTGAGTAATTCGAGGGGGGTTCGAATAGGCTAGTGTATTTTAGATGTTTAGGTTGGACTGTTTTCAAATTCACTTTTTTCTTTGAAAGGAAAACAAATATTGCATTGACTATAGTTTATAAGAGAATTATTTATGATAACTTATGAATTTGGCTTAAAATGTGATTTGGTAGTTGTGTTGAGGGAAAGTAGTTGCTTGAATCCTGATTGTTTGCGATGTATAAATACACGTTCCCTAGTCTGTATGGCTATTTTTGACCAGGTATTGGATGTTTTTTGCGGTAGTGTGTCTGCTTTTGAATGCTTGTTGCATTTTGTATGTTCTGAGATTTCTAACGACCAGTTTAGGTAACACTGTTAGTAGTTGGATTGATGTTTGCTATGTAGTTGATGACGGAAGGAATTGTGCGATTATAATGTTGTGGTATTAGGAATTAATTGTGTCATGAAGTTTTCTTGAGGTCATGTTTCATATTAGGATTGATTTTGTTCTGAATTGATGAGTATGATATGGATTATGTTGGAATTATTTGCATAATTATGTTTTATCGTGAGGATTTTTTTATCGGTCACCCGTTGGGTGCCCTTTTCTGTTGTTCGGGGGTATGTTGCAAGGGTACGTGTGGAAGGCAGGTGAGGTTAGGGCAGAAGGTGACACGTGCCCATGCAGCATTCTGTTAGGAACACGTGCGCATGCACCTGTGTTGGAAGGAGTGTTTGAGGGAGTGGTTAAAGGAGTGGTTGTCTCGTTGGTTGAGCAGAAAGTATACAAGAGAGAGCTTAAACTGTTGTGGGAAGTTCTTTGTCTGATGTTGCCATGTTGGAGGAAGTTCGTTGGTTCTGAGTCGGTTCTGAGGTTTTCTTTGAAATTCTTTGAAGTTCGTTGAGTTGACGTTGTTGCTGTCTGATGTTGCCTTCGAGTCTTCGAGAATACAGAGTTTTAAACCAACGAACGTTGTATGCTGGTTCGGCCTATACCCCTACGAGCCTAATCGTTTTCCAGCAGGCAACAAAGTATGTATCACCAAGTTAAATTGAGTACGTATGAAAGTATTACCAGACTCACTCAGTTTAGTAGTTGCTGAAGTTTGTTGGAGTTTAGGATATAGAGAGGGGACAACCAGTGCGGAAACATCAACTGATATCAACGCCTGGACGTGCCAGCGAAGTAGGGGTAGGACGCCTGATTAATTGTTTTGTTCAGACAGATGGGACTGATAAGTGGAAGTGTGAATCACAGCCCACACAGAGTGTGATTGCACAACCAGATGCAATAGAGAGACAGGAAGCCAGACGGGTACAGATACAAGGAGAGATACGCAGACAGACCACGCTGAGTAAAGAGTCCGCTTAGATGCGAGAGAAATCAGTCGAGAGTTAGGCGTAAGAGAATTCAGTCGAATCGGTCTGAGAGATTCTACTCTCGGAGATAGGGCGCAGTTGAACATGTAGTCTAGCGTCTTCTGACGCTATAGCAATCGCTATGGGAAGATTAGATTAAGGTTCGTCGTAGGCTATGTTCTTCGCTCGCTCCGTAGTGTAACACTGACTGAACTAGAATCACGCTCGCGTTGTCAGACATTGACTGAAAGATATTCGTGTGAAACATGATAATCAAATAAACTATGAAGAAAACTGAACAATGCGCTCCGGACGTGAAATCAATATAGTAACAGGTGATGCACCAGAAACATTATATTATATATGCATGCATGTGTGTACTGTATGTATGTATCTGAACATTTATATATCGCCTGTTAGGAATCTCAAAAAGCGCAGTAACACGGCACTGTCTTGTAAACTACGTTCCCCAATACTGGCGGTAAAACCGTGAGGAATATGAGTTAAAAATTAATAGAGTGAAGAAGCATTAGAAGACATTGAGGTTTGTCGTAACGTCAGCTAAACTGTCCCGCAATATATCAACATTAAACAGAAATGTACACAGATACACGCGTACATACATTTCAAATAAAACTTGCACTTACAAAAACATGTGTAATGTGTTGATTATTTTTTTGCATAGGCCCATACAGGCTTTACAAACAAACATGTTTTCATTTCCTTTTGTACAGGCTTCTTAACCGACAAAATATCTATTTCCATTTATGTGGACCTACATACAGGCTTCTTCACATATTTCCATTTTAGTCCATGCCAGCTTCTTAACGAACATTTTCCATTGCTGCACATACAAGCTTGTTATCAAAGGTATTTCCAAATTACACGTATGTTAATAACTAAGCATATTTTATACGGTTTTCTACACGCGACACCCGCACGCGTAACAATAGCACCTGCCCATGCATCGTGCACTTTGATCTGTTACAGTCTTGTATTACTACACCACTACTACCACAGCCATGGCTTGCTTAGGTATTTCGACGCCCAGGGCAAGTGATGGCTAGACCCTCATGCCTTGTAGGACCTACTAGAACCTGACGCTTTGGGCCTGAAAACTATAACAGGCGTCAATTTGGTTACTGACTGGTAGATGCTATTCTATATTACTCTAGAGAGGGATGAAGATTTTGATCTGACACGCACAGTAATCTTTTTGATCTGACACGCACAGTAATTCATCCTCCAACGCAGGGAGGGGAAGAGGACAGGTGAAAGAGTTGTTGAGAGGCTACTGTGACAGCGATGACCTAAAAGCTTAAATATGCAAATATTGGGCAGGGGATTTCACAGAGAGAGAGAGACAGACAGAGAGAGAGAGACAGAGGGACAGAGGGACAGAGGGACAGAGGTATTGGGACTGGGACAGGGACAGAGAGAGAGCGTCATAGAGAGCGTCATAGATAGACAGCCGAAAGGTAGAGAAACAGAGAGAAAGGCAGAGACAGAAAAAGAGACAGAGACTGGGTCATTTCAACTCCAGAGTTCAACCACGATGGGCTCTTTAGGTCTTTGGGACATGGGCTGTCGTCGTCTTTCATGTGAGCACCATTAAAATTTTGGGCGCAGGTAAAAAATCTCTTTAAAAATGCCATGCTGTCTTCCTCTTTGCCATTCCTTGGATAGTGCCGCCCGGGGCGGCCGTAGCACTCGCTCTCCTCCCTAAGCGACGCCACTGACCACCAATCCACCGACTTTTTCTTTGAAGATACGGTTACTCGACCACATTGCGTGTCAAGCTGCTAAAAGTGTCGGCCCTTCACGAAGATGAAGTGTCGACGCAAGGTGGCGTTCATCCTGCATCACATTGCAAGGCTCTGGGGAAAATCACTGTGAAGTGACCGGGAGTTCAACATGCAAGATTTGACGTGCCATAGTCATAAAGACGGTGATAAGATCACACAGCATAAATCAAATAGGATCAGTTCGGACATGTAATTGTAACTGTTATCGTACATTTGTTTAGCGCCTCACTGAGAGAAACTTCTCACAAGCATTCTGTAACCAATAGACCTATTTGTAAATTCCTATAAATTTCATATAAAAATCCGTGGAAGAGGTGGAAAAGTGCGTGGAAGAGGTGGAAAAGTGCGTGGAAGAGGTGGAAAAGTGCGAAAAACGAATATTATGAAAGAAAGAACTACAAGTGTCCATCTAGATGAGGCATGACAGACTGATCCAAAGATAAATTTGCCACCATAAACAAGAGTTATTTATATTTAAAACAGGCAAATCATTTCGAAACCCCAAGTCGAAATTTCCTTTTGCCCTTCGTTTAGGCATAGCCTTTGTGAGTTACTAAAAGTTGTATTTGGAATTAAGTATATGCAAAGAAATGGTAAACGGATGGCGAGAGAACGAGAAACTAGCTGGAATACTTCTATGTCTCATTCTGTCTATCTGTTTGTCTCACTGTCTGTCTTTCTCTCTGTATGTTTCTCTGTCTTTCTCTGTTTTTTGTTTATCTATGTTTATCTATACTGATATCCCTTTTGCTCTTTGTCTCAATGATTCTGTTTTTGTCTGTAGGTGTTTTGAAAAGACATTAGCGCCGAAGAGGTTGAATCTGTCTGTCTGTCTGCCCGCCTGCCTGCCTGCCTGCCTGTCTGTCGGTCGGTCTGTCTGTCTGTTTGTCTGTTTACTACTGTCTCTTTCCCTTTCCCGCGCTCTCCAGTCGCTTCAGTCTTCCACTTCATCATTAAACTAATCGATAGAAGTGGACGCGCTCTTGAGTGGTTCTTAGAATCGCCATATGAACGCTTTGATACTCACTTCTGTGTGACTTTAATGTCAAGAGCATTTCACAGAGGTTGGGGATGAAAGACCCTCAGTGCTCACACTTGCTTCTCTTTCCCAATGTGCCTATTTATGTATATAATTATATTTTTATATAAATGTACATTTATAGTTTCACATATAAGCGCATATTTATATACGTATATCTGCGCAATATTTAACGCGTGTATCTAAGGCCTAAATGCTCTGAATAAAGGAAATATACACATCATATCACAAAGAAAGTATTAATATAATTCTTAAACTATAGCTGTGCTAGAGTTACATTGCCAGATCGTACCATACATTTCTACTGTGTTCGTAACTGGAGCTACATAAGTTAACGTCGGCTGTAGCACTGTAAGCCGATATGCGCGGACTGGACAGGAAGTAGACAGCTTATAATGGCGCTGTATAAATCCTTAGTGACATCATATGTATTTTATTTATTTATCTATTTGTTGAGCAGATTAGAATCCACAATCGTAGTATAACCGAGCTAGTTCAGGTATGTTTGTAAGTATGTAAAGTAGTAGTAGTCGTCAGTAGATTACCAGACTTACTCAGTAGTCGTTGTTGAAGATAAGGAGGTCAGTGCGTAGGCAGTGGGGCGAATGATTTATTAGGACCTTAGCTCAGAGCAGTAACACAGCTAGCCAGTAGCCGCAAGCTACAGCGGTCAGATTCTTAGGAACGGACGGGCCGCAAGTTACACTGTGTGGAAGGGCTATTGTTGGTAGCAGTACATGTGAGCTATGGAATGCATGGAGTGTAGCTTAGTCAAAAGGATTCCGCTGGAGTAAGCTGAGCAATCCACAGGTAGCAATCTCCAGGTACATCAGGGGCTTTGCAACTAAGCACGAGAGGTCCATGTGATAGCCAGATGGATTTCCACAGGTATACAAAAGATTTAAGAGAAAGAGAACCAAAGGACGCACGAAAGCTGATGTCAGCGGGCAGACAGGCTAGGGTCTTGGGTACTGACCGGACCAGAAGGAATGCGCCCAGAGTTCAGAGGATTCAGGTAGAAAAGAGCTCGCAGACTGCACACAAGAGTCAGTCAGTCAATCCCAGAGAAGACCAGAAGAGGAGACTCGCACATCGAGTAGCTGTTGGAGTTCAGATGTCGGGCTAATAAGTCGTAGTAGAATGTAGAGGAGATAGTCTAGCGTCTTCTGGCGCTACAGTAATCGTTATGGGTAGAGTAGTCTAAGGTTTGTCGTATAGACTAAAGTCGCTAGCTCTGCAGTGCAATCTGGATGAGAACTTTCATCATGACCGACAGAATCTGTACACTACCACAGTAGGATGACAGTCCCAGAGCGTTACCGAATAGACAGCCTGTGATTTGTACATGAATTGTTTTACAATACATTACATAAATTATTGAGTCGTTTCGTCGTTTTACATTCCACATGAAATATTTGCATACGTAAGCTAAGAGATAGGCTACGCAAGACAGCTTATAATGGCGCTGTATAAATCCTTAGTGACATCATATGTATTTTATTTATTTATCTATTTGTTGAGCAGATTAGAATCCACAATCGTAGTATAACCGAGCTAGTTCAGGTATGTTTGTAAGTATGTAAAGTAGTAGTAGTCGTCAGTCCAAAGTATTTTCCATATTTCAGTTGATGGAGGTGCTTCAGTCTGGCTTCCTCCGAAGCTCGCCAGTAGAAGCGGAGATGGCCCCTGCAGATACAGCAGCTGCATTCGTACCCATCGATAGGTGTCGCCGCATCGTTCTCCGGATGGGAACAGCAGTCGAAGCATCCGATTAGATGCTTACCTGTTCCAACATCTCAGTTGTCATCATCAGAACTAATCAATCCCAAGCTGCGATTTCGTGATTAAAACGTTTAGAATGATCTATCAAATATACATGTTATAATCGGCACATGCATAATATGTATTTAAATAACGTGTTATATATGTACACAAAATCAATATATATATATATGTATATATAATAGCACGCATATATATCTAATATATATTATGTGCTATAATATATAATAAAGTTCCAAATATATACAGAGTACGTTATATATTATGTAACAATGGCTGCTGCTATAAAAAGTAAAGTATCCCATATCCCACAAGTGAGACGTCATAGGGGAGGCGCTCATCTCCTTTTCTTGGCCCTTGAGCCGCCAATGGACGATTCCCATGGTCCAGGGACATGGGGCCAGGGCATCTCAAGACTTGCCGTTTTTTCCCAGCTTACCTCCGTACCAAATTATACTGCCTGGTTGCAGAGGCACGGTGTGCGCAAACAACTTGCCCAGGGTCGTCAGACAGTCGAACCCACATTAATCGAACGCGTTACCGATACACTATACCGTGCCGCATACTACTGCTATAGCACATGTGTAGCTACAATTCTACATTATGTTGCAGATGTAGCGCACGCTTCATGTTGCTTTCATACATAATCATAGCTTAGAGAAATTTTCGAGTTTCTAAGTCGCCTTATCGAAAGGTTTTACGCCTATTAGTGCGCTCATGGGAATAGTAGGCACCAGAGTGGCTAAGACTAGCATCTTAAGAGTTAACTGCCTGGTGGCATAGAAGCTTTGTCGTCTGTTACCAAGATAGTGTACAAAATTACCATAAAACGGCTCGCTTCAGCATGTGTCTAGGCCGCTTGGATTTAACAGCCAGACAGTTATTTCTCTCTGTAATGTGTTTCGGCTGTTTGCAAATATTAATTATTATCGAAAGTGCAGAAACACGCACACTATTTTCTGATTATTTAGGCCACGCAGACAATTCTTCATAAGCGTCTGCTGTCTTAAGACAACAGTGCTATGGTGTAGTTATTCCTCCTAAAACTGCGCAATAGACAGCTGTCATAACATCCTGTCATCATAACACTATGGCTCACATGTTACAGAACCAGATATACATCACCGGAACCAACTGGACACTTCGATAGGACATATAAAGATGAGATAGGTCTCGTCTGCTTTTCGGCCAAAGCAACTAACGACGCAACGATAAATCTTTCGCAAGCTACAGTGCAGCTTATCAAGGCCTAATTACAGCCAAACTTTACCTTTCCATACTTTACGACACCTTACCATACCATACCATATGTGAGCGTGATATTTCCGATGATAATTCAGCATGTTTTGGGCGTCATGCTGGTGAGTCATCTGGTTGTTGACGTGTTTGTTATTGGATGGCTGCGCTCTGCGTGCAAGCGGGCTGACGTCTGCGGTGATTTTGCGGAGGTGTTTTTTATCAAGTAAGCGCTCGAGCTGGAAAATATCAGGCCTACGTTGTGATGCGTCAGCGAGTTTTTGGAAAACCCACGTTTACACAGCAGAGGGAGGAATGTCTAGGCTTGTCCGCTGGTTTAGCGGGAAATAGCCTATACAAACCATTGTAATGCATTGTAAGAAAAGCTTATGTAGACGGTATGTAAAAGATTATGTAGGAGTAGACTGTCTCATCTCACCTAACCTACCTTACCTTCCAAACGCTAAGCTCCTTACATTGTGGTGGGTTCATAATTGAGAGCTCAGAATGTGCAAGTATGCGATTTAACAATTGAGTTTACTGTGTGCTTCAAAGACCATGTAGGCGCCGTCTGCAAATCGTCACATTTTCAGTCGTGGAATAAGAGGTTATGTTTGATGCACTCATTTCTATCCGTCTTGATTACTCTAATTCTTAGCGTCTGGTGTCAAAAAGCAATCATGTCAAAATTGCAAACAGTTCAGGACTCATTGACGAGGATTATTACAAAACATTCTAAATATATCGCCATACACCTAAGTTCTAAAATAATTGCGTTAACTGCCTCGTGTGGAGCAGAGAATCAATTTCAAAAGTGGTGTAATTGACTAGAAGACACTGAGTTCCTTCCCGTCAGCCGCAGTTCCTTAAAGCTTAACATCACCTTTGCAAATTAGACAAACACTTAAAGCAATCAAAGCAACCCGGATGATTTGATAAACCATGATACGACGTTGATTGGATGAGTCATTGTCCGTTCTTTATCATTTTCAATGCGACTTATCAACTTATTCGTCAGATGGAGCTACAGTAGTCGTTGCCTTTAGTATTACTTATCGTGCAATTCCATAGGGGGCGATACTCACTCGAAATCAAGGACAACAGAGGACATGAGTGGCGAAATTTTTAGAGAAGGGGATTCTAATACTATCCACTGTCCCTAAATTTTATTAGCAAATAAAATTTATTTATAAATAGGAGGCACACCTTGAGTCAATCATATAATGACAAGATATTATATACTGTATAGCTGGCTAGAAAGGTAATTAGGTAGGTAGGTAGGTAGATAGTAGACAAGTAGGTAGGTAGATAGGTAATTTCAAAGGTTTAAAGAATACTATGAGGGTTAGTTTCAGAGTTCAGAAAAGTAGTGTCTGTTGTTTAAAAACGCCTTATGGCCGCCAGAGTCGTTGACGTCGACCTTACCTCATAGTATCACTAAATAAAAGACCGGAGTGAGTGAAGAAACACGTAAAAGACGAAGTATACCGACATCTGGTGACAGCATAGGTTTTGACATCTATCGGATTCTTTGCTATCCTCGTTGATTCCGCTTTTCACACTGTTGAAGGGGATTCGAATGGTCCGCTGCGCCGCCAGTTAAGAAAGTTTCTAGTGTCTCGGTTATTTTAAATTTCTAAAGAAATATAACCGAAGTGTGTGTCGCCGCTCTAGATTATTATTCATTCGGTTGATGGCAGCTCAGTAATAATCGTAATCGTAAACTCGAAATTTCTAAAGCGCTACTTGAAAGCTAAGCGCAGGGCACCAGCTCATTCACGTGCGCTGCGTCAAGAGGTTCTCCAAAGATGCCATGTCAAGAACCATGTGCGGTTGCCAGGAGACCAGAGAGAGGATGGGAGAGGAGGCTAGGATGGGCTGTGTTTAAGTTGAGAGAAATTGGAAGACTGATCAGGGTGGGATTTCTTGAAAAGTTGAGCTCAACATGAGCAATATTTTCTATCAGCATTCGGTAGGCGTCGCCGCAATACTGCTTAGCAGTCCATGATATGATGAAGTTATATTTCCTTAGACACCACTGGCCTGCAAAAGACTTTGGATTAGATTTGATTACATTAGATTACAGTTTGTTTCATATACTTGCAGTACTTTTCACGTACTGGCAGCATACCTTACCTTATGTTATCTACCTTACCATATCTTATACTTACCTCACCTTACCTTACCTTGTAATGGTCTCCTTCTAACTAATTGGTGGTTTAAAGGAGTGGTAGAATGTTGAATGTAATGTGGCGCTCAACAGTAATCGAGTAAAGTCGGCTTTTGATGCACTAGTTAAGGGAAGAGTCGAAGTCAACCTCAGCAACCGCACATTGTTTACTCTGATGAGCCAAGTGATGTCTTCCTCTTGCCTCTGTACCACTGTGTCACTTAGACAAATATTTCTCCACTGAGTTCTAGTCTGTACTCGTCTGCGTTTGTTTGCATGTAGCATCTGTGTTTGTATGGTTGTGTCTGTCTGTGTGTTTGTGTGTGCATTTCTGTTTGTTTTTGTGTGTTTCAATGTGTTTGCGTATTTCTGCGTTTTTATTAGTGTAATTCTGTGTGCGCTTGTGTGTGTTTCTGTTTTTGCTTATTCTGTGCTTGATACTTGTGTATGTCCGTGTGGTTGTCTGTCCGTGTGGTTGTCTGTCCGTGTGGTTGTCTGTCCGTGTGGTTGTCTGTCCGTGTGATTGTCTGTTCGTGTGGTTGTCTGTTCGTGTGGTTGTCTGTCTCTGTGGTTTTCTGTGTGGTTGTCTGTCTGTGTGGTTGTCTGTCGGTGTGGTTGTCTGTCTGTGTCGTTGTCTGTCGGTGTCGTTGCCTGTCTGCGGTTGTCTATCGCTGTCGTTGTCTGTCTGTGTGGTTGTCTGTCTGTGTGGTTGTCTGTCGGTGTAGTTGTCTGTCTGCGGTTGTCTATCGCTGTCGTTGTCTGTCTGTGGGGTTGTCTGTCTGTGTGGTTGTCTGTCCGTGTGGTTGTCTGTCGGTGTGGTTGTCTGTCTGTGTCGTTGTCTGTCTGGGTGAGTGTTTTCACTTTGATGAACGAACTAATCTGCTAATTTACTCTGGGGCGCAAACATAATTCGTTCACACGCTTCTTTTGCGTGTGCTTCTTTGAGCGCAAGTATATGTTTAACTATATGCGTTCGTGCTTCTCCTTGTCCTCTTCTTTGTATGCGTGTGTGAGCGTTTGTCTTCTCGGGCTGCGATTATATCATACGCCTCATTTTCCAATTGGCTGACGTGTTCTTATAGGTAACCATTCCCCCAGCGGTCCCTCTCTCCCATGGCATCCATCAACGCCTCCGAGAAGTTCCTTAAAGCGCTATATAAAGATTTTTCAAGAGGCGCTACATAAATATAAAGACTCTTTCGTCCGAGAGGTGCCTTGAGCTAGACGTCATAATTACTCGAAGTCATGTATAGCTGCAGCAGTCACTACTCTCGAGGTTTGGCTTATTTATATGCAATGATTTTGAGTGTCTAGGCATAAAAGGTTTCGTAACCTTGGTTTCATGTAAGAATATAGTAACTGTGGCCTACAACCAGGCACGCTGTTCAGCAGAAAAATTGTTACGAGATGACTGTGCTTTATGATCAGACAATATTTGTCATTTGAGGAAACCGAAACATCATACATGTATGTATGTATGTATGTATGTATGTATGTATATATATGTATGTATGTATGTATGTATATATATGTATGTATGTATGTATGTATGTATGTTCGACCTGGCTTCTCCGATGGATTATGATTTTAATTAAGATTTCACATGAAGCGACGACCATCGATTGATGCATAATTAGACATTAACATTTCAGCGCTATACAAGTCCTTAGATTAGATTATATATGCTTTGTATGCTTATATGCATGTTTGTATGTGCGTATGTGTATGTGTGCATTTGGTTATTTATATAGCGCTTTTTGTATATCCTTCAAAAGCGCTGAATCTCATCCTATCTCACCTTTGGCTGCTCAGTAACCTACACTCATGAAAACCATTACACGATGTTAATGTACAAAAAATCTGTAGTTACACCTCTAGTAAAGAACTTGTTAGAGGGCGTCTCATTCCTCCATCTCCGCAATTCTCTTCTTTCCTTTTTTCCAGCTACCCGAACTAATGGCTCCTCTTTGCTCCCTTTCCGTGCCAAATCCCTGTTGCCCGCCACCTGGCGAGTAATTACGACCAACACGTCACCCTCTGGCGAATCGCCGCCTATCTATTCGGCTCATAGCAATTGCCGTTTTCGCTGGCCTTTGATTTGATTGTTCCAAACCTCCAACTAGACATCAGTCGACAGAGGGAGAGGAGTTCCAGAGTCGCATTTACGGGTCAGGGGTGGGTTGGGTTGGATGAATGAGCCGGAGGAGGGATTGATGAGGCACTGGGAGGAAATCTTATTTGGCTGAGAAATATACGCAAGTTCCGGTTTCCATTTGAATCTGCCGATGCTCTCAGGTTTGCTGGTTTCTTTCTCGCGGTCATGCGCACTGGCCATTTACAAAGCAAGATGAGCCGGTCGCTGTGTGGCGCCAGACGCACACACATACAAACACTTAAACCCATCGACGCAGACACACTTAGACAACGCAACAGACCTTGGTTTTTGAAAAATAACAATAATTTTAATACAGGCAAATAAAAAACACATACCAACAAGTATGCATGTATGTTGTGTAAGTGCGTAAGTATGTAAGTACGTATGTATGTATGCATGCGTGTATGTATGTATGTATGTATGTATGTATATATTTATGTATGTGTCGAGGATGCTTCGTAGTTGTCAATGAACGAGCTTCGAACCATCGACTCGTCCTATTCTAACATATCGTTAACTTGATTTTCGAAATTATATTTAAAACAACAGTTCAATCACTACAGTATTTGCATCGTTACAGTTTCCAAACACATGAATCTATAAACGACATTTGTAATTCAAACTTTAAACTTAGCACACGACAGACCATCAACGCGCTCTTTCAAAAATGCATTTGCCTCCGCTTATGGTACCGCTACAATTCGTCTACAGACTTTTCGCCGACCGACATTTCGCCAACTATGACGTTTCGTCTACAGACTTTTCGTCTACAGACATTTTCCGTTATCTTTGTAATTTTATAAAGAAGTAAAAACTGAAAGAGAACTAAACCATGAAGATGGCGAACCGAAGTTAACGAAACAGTGACGTCGTAAGTCATACGTTGAATTACTTAGTAAGGACAATTTTCAGTTTAAGAAATCGCCGAAAACATAATTTGATAAACATTACGCAAGATTTAACGAAGCGGTCCCACTTTTATTGCGCCACCCTGTATTTTTCACCGAAAATACATCTGTCATTTGCTGTTAAAAATTAAAAAATAGTCCCGTAGACGAAAAGTCTGTAGACGAAACGTCATAGTGGGCGAAATGTCGGTCAGCGAAATGTCTGTAGACGAAGTGTCGTAGACGAAAAGTCTGTAGACGAAATGTCTGTAGACGAATTGTCGTGATACCACGTGTCAATGAACGAGCTTCGAACATACATACATACGTACTTAGATCATGTGTTCGATGCGTGCCAGCCAGGACCTGATCCGTGCGTGCACGAACAAATCAACGACCCAACGATTCATGGAAATTTCTTATATAAACGGTCTCGCTTATAACCTGCTGATTTTGCTGCGCAATATTAACTTCAGCACGTCTGTCTGTCTGCCTGCCTGTCTGTATAAATGTATATATATACATGAATACTTTGATATTGTATGTATATATGTAAACATGCATTCATGTGTAAATTTATGTATGTATGAAGATATGTAAGTATGCATATATGTTCGTGTTCATGCATGTATACATACGTATGTATGAGTGTATGCATGTATGTACGTATATATATGTAAAGTATATATGTATGAATGTATGTATGTATGTACATATGTAGGTATGTTTGTATGCATGTATGTATTGGGCTTTTATGTTGCGAATTTAGCTATCTCACCAAAGCCCTTTTCGCTAGCCTGCAACTGTGGTTATGGTTATAAATAAACTAGTTCGTCGGTATACGAAAGATGCTCGTATAATTGGACTAGGTCTCTGCTGGCAGTCCATCGCAGACACATAGACACACAGCTAGACTCCTATCTTGACAGCATGGCGCCATTTTATATATTGACTTAATGCATTTTACTCGACATTACTTTGAAATAAACTCAATTTCCGCAAACTTTGTCGACAATAAAGTGAGCTGAAATAAACTCAATTTCCGCAAACTTTGTCGACAATAAAGTGAGATGAACAGTCAACGAGTAATAACGTATGCATTTCAAATTTCTCTAGCTCCTGTTTAGAATATGGCAGTGTTTGTCAGTCAGCGACATCAATTTCATCTAGACAACCGACGATAACAGAATTCATGTCTGCTAAAAACAAAAATTAACAGCGCTTCTGATGTCTGCTTTAGTAGGGATTACTTTTTAAGGCGCAGTGATGTTGTATCCGATTAGAGAACATGCAAATAGGGAAGCACGTCTGTTATTCGTAGCTTCTAATCAAATTGCTGTCCCTCTTAACCACTTCTCGGTCGCCAATTACTTTATGAATGCGATGTATTCGATGCGGATTAATCAAATATTCTTCGCCACGACAGACCATGTTGCTTCGCGAATTCAGTGGCAGGACAGATGTACACCGTGGTTCGTGAAAAAGGCCAAGCTTTTGCTAGTAGTTGTAAGCCTACGCATGTTCAATGAGGCATTGTATAAACGATCACAGTGGTTCCTACAGTAATTGGTCTAAAATTCTATACATAATGATGACAGGAGCCTAATTACGTAGTGCCGTTACTTTACCATAATTTGCAAGCTCTTTTATGACTGACAACATGACTGTTGTCTAATGAAAGTTGCTCAATAAAAGACATAATTATAGTCTAGTATTGCATATTAAGTAAACCCCAGAATTTATGATCAACGACAAAACGTTAACGTGAATAATCTGTTTTAATTTAAGAGGAAAATTTGACAGTAAGTCAAAGTTTCGAGATTTTAAGACTGACAGACAGACAGGCAGGAAGACAGACAGACAGACATATAGGAAGGCAAGGATATAATTTAATCTGTATTTAATTTAATAATCTAATTATTGAAACCATGTTTATGTATATATTAGCAGAGACATATGTTATTTATGACAGGTAGAAAGTTATACAGACAGAAATGGAGAGACAAAGAGAAGAACAAAGAAATAGAGAAACAAACGCAAGGTATAAAGTAAGCTGATAAAATAATTTTACATTTAATAAAAATACTAAGTTTACTGATATTTGTGATTTTTGTTACTAAATAAAAAAACTTTAAGTCACCGACCACAATTATATAATACACACATAACTGAGAATTCACAAAACAATTACTTGTAGCTGACATGGGTACATATTAAATTGCACTCACGTTTATTTGAACACGGTGTATGTTACACATTGGAAGAGTTAAACATTGACACACAGAGTAGATAACCGCAGCTGTATACACATCAGGACAAAACGTGATTTCGTGTTCTGTATTCAGAGCAGGTGTCAAGACTGCTGCCTAGCTGAGCTGATGGGCTTCGGTCTGAAAGCATTCGCATGTATACCCCTATGACGCAAGCACTTGGCAGCCAGGTAGTCGGTGCTAACAGATTGTGTCTCGGCTAATTACGCTGTCTTAAAATTATTGCGGCATCGAATCTCGAAGTCCTTGGGTAATAGAATGCATGCCTTTTGGGCCTAAACTAAACGGCTGTAAAGTAGAGTTGCATAAACAGAAAAAGACCATAATAACAAGTTGAACTTAAATTGCTAGTGTCTCTAGTTTGTCTTTGGGGCCGTTCATAAAGAACATATGTAAACAATTACTTTGAACGCTCCCTCCCCTTGTCTCCATTTGTTCGCATTTGGCATTACCCTTCCGTTGCCGGAATTTGGATGACCCCTCCCAGCGCCCTTTTCGGACGTCCTCAACGGACGACCCTTTTCTGCGACTGTCAAGGAACTTACATATGATCTAGATTGCTTTCTTCCAATGCGCGTCTATTAGGCTACAATATGCTGCACAGTCGATTCGTGGAGCAGCTTGAAAATCTAATCTAATCTAATGACTTCTATAGCCCAGTTAAAATAATGCCCATGGTATCAATTAGTGGTCGCTTCAATTGCTATCATATTCAAAATCATAATTTGTTGGAGAAGCCAGGTCGAATTCCTATAGATCATGCAAAACAAGACCTAAGCTACGTTGGATAAGCAAGTTGAAAGAAGAGATGAGTCATAAGTTTAGGCCTGAATGGCATCAAAGAACCGGCAGTAAGAATGCCCCGAATGGACGAATGAACGAATGCAGAAAAAGACTCTTTTATTCACATGCCGACGTTCTGTAACGAAATCGACATTAATATTTTTGTGTCAAGTGTCGCGTTTAATAATCCAACTTCCGTATATCCCACCTTTTACGACGGCTGGTGTGGTAAAATCGAAATGAGCGTTGATTCTCAGGGATGTGCGTGGCCGTGCATGAGAAAACCCTCACAAAGTCGGCAAGAATCAAAACTGAATTTGGAAATCCTAGGATTGGGCTGGAATTGCTGAATAATTAGGTGAAAACCGCATGTTTCCATTACAAAGAGTAAAAAGGTTACATGACTTAAAATTTGTAAACTCTTCGCGGCTACTACTGAGAAATAGCAATATAAAGTTCACCATATCTATGACTAGACCTAAGTCGCTGTGCCTATGAGTCATGAATATTTATAAGAATAGTAAACTGGAGCGTATGCATACGCTTCTGCGGCTGTTATCAATATATCTACATGTTTACGTGAAATGTAAAAATGTTTAGGGCGCTACATGACTTGCTCATTTGTATAAGAATAGATGTACACGACTTCAACTTTTGGCACCATAGGACATTCTAATTACCCAAATTTTGTTGCAAGGCATAATAGTAAAACTGAAAATAAAAATATTTTGACAGCGAAATTCTACACAAGGACTTGTAGTTTGATAGCTAACACAACAAGGAGTGTAAATACGCAAAGAACTCACTTTGGCTCATTCAAGCTTACTCGCCTTCTAAGAATGTTTCTCGCAAATTTACCCTCGTCGACGTTATAAGGTTTTCTCAAACACAGTCACATTCTGCAAACAATGCTGTCGGAATTGTCACGATATGTAAAGCTTCCTTTAGCATAACGTTTTGCTATCTTACCCAATGACGGAAGTTTAGTCTCAGGCTTTTCGTTTAGTCACTCTGTCTTCAAACCTGCACAAGTTGTTTTTCTAGCAATAAAGCCTCTGACGGATAAATTTTTGTTTGACATTTTATTTAATCGCAAACGGTCGAATATAAAGAGTTTAGAGCTATTCAGTCAAGTCTAAAATAGGCCTACTGACCAACAGTGACCTGTACTATGAAAACAAGGGCTACTTACACTGCAGGCCGATTACCATTATATACCCGCGAGCACTGACCAGTTGGTGGAAGTGTCCGTCATACTTAGACCTTTGACCTTTGTATCGAGCATCTATCTTATGAAGGCTATGGTTCAGAGTACAGACAGCGCGCACGGTAACAAATGTTGACCAACTGTTTGGCTAAAAGCATTATGTGGACCAGACGAAAAGGAATCTTCCTAAGCGGGTGATTTGGATTTGCGATATATGGGGTATGGAACCTTTCGCCGTCTCAGCACAGTAGGCTAGATATGCCAGACGCTGTAACATGCATACATACATACACACACACATACATAGATACATACATACATACATACATACATACATGCATGCATGCATGCATACATACATACATGCATACATGCATACATACTTACATATTTAATACATACGTACATACATACATACATACATACATACACATATACATACATACATACATACTTAATACATACATACATACATATATGCATACATACATAAATACATACATACATACATTCATGCGTACATTCATACATACATACATACATACATACATGCATACATACATACATTCATACATACATACATACATAAATACATAAATACATACATACATGCATACATACATGCTTACATACTTAATACATGCATACATACATAAATACATAAATACATACATACATACATACATACTTACATACATACATACATACATACATACTTACATACATACATACATACATACTTTATACATACATACATACATAAATACATAAATACATACATACATACATACATACATACATACATACATACTTACATACTTACATACATACATACATACATACATAAATACGTACATACATAAATACATACATACTTACTTACATACATACATACATACATACATTCATACGTACATACGTGCATACGTACATATACAAATGAACGTTCTGAACGTCCTCATTCTTGGACTTAGATTTAACGTCCCAGTGGCGATAGACGTGGGTGTAGTTTTATGGTTTCTGTTTCATGACTCCTGTCAGCATTTTCTATTTTTCTGTGAATTTGATTTGTAGAGAAGAAAAGGTTGCACCATCTTCTTCATATCCCTGCTTTTGCTCTTTGTTATCGCTTTTCTTTGCAGAAAATCTGACGAGAAAAGAAACCGCCGCAAGAGATGAAAGAAAATCCGCAGCATTCAGATCGATTGAGAAAATTGCGAATGCTACAAAGGTGTACAAAATTCGAAGGGAAAAATACAAAGATAACTGAAGACAACGCATCTGAATATAGGGTTGAAAGGTGCTATATGTATGTAAATATTCAAATAAATGCAAATGCACAAAACATGAAAAGTCTCGACATTAAAAACTTGAAGACAAAAGATCAAAGAAAGGACACAATTCCTATCAAACGTAATAGAAGCGAACAGATGATCCTGATGACGACGACAGTAACAATAGTGATGGTTATGATGCCGAAGACGACGAAGTTGCTGTTGTTGTTGTTGATGATGATGAAGATGACGCTGGTTTTGATGAATCGTCATTGGCGATTATGTGCAAATCTATTCACAAAGCATCGATCTTACCAAAATTCATCCGAATTTTTTCTTTTCTCCTCCTCTAGTTCTTGCTCCCTATTCATCTTTCTCTAACATTTTCTTTTTTTCTCTTTCATTCTAGTTCCTATTAAAATGGTCTTCCTCCTCTTTACTTTCTCAATCTTCTCCTTTTCTTTCTTTTTTGCTTCCCTTCTCCTTCTGCTTCTCCGCCACCTTATTGTTCTTTATTATTTCGTTCTGTTCCGTCATATATTACGAATAATTCATGTACCACATCACATTTTACATCTCGATCGAAACATTTTATTGTCAAGAGCGTCAGCACGTTTTTGAGAGTAGAATGTGTAACATCAGCGGACGCAGAAGGGGATTCATTCATTCATTCATTCCGAGTATTTATATAGCTATGGGCTAACCAAGCAAGGCATTACGTATTTTGGCCATTGCACTGATGTCTTTTTCTTAATTTGACTTCCAGCAATATTTGCTGACATGTTAGCTTCCCATTCTCTTTTGACATTATGCACACCAAAATTTATGTCTTTAGGGTCAGCAGTGGAGCGGAGAGACAAAATCATTTCTGACTCAGATTTGCGAGTTGATGGCAGTGGCCCTCTAGTTCCCTCGTGGCGACGCCATTGCTTATTGTATTAATTATCGAAATATTGTGTGGGTCAAAATTCAGCTAATGTCACATCGATGCATTTTTAGCAGGAACCATTAATGTTGCTAAGGCGATAGAATCAGATAAAAAAAAATAATAAAATCGAAGAGACAGCAATTTTGACCGCAGCGCCAAACAAAAAGTGGCGCTGTCTACCCATAATTCACAGCAACAATAACTCGCCCAAAAGACAGACGCATAATTCCTCTCTATAGAAGCAAGTGCAATAATAGATGAAGCGACCGACCAACAAGCTCTAATATATGTACGTGTATCGTTAGCGTGGTTGGAATTGCCTAGTAATTGCGTACACTTGAATGTGATTACTGCACGATACAAATATATGTTCGGCGGATCCACGAATCGACTATTCAGTAATGTACGCATTCTATAATAGTCTGATATTTGGGTTGTTCCGTTCGCTTCGCTTTGTTTCTAGTTTTTAAAACTATTTTTGCTTTCATTCAACTTAATACTAATTAAGTTCTTGTTTCTTTGCAACCCCATCCATTAAGTACAATAAGTTGCACACAGCGAAGGCAGTTAAATGTCGCCTGTCGCACGGTGTGCTGCTTTAGACGTAGAACATGGTTATGCATGTAGTCTAGTTAGCGATGTATTCGATGCTTTCGTTTGCTGTGCGAACATAGCATATACAAGTAAAATCACCACGGTGTGAGGACGATATATATATATATATGTATATATTTTTGCATATTGTTTAGAGATATGACAATTTATAATAATGATTATATATCAGCTTCAGGTTAAGCTTTTATTTCCTAAGCAAATTACAAGTGTAGCGCAAATCACATAGAAACGAGATGTCGACCTCAGGCGTCGACAAAACCAGCGAACAGCTTCTCAAAAGGAAAAACATTTTGTGCACCAACAGACGGTGACGAAAAAGAAGAAAAATGAAGCCATACAAGGCTCAAAGAGATCCAAAACGACTCAAAAGAACCAAACAAGTCATCCAAGGATGGTGATTCAAACACTGCTTTCCGAAAGAGGCTGAGAAGAAAACGGTCACACAAGACCAAAACCAATATCAAGTCTGAGCCAAACTTAAACATAATACCTTTTATAAGGTCGGCTTTCCCGTCAAAATGTACAGAAGGCGTACAACGTACAGCTACTCAACCTGCTCGGTCCTATCCTATAACATACATACCCCCAGTCAGAAGCAGAAAGAATCTGTATGGTTACCAAAAAATTGTAACAAAATGTGACTGCCCTACAAGAATATACCAATCTAAGACATGATCAGAAAATATTCAATTGCAACAAAATTCCAGCTAATGCATAAGGAATGTCCAAGAAATATAACAAGCATAGATTTGAACAGAAAGCCTCCAATCATTTGAGCTAACAAAGTTGATGGTCGAATAAGAATGTTGCTCTTCCAAACTCAAGCGTAACAGTTTTTGGTTAGAAATGGCCATCTTGTTATGGGTACAGCCCAAGAATTTTCTGATTCTTCGATCATTCCAGACTTTAAAAGTTCATCAATATCGTGATTCATTCCCGCAAGTTTCTCTGGATGTAACCGATAAGCCGTTTGGCGCAGCGGTCGCGCACCAGTGGCAAGGGCAAAGTGATGTGTTATCAATTTCGTTTTCCCTGGCACTTCACTAAAAATCTGATCAAACGCATGCAACAATTGAAGCAGTTCGTCAGTCCGGACTGAATCAAATGACAAATGGAAACAGCTGCTGCAATATCGGTTTCCTCAAATATAGACACATTAGACTGACAGGTCAAATTCACAGGTAACGAAAAAGAAGTCAAACTGAGTTCCATAATATTATCTCTATCTCTGGGTCATTCCTTTTAACGTCAAGTTCACATAAACCACACGCTGGCTTTTTCTCTGGCCAGAAGTGGCAACCAGGTAATCAATCAAGCATTCCAAAACAGTGTACGGCCCACAGCACGTGGTTTACAATGTTCAGGATGTCAGCAACAAATGTACTTGGTCACCTTGATGGTATGAAGCATTCTATCTTTATCATACCAATTTTAAGATTTTGATTGTGCAATAGAGTATTTTCCATTTACACTTTGCATTTTACATTTTCCAATTTTACAGAAACTCGAATGTGTTCACGCATATCTAGAACAAAGTCAGTAAAGTTGATTTAAACAAGCTATCTAAGGCATCGTCATTCAACCAGCATTAATTAATAAAATGCAACGGACCTTTCCCATTTAGACCAAATAAAAGATCAAATGTAGAAAAACCAAGTCTCTGCACAGGTATTTCGCATAAGCAAATAGCACCCAAGACAAAATTTCGTCCCAATTACCCGGGCAATCCTCCACAACTGCCTTTAAGGTAATTGTCGATTCCACCGGACCCCGAATATCTTTCAGGGTTCGGTGGAACCTATCACAACACCCGTTTGGTAGCGGATGGTAAGGATAGTTTTCAGCTAAACAATCTGTCATTTGTTCAGAAAGATTTTCTTAAAGACGGACAAAATCCCATCCACAATCCGACAAAATTTCATTCGGAAACCAGACATGGTAAACACATAAATGAGAGCTTTGGCAACATAGTTCGCACCGTGATTGCGCAATGGGAAAGCCAAAGGGCAATGTGTAGTCATATCAGTGACTGTCAAAATTAATCGATTCCTGGACTTATTGCACACATTCAAAACACCCACAATATCTACAGCAAGCCATAAGCATGGTTTCAAAATACTGGCAGGTTTATTAAGGGAGCGCGTGTTGTATGCGCACTCTTACCTAACCTCTGACATACGTCACAGTCACGACACTATATCTTCACAGCTTGACATATTCCAGGCCACCAAAAATGCCGCAATAAGCGGTCTACAGTTTTCTACGTTCCTAAATGACCACTTACACGAATATCGTGCGCAATAAAGAGCAGCTTTGCTTGCAGTTTAGATGGAACCACAATTTGAAGTCATCTCTGCCCCGCGAAGTTATGCACAGACCCGGAACGCCACATATTATGCATTTATGTAAATGTGTATTTATGTATAATCTACAGATGTATATATGTGTAGTCCTATATATGTCGATGATCTTTAGAAATTTTCGACGATCGGATTTTGAACCGTCGACTCGCTCGATTTATAGCGTAGAGTTAACTTGATTAAACCAACAGTCTTTGATTTTAGATTGCATATTAAATAATTAAAGGAACAGTTCACTCACAACAGTACATAAATCGTCATAGTATCTAATGGCACGATCCTTTCAACGACATTTGTAACTCAATTACCAAACACAAAACACGACAGACTACCAGTACAGAATTTTTGCCCTCTACGAACAAAGCATTAACGTTCGCCTTTTTAGTTCATTTCCCGCCAAGTCAACGGTTACTGCTAACGTCAGAGATGCGCGAGAATGCTGACCAATAAGAAGCGTAGGCATATACTTAGAATTTTCTCGCAATTGCCCACCAATTGAAAGCGTATATTTCAAATGCGTCAGCCATCTACCAACAAATCAACGAGCAGATAAAACGTCGACGCTACGTTACAGAAAATTTTCGCTTAAAACGCGGGAAACCCATCAGCCAATAACAAACAAGTCAGCATCCCGATGACTCATCTATGTCACTTTATAAAAATGTCCGCTACCGCTGCGCGTTGGAAAAACATTTGAATAATTACGTTCACATTATATATATATATATATATATGTAGGCGTAAATGTTTTATTGTTAGGATGTTGTATGAATATTAAGTTTTCTTGTGTTCTTAAATACTTGTAAACCGATGTGCGATTAGCTATTGGTTAATAAAGAATATACTTACTTACTTACTTACTTACTTACTTACTTACTTACTATGCATGTATGTATGTTTGCATGTAGTCTATGCAATGATATACATTGAACCTTTATTGCACATTGCACAACGATAGTTTGAGGGGCCTTGAGATGTTTCAAAATGCCACATTGCCTGACTGCATAGCACAGGGTCTGTTTTTATTGTCTATGCGCGTACTAGCCATATTAATGTCTGCCATGACAAGTCATTGCCATTGTAATGCAGTCTTTTGCAGAAGCCAAGTCCTTTGTTCATTGGCGCATGCGCGTTTGCTAATTTGTTTGCGCAACGCGTGGCGTCAGTCGACAATCAGTTGCAAAGGAAGTCTGTGGCTCTGATGATGAAAAAGACAGGCTCTAAGCGGAAGTCACGTTTCTTGCTTTGACTTCCCACAGCCACAAAGAAGCCATAAATACCTGTACAATTCATTATCCAGGGTTGCTGTTAAGTATGTTTGATAAAAAACGGACATTTATATGAAACACGCGGTATCGGATATCTTGTTAGAACGATTGTTTGTGTTGGATTTGATTTAAGATCTTTCTGCCTGTGCGTCATTTACTATATCTGTGCCTTTCCGTTCGCATGTGCGTCTGTCTTTTTCTATTTGTTTGTCTGCATCTGTCTGTTGCTGTCCATCTTTCTGGCTTTATCTGTTTGTCTATGTCTTTATCAGATTCTGTTGCTGTCAGTAAATCCTGGTCTGTCTGTCTGTTTGTCTGTCTGTCTGTTTGTCTGTCTGTCTGTTTGTCTGTCTGTTTGTCTGTCTGTTTGTCTGTATTTTGTTTGTCTTTTTCTATCTGTCTCTGTTTCTGTCGTTCTCAGTCCTTCTCCGTCTGTCATTGTCATGGTTTTGCTTATTTGTGTCTGTCTCAGTTTCTGCTTCTGTTGTTTTCAGTCCGCCCCCATCTACGTATGTCTATCTGTCGCTTGTTTCGCCTGCATACCTGACATGTCGTGGACATACAGTATATTCAGATATTCTCGCAAGAGGTTGAACTGTGCTGTTGTTATTGGTTGCGTTTGATAAACAGTCCAAAGTCACCGAAAGAAGAAGTGTGATAATGCTAGTTCTGTCACCATTCTAGGAAAGCAATTCTCAAGGCTTACATCTCACCCGCAAACACCTCATTCTTGAGCTCGTACATACATTGTTATTATTATCACCGTCATCATCATTATCATCATCATCATTATCATTGTCAGCGATCTTGCTAAATATAGTTCTCAGTCGATCGAGCTTAGAATCGTAGATTCGCCAGATTTGTAACATAGTGTTAACTCGAGAAAAACTCACAATTATAAATTCTCTTTTAGTGTGCAGCCGGGAAATTTGGATTCAGAGAAGGAAAGGCGAAGAGAGTTTTTGGAATGGCATCGACCGTCAACCATGAAGTGCATCTACGACCTTACCTTTGTCTGTGCTCACCCCCCACGTTCACAAATACTGCACTCGCTAATTCGATGCTCTGACTCTTATTGTGCCCCAAACCAAAACAGTTCTGGGTTCGAAGTCTTTCTCTATTGCCGACCATAGTCATTCACTGTATCTGTCCGCGTCTCTGGCTCTGTGCTGCCGTTCAGATGAGGACTGAATCTCGTCTGTTCGAATTGCTCATCCCCCGCAGCCCCTCTTCCGGTCTCCGAGTCCTCGCGGATGTTGACTGCCTGGCTCTGTCCACTCGATTGTGATTTTGGATTGCGCTTTTACTTAGCAGCAGCATTTGATCGATGCCTTGTGCATTACGATGACGATAACAGCGCTACATAAGTTTCCGGATTAAGTAGATTAGACCTACCGGCCGGCGGGCGATTGATGCCGGACAGGCGCAGATCCAGCGGCTCCATGGATATCTGGACGCCACGTGGATTTCCATCTACGAGAGGACGGCCGGACGGCGAGACAAGCGTTGGCCACTGGCAGCGGATTATATCGTTATTCTTTGTCTTCAGTGCAACGCAATTCAGGAACTATGAATATGCTGTCGTGTGCCAGCTCTAGCGGGGAATCCGTTGGTGCCTTGTGTAGCCTCCCACTGAAGAATGTTCTTGTTATCTGAGAAGTTTTTACTTATTGATGAACTTTCTGTTCGTGTTGATGTTTTTAATATCGTTCGTACTAACGCAGAAAGCGGCTCTGATTCGATTATTTTGAAAAGGCGCTATAAAAATTCTTATTACACCTACAGTCATCATCATCGTCGTCGTCGTAAAATTCACCATCATCATCATCGTCGTCGTCGTCGTCATCATCATCAGTAGAATCAATAGGATAGCCTTCAATAGAACAGCATACAGGCAGCTATTCGGGAGGCCAACATTTCTCAGGTTTTTAAAAATCCATTGAAATTCTGTAACTCTTGGTACCTGCGTTGAGAATTTGCATCGTGAAGTACCCTAGAAGTAGCTTGCTATTGAAGATGCTATAGAAATCGTCGTCATTACATTACATTACACCATCTCTTACACTGATCCCAAATCAGAATGATATATCTTTCAACTGCTGCATAGTTAAACGGGATACAAAGATCAAACCCATAAGGGACAAAACTCCCGCTTAACTGGAGCCGCCTTAATAAAACAGTTGCAATGATGTAGCTATTATCACCGCAATAACGAAGATAATAAAATTATATAAAGCGGAATGTACAACCTCTCTTAAATGAGGCACAGACTACATATTCTAAAACAACTAGAGGGCCGCAAATACTGAGGGGTATCCGCAAGCACGTGATCAGCGCGTGCAAAAACAGATCAAAAACCCTTTGACTCATGAAAATTTCCGATGCAAACGCTCACTAAAAACTTGCTGAATAAGCAGCGCAATATTACCGTCACGCATAGGCCTACATGCATACATACATACAAACATAAATACATACATACATACTTACAAACATACATACATACATACATACATACATACATATATGCATACATACATTCATACATACATACACACATACATGCATACATACGTACATACATGCATACATGCATACATACATAGGTAGGGACAGACGTACTATGTATGCTTTGTACTGTTGCGTAGTGTTTGTCTGCATGTACGCGTTCAGATTTACTCAGGATCGGTTCTGCGCACTTTCTAAGGTATCCTTCCGCTTTGGGAGTTTTCGTGAACATCTGTTTGTCTTCTGCGAATCGTTAACCTACACTAATTACGGCCTTCTCAGTTCTCATTCATCTGAACTCCAGGTTTTCTTATCTGCCCTAATGGGTAAGCAGCTTCAACAGGCGCTATATAAACTATCTACTAGTTATTCTGATTATGACGGCAACAGGCCGAATAAAACCGTCAGTCGGTGTTTTTACACCCCGTGGCGACATATAACTTTCAGTCTTTTTCATACGCCGTGGCGATATATTTGTTTTCAGATAATACGGGTTTTATGGTTTCAGTGTTACAATGCAATCTTCGCGAAACCTGTAAAACTGTTCATTGGTCTTTGTTTTGCTACTGTGTCCAAGACTCCATTCAAGCTTCATCAGTCACTTTTTGTACAGTATGTACTTATACACAGTATATGAATGTGTATGTATGTATGTATGTATGTATGTATGTTTGTATGTATATATGTATGTATGTATGTGTGTATGTATGTATGTATGTATGTATGTATGTATGTATGTATGTATGTGTGTGTATGTATGTATGTTAGTATGTATGTATGTATGCATGTATGTATGTATGTAGGTATGTGTATGCATTTATGTATGTATGTGTGTATGTATGTATGTATGTATGTTTGTATTTATGTATGTATGTATGTATGTATTGTAAGTATCCACAATTTTCAGCTTAGACTATATCAAGAAGCACCTTTTAACAATTAGCAGGTAGCCTCTTTTAATCACCTAGGAGGGGTTAATGATAAACGCTGTACAAGTGTTCACATACACATATTGCCAGTTCCTTGCAAGCAGTTGCACCCCAGTTGTCGTTTTGTTGCATTCTGTTTTTGTCGCTGAAATCGATTTTTGGGTACATTATCTGATTGGCTACAGCTCTCGGCTTGTAACGCAGAGGGTACGGGTTCGAGTCTCTCCCCTCTGAGACGGTAACTGTCCGTGAAGAGACCTTGACCAAGTCTCTCACTCACAACTGCTCAGCGCCATCGGTTGATGCCTGGTCATCAGATAGTGGCGCTTAATAAATGCAATAGCAATAATAATGTCGTGTTTGAGCTGAAGCCTGAAGATCTTATGAACAAATAACCTTCCGGATTCTGACCTACCTAATAAACTGCTGATATGACCCACAATAATTTCACTACTAGGTGAGCATCCATTAACGCCGTGAGTTTAACGGGAGTGAAACTTTAGAAGTCTCTAGATTAGATCAGATTAGGTTAAATTGGATTTGATTAGATTATATATGTGAGCACTGTAGTTGACGGAGAGAAGCCCTGCAGGCAGACGAGAGAATACCTTAACTCGCGTATGTCACTGCATAACAAAACAACAATTATTGGCAATTAGTTACAGGTAGCTTTCCTGTGCCCGAGGGATCACATGTACACTAAATAAATAGATAAATAAATAAAAGTTACTGGCCAGTCTATTTCAGGCTATTGATTCTACAGCCTTTTGCATAGCCTGACCTCGATGTGAAATCCAGCTTCACAACATTTCGATTTCAAAATGATTTAACTTTAGAGCAGACGACCAAATATATCGAACCAAAGAAAAAGCGACAGAAAGCGACAGAGAAAGAAACAATTTTAAAAACTTACGAACTAAAAAATAGAAAAATAGCAGAAGCATGATAAACGAAAGAAATCATGATTGAATCAAAGGATGAACGAATGAATGAACGAATGAAAGAACAAACAAATGAAAGAATCTGCAAATGAATAAACGAACGAACGGAAGAACGAATAAACGGACAAACAAATCGTTGCTGCTTATGCAAGAACTGTTGGCGTCGCTGTTGCACGATTTAGAGCAAGCGGAAAAAATAAACGACGAAGTCATACGATGGCGGTCGCTTAGCAACGCGCGGCAAATTCAGCGATGCCAATCGGTGTACGCGCCGTTGGGCAAGTCTGATTCGGGTTCAATCGGTGCTACAGATGCGGGCTTCAGCCGTGTCACGATCCGCGGGATGCAACGATAAGGTGAGAGAGATTTTGAGGGACATCGGATGATTGATTGGTATGATCACAAAGCATTAAACACGGACAAAGTTGTCGTTTCACGGATAGCACAAACTATATACAAACGAAATTATGGCAGTCGATCATGGTGTTTTGGCACCAGAGAACAAAGGATGGATGGAAAGAACCAAGACAGATAGAGGGAAGAAAGAAGATAGGACCAAAGGGTGGTAGATAGTGAAGAAGGGTGGGGGAAAGGAGGAGGGTGATAAGATTGGGGCATTAGAGTGGGAGATAGGGGAGAAGAGTTTGAAAGAGCGGAAAAGAATTGTTGAGAGCGGATAAGATTAAAAGAGAGTTGAGAGGAAGAGTCTAGGAGATACCCCTCCGGGTAATTTCCCCCGGACATTTCCCCACGCCATCTCCCCCAATGGATTTTCCCCCCGGGTAAAGACCCCAGACATTTCCCCCAAGTCATATATTTTATATCAAGAAATATTACATCAGCAGCATGAGTGTGTTCATGCAGGTAACTAACGACTGATAGATTTTCATTTAATTTGACCTTTGCTCTAAACTCACTTAACTTTGTCGCTGCACCTCTACCACGTTCGCACTCATAACTAATTACGTTATTTGCTAATTTTCTTTGTTTAACGTAAACAAAACCGTTTAAAATAACTTTGTTCTTTCCAAGTATACTAGCTACGGTCTCCGACTCCATCTCTATGTTTTTTCAACTGCTTTTTAAACAATTTCATGATTATATAGCAACAGATTGAGTACATATCAAAACTTTATTAAACACTTACTTTAAGCATCAAAGTGAGTAAACATTAATTAATTAAAAAAAACAAAGCATTAAAAGCTTGGTTGTTCAGCAATTAAATTTCAACAATTAAATAAAGTAAATGTCTAATAAAATTGGGTCGTTTACCAAATCTGTTGCTATATTAACATCAATGCATTAATAGTCTTTCTAGAAAACTGTTTACTCAATTTGTTGCTATATAAAAAGTCTTTTCTAAAAATTGTTTTTGTTTCCACCCCCAAACATCAAAGCACTAAAACGTCCGTACAGATAGAAATTGTTTATATTTTGTGGACATTTGGGGGAATATCCAGGTTTTTTATCCTATTGAAATGCCCGTGGGGATGAAATCCAGGGGGGAGATGACCAGGGGAAAGGTCCGGGGGAAATGTCAAGGGGGATTTGTCCGGATCCCGAGAGGATATATAGGAAGAGGGCGCGGTGGCGGCAGAAAAATGATGGCTTGGAAGGACGTAGATATGCAGACGGGAAGAAAGAAGGCTGAGAGAGCAAAGAAGAGTTGGGATGGCGGGAGAGAAGGACGAGAAGGAAGAGGAGGAAAGAGAGCGAAGAAAACAAGGCAAGGAAAAAAACAAGGTAAGGAAGAAATGTAGAACTATCAAGGCATGGAAACGAGAGGCATCGAAGAAATGAGGGAAGAAGACGGAATGTATTGAAGACAGGAAGGTCGAAAAGGGAACGGAAGCAGGTGGAAAAGAATCACTGAAGTAAGGACGAAAAGAATGACGGAAGGAGGAGAAAGGAATGAAGGACAGATGGATCGATGAACTGAGCGAGAGGGAAGCATAATAGATATTGAAAGAAACTGTGAGTTTGGAAACTAGAACTGGGTCAATCAGTTGCATCTGTGTTTATAATTTAATGGTAATAAATTGCAATTTGATCATGTAATTTATTTGAATTGTGAAACCATAAATTACGTTGAATTGTAAATGTAATTGAAATGATGTAATTGTTGTAATTGACACAATGTAATCGTAATTATAATTGCCATGCTGTAATTGATTTTTTCCGTACACTGAAAACCAGCCCATGAGCGTTAGTATTGTTTGTTCATTAAAAGTCGTCGTACTTACTTTCTTAAATCTGTTTTACTTCCTTTCATACAACTGATATGGAAGATGCTCTTCAATTTCATGGATACTGCAGCAGGTGCTCTGCAGCCTGAGCAAGACTACTCGACACTAGCTTTAAGAAAATAATTGACTAAATGTACCAGAGTGACCGACTGCTTTGATGGATGTCTCTTGCAGCCAACTCTCCACCCACAGGAGCAGGTGGTAACGTTCTTTGATTCCAGTCTCTTTGTCTCCAGTTGAAAGAATTTTCATAGCAGCAGGCATGAGTTTTCGGTCAGATAGAAGAAAGGTTAATAGTAGATAAGTTTGAGAGTCGAATCTTTGTTAAATAAATAAATGCAGCAAGTAGTTACAGTAGCCTTGACTGATGATTCTTGTTTATTATTTAGTATTTATTATGCTTCCTGCGTCTCTTTCTCTTTGGCCTAACAAACAATATATAAGCAAACAAGTGTTGGTGGAGAGGAAGTAACGCAATGATTGACTTATGAACTCATGACGTTATTAAAACGTAATTGTATTTGTAATTGACATTAATGTAATTGCAATTTAATTGACTAATACCGAATAAGTTGTAATTGTAAATGTAATTGACCAGATGCAAAAGTAATTGTATTTATTTGAGAATTTGATGAAGTAATTGATCCAAGTCTTTGGAAACAAATTAGGTGGGTTGCAGTCAGAAAGCAGCTGAAAGACCAGAATGGATTCTCTTTGTGGGAAGAAGAAGAAAGGACCTGGAAGAGGAACAGAATGGAAACATAACTGAGATTTAGTGAGCGATAGAGAGGGAGGGCAAAGACATGTGCAGGGTGATTCACCCCCCGAAAGATATAAAGACGCAGGGAGAGAGATAAAGAGACAGAACCTGAGACATAGAGACTGAAATGGAAAGACAGAAATACAGGAGAGACATAAAGCCAGGATGATAGAGACACAGAGATACAAGGAGACAGAGAGATAAGCATTCTGACAAAGAAATAGAAAGCCAGCTGGAGATAGACCGATTAACTCGATGAGACACAGAAAGATGTAGAAGTCCGGCGAGACTGACAGAGACAGACAGCGACACAGAGAGAGGAACAGAGGCAAAGACAGTGCCATAGAAGAAGCCCCCGATCATACAGACGCAGGCAGCCACACTCATAATGAAAGACAGCTAGCTACCTGATGTATCTAAGCAACTCTTTGGTCGTGCTCATTAGCTCTTCTCACTAATTAGAAACACCTCAACGAATACGTCGATGAAAGACAATCATGACGACGACGAGGGAGATAATGCTGCTGCTGCTGCTGCTGATGATGATGATGGTAACGACGAAGAAGGCGATGATACGCATCTCGCGCAATAGCCCTTCACTGGTTTCGCTATCGGTCTTTCGATATGAACTAAATAACGGACTACTTAACGGATCGTACATTTGATCTCCTCTGTTTATGACGAGCAGAAGGAGGGAGAGGAGAAGTAGGGGAAGAGAAGGAGGAAGATGAGGAGAAGCAGAAGGAAGAGAAGGACGATGAGGAAGAGTGCGTGCGTGCAGGCAGCTTCAAAACCTTTTTGATTTATCTGGCTTGAATGGATGATTTCCCAGGCTTCCAAACTCTTCATTAACTTGTGTCGCTGCTACCCTCCAACGCTTTTAGTCAAACCCGAACTTAGGCACAGCGAAAATGCAATTTTTCAGGTTAAGGGTGGAATCCACGAGCATCTCTGGTTCCTCACATTTTCGTGTGGATGCCATTACCTCTGATTGTCCTTTGCCTTTGTCCTTTGTCCTTTGTCCTTTGCAGGACAGAATTATCAGAACTTGTTATATGTGTCAGAGAGTTCCTTTGCGCTTGTGTGTCATTAGACTGAGAGGAACTTCTGTAGTTTTATAGTCTCTCTAGATATGCATGTCTTTACGATACGAAAGTCTTCTCAACGCGATTGTCCTCCGAACGTTTTCTAGGTTGATAGAGCTATATTACACAGAACGAGAATGTTCGCCTTGCCGGACATTCAGTTAGATGATTGTCCGACCGACCCGTCGACTATCTTGTCAGGTCTGCGTGTCTGAATGCAGCAATACAGACTGACTTTAACTTCTGACCGACTACTCTGGCCGCTGACTTCAGACTCACCTCTTGTCCGTGTCTGGCAGACGCTTATAAGAATTCTTTCCAGACCTTCTGCATTGCGGCTGTACTGCTAGTCGTCCCTGTCCTACTGGCCTGCACGTTAGACTAGTTTTCGCCTGTGTCTACTTCTATTGAGCCGCTAGGCTTCTCAGAGATACCTATTCTGAGGTACCCGTACCTGCTCGCTACTGCAGCACAATTACTAATTATTATAATACTGCGGCTGCTGCTTCGTCGTTGCTGCTGCTGCCGATGCTGTTGTTGTTGCTACCGCTGTTGCTGTTGCTACCTGTGGATTTCTGCTCGAGTGGAATCTTTACTTAGATTGCCCTTCTAACCTAGTTCGCTGTATCTAGTCGTGGCCTTCTGTATCGGCGGCCGACTTCTGAAGCTTATAAGTTTCTTCTCAGAAATGGTCAAGGCAACACCTGATCCGAATGTTTCACTGGCTAGTCTGAGCAACTGGCCGCTACATACCGAGGCAGCACTTAAGCAGTGTATTGTAATACAATAGCCTACTTACTTCCTTCGACTCTCTGATATATGGGTACGGAGGCTGAAAACCTTTCGCCCGGAACGAAATTCCTAACACAATAGCAGTAGCAGCCGATGACTAACCCCAAATAACATCAGCCACCGTCATTGTTCATCATTATCTCCATCATCATGATCATAATCATGATCATAATCATGATCACAAACATGAATCTTTTAGAAAAGTTGTCCTCCTATGTAACAAGAATTGGAACTGCCATTACTATTATTGCTGGTTTCGTTTTTACAAGTTTTATGGCAAAACTTACTAAAAAATAATTCTAAAGTATTGAGATGTATAACCATAAATCTAAACCTAAATTTAAGCTTAACTTAAGGACATGGCCTTTGTCCCATATGTAGAAACGCCTATTTAATTTTGGCATTTGCTTAGGGAAACGTATGGACAGTACGTATATGTATGTGCATGAAATGTTGCATCCAATCCAGCGCATCATCAAATTTACTTTGGATTCCACTGAACTGGATCATAAAAGAGTTTCTTCATTTTGATTTACCATTTTCTTCACTCTTATAAAAAATCAGGAAATTCTTAACGCTTGGATTATTATCTTTAGTGATGAGAAATTCCGACGTTATAGTCGATTGGGGAATTGAGAATTTATGAGCAACTCCCTCGACCCCGGAATATAATTTTGATTTCAAATATTCGAGGCATGCAACGCCGATCATCATTTCGGGACCGACCGACCGACCGACCGACTGATTGACTTACTGAATGTACGAATGACTCGCTCCCTCACTTACTCTGTAACTCATTCACTATTCTGATGGAGGACTCGATACGCACAGACTTTTTGATTACTCGTGGAAGCTTAACTTCTGGCTTAACTTCTGGTTTTCATTTCGCTCGGACTTTCCTAATGGATTACGATATTTGACTAACTTAAGTTACTGTCGTTTGATGCCTCACAATTGCGTTATCATAACGGCGCTATATAAGTAATTAGATTATGTTAGATTGATTGACTGACTGACTGACTGATTGACTGGTCGATTGACTAATTTGTGGATGGATGGATGGATTTGCTTAGTTACGACGATCAGTCGAAGTGTCAAACGAACGAGTTGTGAACTGTCGACTCGCTCGATTTGTAACGTACCATTAACTCGAGAAAAGACTGATAATTTTTGATAATCTTATATATAATTAGGAAACGAACAGTTCGATCACAAAAATACTTCGAACGTCGAATATACAGTTTTAAGCACACTAATTTATCAGCGAAATTTGTGATTCAAGCTATCAACTAAGCATATTACAGGCTACCGTTACGAAATCTTTTCGCGTCCCCTTAACAATGCATCCGCACTAGCTTTATAGAGACGGTTTCCCGCCAAGTCACCATCAAGCCTAGACGTGCCTCCCACTACTGCTCAAACTTGAATTTCGCCAAACTTTCCTTTATTGAACAAGCGTGTTTTTTCCAAAAACGCCGATTCATTACAACGTAGGTTTGACGTTTACCTGCGCGAGCGCCCACGTGATAAAATGCGTGTCGGCAAGAATCACTGCTGACGTCAGCCCGCCTGCACGGAATGTGCAGCAGTCAATAATAAACACGTCAACAACCCGATGATTCATTGGCATTACGTCAAGGAAACTTCCAATACACACGAGTTTAAAACATGCTGAATCATTATCGAAAAAAATTCCGCTCATATCTTAGACTACTTTATTTGTACCTTATACTGCACTTGTAATTGTATTATACCTGCAGCTGCAGTACCGCAATTGTGTAGTATAATGTCGTATACGATAAGATTTGTAAACAATACACAGTACAGCTGAAATTTAATAATACCTTTCTACAAAGTTCAGAAGTGCACATTGAGACCGAGCAACAGGAAACATTAAGGAGCATAAAGAGACTGGATAAATATCTAACTGTAGTGATGTAGTACTGCAGTACTGTCTTACTGTATTACTTACTGTCTTACAGTCTTACTTTGTAGGCTTACCGACTTATTTTCCTTCCTATTTGCTTCCTTAGTAACTTTCTTTCTGTGCTACTTAGATCTACGGCAACGCGGAACTCCAGAACTAGCTACTGTCAGCCACGTTGTTTCTGGAGCATGGAATAGTGAGATATCCGACAGATACAGGCAAACATACAAACAAACAGTTATATATACGTATATACACACACACACACACACACATATATATATATATATATATATATATATATATATATATATATATATATATATATATATATATATATATATATATATATATATATATACACGCACATACACATGTACTTCGCCATTAACGTTGATTCTGGAGCACGGAAGAGGAAGATATCTTACCGGAATACTGTCGTCCGATCTCCGTTCGAAGAATTTTAGGGAGTTCGTCGAGATTCGTCAGCAGGAAATAATCGAGAGTGACGTTGCTGAGCTTTTTCAGACTTCTATGGAGACTGTCAGCGGTCAGGTGACAGAACTTTTCCATGACGTCAGCCTGTCCCGTCGAGTTGTAGATGACCTTCATTCGTGACCACCCGAAGCGGCCCAGCAGCTGCAAGAAGAAGCTCGACAGCGAGTTAAAGTTGGGTCCGATGCGGGTCAGCAGTTGGTACATGCGCTTCTTCTGTTCGGCAAAGTCGGCACTCATGGCACCGGCCGTGATCATCGGCAGATTCCAGTAGCGCACCTGTCTGCCGACGGGAGCAGCGGCGTAATCGCAGCACGGGCCGAAGAATACGTCGACGTTGCCCAGCTGGTAGAAGTTGAAGGCCTGGTTAATCGGCTCTGAGATGTCGCAGGCTGTGTCGGCGTAACGCACGGATAGCCGGAACGGAAGTCCGGACCTTGGATCGTGAACCTCGCGGACGGCCAGGTCGATCGCAGGAGCGACCCGCTGGGCGGCGAACATCCAGCCGCGTTCTCCCCTCTGGGGACGCCCAGGAAGCAGGACGGCGATGTGGAATAACGATCGATCCGCCGTCGAGTTTTTGGAACGAGGTGTAGTGGTCAGCGTGACGTCATCGTGAGAAAGAACCCGGACAAGAAGGACTGCGAAAATGAGATTGAAGAGAAACATTGCTGCGCTATATCTTTCGGATCGATGGCCTTGGAACAGTCTTTTGGAATCTATTGTGAAGCCTGAGAGTGTTCACGCTATCAAACAACAATTGAAACTCTTATTACTTAACTCCTAGCACTTGCGCTTGCATTTGATATTGTAAAGCAGTCTAGAAATTATTACAATTATAATTACAATTACATTCACTCGATTCAGGAGAGAGTCCAGAATCTGAAAGCAACTGGGATGTCACCGCACGTAACAGACTGGCGCTAAATCATTTGAGCTTAGATAAAACATCGCATAAAAACCAAATCATGAGAACAAACAAAACCTTGACGATTATTCGTTATTGAATAACACGATATGACCAGTTTAGGCACCAGGTGACGCTGAAGAAGAACTGAACTCCCTTCAGTGAACTATAGATCACTTCCGGAATGTACGCCATTTTTGATCATCCGTTCGCTTAATTAAACCGAGTTCCTAATCCTGTCTATCCCAGATTTAATCATCAAATTCCAACAGTTATCCTAAACAATTTGGAGGTCTGCTAGAAAATTTGGGCTACATGTTAATATGCGTGATAAATCTAATCTCCTACTGTAGATGTTACCTACGTCATCCAATGGTTCGCAAAGTGTCAATGGATGGCGCACCTACGGCTACCTGAAACCCATTTGCTTACAAATTTCACGGTCATCTGATCAGGCTTCCTAGAATGACAGCCTAAGGATGTTTCAGTGTGTTACCTACGTACACAAGTACAACTGAGTATTTTTAGAATTTGTGTATGCACGTGTGTATATGTATGCGCCTACGTACACACGCATGTGACTATGTATTAGTGTGGACTGATCTTTAATGACGAGCATTTGTGTATTCATGAATTATACGTATGTGCGTATCAACACAGCGCTTTTTAGGTACCTTACTAGCTGACCCAAACAAATGCGTTTTAAGGAAGAGTCCTAAACAAAGTATATTTATTGCATCCACACGTATCGTAATCGTTTTCGTAAACTGATATTAGGTAATCGTAATTGTAAACTCATATTGATTGCTTATAACAGTCATCAGTCTAAACGTATATATGCCAAAGCGATCGCAATCGTAAACTAGTATTTACCGAAAGAAATCGCAAGCTTAAAAACCCAACGACAATGGAATCGGCTTCAACGCATGCGTTCAAAATCAGTACATAATTGAAGAGTCAGTTTTAATTCAATGACGAAATCGAAAAACGTTACTGAAATTCGAGACAGCTCAGAAACTGACGACCAATTCGTCTCTGATTCGTGCACTTGTCGACTGTCTGTTGGTGAAGTAAATATCGTCGAGAACCTGCTGAGCTGTACCTGCGCGAAGGGTGATAACTGACCGTTAGGATGACTTCGACATTTCTTCTGTGCAGGTATCCTGACTCGTGGCAGCGCCTGGGGCATTGACCGCTCAGCTGGAGTTGTATCCGGGCTGAAAGGGAGGCGCTTCTCTGGAGAGAAGGGTTCGTATGACGCAGCTGGGCTGCTGTGAAAGATGACATTCGCGCGCGCACCGACCGCAGGCGATGAGAACGTGGCTTATTCAATGGTCGATGGAACCGTGAGGCACAACTGAGCGAGAGACGGAGACACAAACAGACAGACAGACAGACAGACAGATAGACAGACAGACACATAGACAGACAGACAAACAGATAGACAAACGCAGAAATAAATGTGAGAGATAGAGATATAGAGATAAATAAAAAGATAGAGAGCGAGGAGGGGTAATTTAGAGTTAGGCATATATACATACATGTATACTATCATATAACCATACATGTATACATATATACATACATACATACACACATGCATACACACATACACACATACACACATACATACACGCATAGTTATGCAGACAAACAGACAAAACGACAAAGTAGAAGACATACAGAGCCAGGAAGACTTGCTGACAGAGCTAGGACAAGCTAACGGTGACACAAGAGAAACAGAGAAGAGAGTGATAGAGTGAGACAAATAAAGCGACAGAGACGGATACAACGAGACTGTGTAAGAAGCATCCAGCAACAGCACCTATCTTCTGGTCAATCGAAAGCGGCGTTGCGTGCTAAATGACTTTCGTGTTCAATTCTACACTTGAACATTTGCACCGGGTAGAGTACTGAAATCGAATATTGAAATAGACACAGGTTTTGCTACATGTCGACTTCGCAGTGGTTTGCTCATCATCATAATGGGGGTCGATGTCTTTCAAAGTTGTGCACGAGGTCTCCTGCCTATTGCGGTGTTTTATGGTGGTTTTGTGTGACTGAAAAAGTAGAAATAGCATAAGACTGTCTTTGGATAACAACTCTGCTGGATAAAGCCGCTCAGGGCAGACGCCAATAGTTTGTTTGGTCATGTGAAAAGATTGCCAGTTGACTGAATTCGCACGAAACACTACGTGGAAGATTCGAAAAAACAGAAACTAAGGAGGACTACGACTACGCTGGATATGCAAGATATCAGAAGAGATAATAAAAATTGGAATAAACATAAAAGATTAAATTTGACAAATGACCGAAAATTACATGTATGTAAATGATTTATTCGCAACCATATAGTAGGAACTGATGATGAGGATGATAATGATGGTGAGGAGGAGGAGGAAGAGGAACAGAAAGATGATGATGATGATGATGATGATGATGATGAGGGTGATAATGATGGTGAGGAGGAGGAGGAGGAAGAGGAGAAGGATGATGATGAAGGATGATGAAGGATGATGACGATGATGATGAAGGATGACGATGATGATGATGATGATGATGATGAAGGATGATGTCGATGATGATCTGTTGAGCGATACGTCACCGAGTTTTCTGTTGTTGTGCTCTTGAAGTTCGGCTCCAATATGTTTAATATTTTTCAGAATACTATTCAACGTAAGACTACGTGTTTGAGTCAGGTGAAACAATACTTAAGGCGTAGTTTTCGGATCGGTATTTGACCTTTGACATTTGTGGCAGTAACTGAATGTTAATATCCAACCCGGTGCGCTAAGACTCGATGGCAGGAATATTGTTTGATGAGTTATCCATTCGGTTAGCTAGTCTAGTCGTGCTTTGGCTACAATCAGCCTAATTAAGACGGAAATATTGTGTGATTAGGCCGAACGGGAAGCTGGAACAATGCCTAAATGAATTTCACTGTTTAGATCCAGTAGTTAGAGAAGCTGACAGCGTCACAATCTGTACGTTAGGGTTCGTTTGATAACTGCCTGCAAAGACCTGGGGATAAAAATCTGCGAAAAATATATTCCTCCTCGACCTGATCTGTCGATTAGTGAGACGGTCTACCAACATCTGCTAGTGTTCTATAGTATAAAGGGTAAAATACGTTATTTGCATACTCGTTCAGGTTCAACACACATCTGCTAGTATTCTACAGTATTAATGGAAAAAATCGATCCTTTTGGTTCATGTTCGTGTATCTTCGTGTTTTAAGTCACTCTGTCTTCGAGGCTGCGCTTCAGAAGCTTGTTGTCAAGTTTTCCTCGGTTTTTGTTCGGTTTGCACGAAATTCAGACATCAACTATCGCCAGGCCTCAGGCATTCCTCTTCTTCCCTTTATCTAGCCTGCAGATCCAATTCGAAACACCACCCGCTGTAGCCGCCTGACTGCCTGCCTGCCTGCCTGACTCTGGGATCTCGCCCTGTAACCGAACCTTTCTTGCCTATCGAATTTATTTTGACTGAGCGCCTGTGAATAAGCTGGTTCCCCCGACGTAGTTTTCGTTGGGCGCTGTAGAAATCGCGAGTTTACGATTACGATTTACTATTAGCATCAAAGCCTATTGAGTCTACGCTCGTCATACGTAGTCAAGTCCGTTTGGGCAATGGTGAACGAATGAGCTTAGGGCCGCTAGCGACTGTCTGTTTCGAAGAGGTGCTTCTCGGCAGACGAACTGCGAATTCGCTGGACACCATAGGCCTAGAAATGTGGGGAACTCCTGATGCGTTCCGCTCAGCTGCTGAATTTGGTATGTTCTACTTTTGGCACGAACCCCATTCATCATCTTTAGCAACCTCGACCAGTGAATCTGAATATTCGCTACCTGTTCACCGTGAATTGGAATCCGTTGGTAGGTAATCACGTGTTTTGCCCAAGACTGCAATTGGAGACCTTCTTCAGCTATACAAGCATCTATCTACGCGTCTGTTTACCTGTTTTTCTGTCTGTTTGTCTGTCTGTCTGTCTGTCTGTCTGTCTGTCTATTTATCCACCCATCCATCTATCTATTTATCTATCTATCTATCTAGACATCTGTCTGTTTCTGTTTGTACATCTGCCTATCTATCTACCTTTCATTCTTTAATAGTTTATTTTTTGTTATACACATTCTATATTGTATAGTTCTGTCTGTCTTTCTTCCTTTTTTAACGTTCTCTATCTGTCTCTCATCTGGAATCCTATTTCTCAAGTGATTCTCCTGTTGCCTTCTGCTACTTGACTGCCATTTGAGAATCACAGGCAGAGCGTAACGATTAAAGGTACTACTTCAAGGCTCATGAAATTACAGACGATAGGAATATGCGCCTTACTCTGGGTCTTCTTAGAAGACTCCCGTTCTCAAAGAACACACTGTCGATTAAATTTCGATTGCAAACCAAATACCCCGCCCATTTCTTTGGTTAAGATCATCTCACAATACTGCAATATCTGGCCTATATCTGTTTACACGGCTCCAGGAAGATAACCGTTAGTTGGTTATCGGTTTCGTGCGATCGTCGAAATTGAATTCGTGTCCCATCTAATGAAACCTGGTCTGTGCCGGGCGCCATAATGTAAGCCTTTGTCGTCAGCGCATGCAACCTCTGCGGTCTCTAAATCGACGCATCGTGGTAGGATTCGTGTTCGAGCAGGTCTCCTCAGTTTGATGATTTCATTGGGAACTAGGTCGCGAAATAAACAGATAATCAGAGAGAAAAGGAAGAGGAACTGCTCCCAAACGAATTCGGATGGAATTTGTTTCGCAACAGTTGGGGTAGTATCCGTACGTCACTTCTAAACGGCATCAAAAGATAAATTTGCACAGATTACGAACGCTTCGGACCTCCTTGGCCTAGGCTAAATCGGAAAGTAAACAAATTTCAACACATCGACTCCGCGATGCAATCATTGCACTGGCTTCCTGCTGAACAAAGATTCCAGTTCAAAACATGTCTCATAGCTTACAAAGTAAGACACACTGGTCTGCCAGCTTTTCACACAATGCGCTGTATTCTAAGACTTTATCTGGTGCACCGTTTACCTTTTTTCTTGCTGTGGTTCGCAGTGAATGAAAATGAGACCGACTGTTTTGAGGGTCTTAAGCCAGTCGCTGGGTGAACCCGAGCTAAAGAAGAATTCGCGGAATTCGAATGATGTTTTCGGTTGAATGAACTGAAGAAGCGAGACCGTGACTGAAGTTGGAAAAGCTGGAGAAGTGCGAAGAAGTACTATGTTCAAGATCTTCCGCAGTCGCTTGCCCAAGATTCTAGAATTTGTTACATGGTCCTGTACGCTCTGTTGGTTCTGTGGTGTCGTTTAAGTCAGGACTGAAGTCCTATCTTTTTCGTGTTTCTTGTCTCCGTCACTTGTCTTCCAGTCTCAGGGGCCTCATGCATCTCTACTGGTTTTGTCCAGTGGTTTATGCTTTTGGAATGCAGTTCCGCTTAGAAGCGAGACTATCGCGTGATGCCTGGTGCATTATGAGATCAGCTTTAGTGAAGTTTCCAGTTTTGATTAGATTAGTAGTTGATTATATCACAACACGGATAACTTTACTTGCATTTTGAATCGAAATGATTGGAGAATTTGAGGGAAGAAAACTTAAGAAAAGATCATTCCATTAAGAAAGAGGTCCTGTCGTTGGATAGCAGTGGATGCGTTTGCTCCGGAGCAGACACATCCTTCCATTATTATAATTATTTCTGGATTTATTAACCGCCACTATCTAATCACGAAACATCAATCGATGGCGCTGAGCAACTGTGAGTGAAGGACTTGCTCAAGGTCCATACACAGTAACCGTTTCGAAGGAGTCTCGAACCCATAATCTCTGCGTTACAAGAGCGATCTAACCAGTTGACTATCATGCCGCGCTTCCATATCCAGCGATCGACACGCTTCTGGTGATAGTCAGTAGATGGATGGAGACAATGTTATCCCTATGAGAGGTCTTGTCGTTTGATAATTGTGGTACTATGATTCCTCGCTCAGTCGATGGACATATGGCGTGTTAACAAATGCATTACTTACTTACTTACTTACTTACTGTTTGTGCCTCAGTAATGATCCTTCACTATCGGGACCGCGTTTCTGGTTTCCATAGGGACGTGTAAACAAGTATGTGACTTTTACCTTTACATTACATATAAGTAGACGTCAAATAACATTAGTGAGCAGTTGGTAGAGAACGCGAGAATATTGATATGGTATTTTTTACTGATCACCATGGTGATCATATTTTTATTGATCCCAATGTTGCTACCCTGCTGTCCTCAACGGTCCTTTGGTCGATACTTAGAACTTGTTCTAAAAGTGGCATATTTCACTTAAAAATACAGCACTTCTTTCTTTTCATGTGTGTTAAGTTTTTCATTTTCTTTTTATAATGAAAAATGATCACCTGAGTGGTCGTGCTTCCAACGAACTTCACTTCACCAAGATGGCGTTGGAACTATGATCACCCCGGTTGTCACCAGGCTTTATGAACGACCTCTGCCGGTGATATGGGAGGTATTGGAGTCCGAAAGGATAACTGCGGGTTTAAGTGAACTGGGGGAGTGCTTACACTAACCTGCGTAAAGCGAGGACTAAGCCGAAGGTTGCGAATTATTAGAAAGGCCTGGAAATACTGAAAACGGGGATTAAACAACTTTAAAATTATAGGAACTTTAAAATTTGCTTGGTTTAAGAGTCAAGAAATAGGAAGCATTGACTCTGATAGACCGCTGTCGATAATCTCGTTCCTGTGAACTGTGAATTGATGAAGCTTATCAAAGACGATACTCAAGTGACGATTAAGTGACAATTTGAAAATGAAAAATTTAACACACATGAAAAAAAAGAAGTGCTGTATTTTTAAGTGAAATATGCCACTTTTAGAACAAGTTCTAAGTATCGACCAAAGGACCGTTGAGGACAGCAGGGTAGCAACATTGGGATCAATAAAAATATGATCACCATGGTGACCAGTAAAAAATACCATCATCCCGGTGATCGGTTATGATCAGTTGAGTCAATACCCAACGATCAAGAGTCCAAATCGGGCCAAATATCAGCTTCAATTATTCCGAACTGACTCTGATTCGGAGAAATCCGAAGCCTTAGAAGTAGAAATTGTTTGCGTCTTACTGTCGAGTACGTTCTTAATAGTAAGCATTTATGAAGCGCCCGAAATTACAGCGAGAGCTTTAAAGGAGAGGAAAAATAAAACTGTTTTCGTGATATTCCGGCAACGGTTTAGATTGAAGAAAACACGTAGAGACCGTGGCAAAGAGACATCACACACAGCTAATTAGACACACATAGAGAGAGAGAGAGACAGGTTGAGACACGCAGACACTCACAAAGACATGCCGACAGGTAGATCTGCAGGCACGCAAACGTTAAGACAGGCAGACAGACAGTGGTCGATGCACGGAGTCACAAACACTCCAAAAAACGGACAGAAATATTGAGTGCTATTGCTGAAAAGATATAAAGAAATAAAAGCAGTTGGAAAAATTGTCGTCATCGTAGTCCTCCTCCTCCTCATCTTCCTCCTCCTTCTACTCTTCGCCATCATCATAATCATCATCATCACCATCATAGTTGTCGTCATAGTTACGTTTATGGACGTCGTCATTGTTATCGTTGTTATCAAGTTCATTATCATCATCATCATCATCATCGTATTAATCAACTTCATCATCATCGTCGTCGTCATCAACATCATCATCATCATTATCATCATCACCACCACCACCATCAGCTACAATAACCCCAGAAACGGGACACGAACAACAGGGCGATCGTGTTTTCCTGGAAGGCAGACGCAGGTTCTATGTCTGCCACTTCTCCAAGTCGTGGCTTGTAGCCGCACTTCAGCAGGTGAGAGCGGCGACAGTGTGTTTGCCTTCACTGCAGTCCCGTAATTCATCTGCTCTACAGCAACATCTTGACCTGTACCTGTAATCCACCGGTCATATGTCGGTTAAAGACATTTAGCGTCTTCGTTGAAGAACATTCACCTGGTGTTCGTCATTGATTGGCTAATATAAACATGCCCGACGCAGATGGGGACAGCCAACGACCACCTGCCATGGTTGCCACTGTGACCGCACAAACAGCATGCTTTTGAGGAACTAAGGGGAATACTAGGGCAAGGTAAGGGTAAGGTAAGGGTAAGGAAAATTAAGAGGAAAAAGGGGAATACTAGGGCATGGTGTCCAAAGATGTCAAGAGAGGTAAGGTTATAAGTTTCAAGTTTAGGTTACATCGCCTTGTTACTTTACCGTAGTTTAAGGTAAAGTAATGTAAGGCAAGGTAAGGTAAGGAAAGTAAGTTAGGTTATGATAAGTCAAGCTAAAGTAAGTTGAGGTAAGAAAAAGTAAGTTAGGTTAAATTAAGTTAATTTAAACTAAGGTAAGGTAAAGTAGAGTGAAGTTAAAGGTAAATAAGGTCAAGTTAATGTAAGGTAAATTAAAGTAAGGACAGGTAAGATACGATAAGATAAGGTAAGGTAAAATAAGACCTAGGTAAGACAAGGTAACGTAATGTAACGTAAGATAGCTGGCAGCGTAATCGTAATCTCCGAATTTATTCAGTGCTCAAAAAGCTAAGCTTATTCACAGGTGCTTAGTCAAAATCAAAAACGATCAAGCAGATATGGTCACGTTCACTTCTAAGTTCAGGTCTAAAGGTCAGGCGGATGGCTGCAGTGGATGGTGTTTGGAAGTAGTAAAATAAGGTAAGATAAGGCAAGGCAATGTAATGTAAGATAAGATAAGATAAGGCAAGGTAAACAAGGTAAAGCAAGATAAAGTCAGATGTAATAAGATAAGGTAAGTCAAGTTTAGGTAAGGTAAAATAAGGTAAGGCATTAAACGCCGCATTCTACAACAATCCGTCGTCAGAACTGTGATCCAAATGGGAATGATCTTTCGGCTGAAGCGCATAAGCGACAACAGTAAACCAACAACCGAACAACAGGAGTGAAGGAACAGACAGGTGGAGGAAAGGCTCCATAAGCATGACATCAGAGAAATAAGAGCGATCTCTCCGAAAATAAGTCGCGGCTGCCTTAAACGAGACCCTTGTAGGTTCTCGGTATTTCTCGTCAGGAGATTTGAATCCCCAGCTTATATCACTCTACGGTTTCGTCGTCCGAATAATTCAAGCTGGTAAGAAATAAAACCGATAAGAAATAAGAAATAAAAGAAATAAATAAGATATTACAACACGATGAATTTTAATACAGACTGCATGACTACCTGGAAAAGCTAAAGCACAGTAGAATTAGCTGGCATGACCTTCTGCCAATGAGAAGTTAAGAGGAGGTTCTAGACTACGTCCGTTAACGAACTCACCTATAAAATGAGTACACTGATCATATACTGTCGGTTGGAAGATCAGACGACGAGGGAGAGACCATAAATGTAATCTCCGAAATTTCTCAGCGCCGCACAAATGCCCCCTCAAGGAAGATCAGCTTATTCATGCCGCTGTAATTGTAGTAGTCATTTGAAATAAATTTTTATAGCGGCGCTTTAAGAGAAACTAATCAGAGGCGCTATATCTAATGAAATCCGCTAGAGCCAGGTAGTTGGTCAGTTTCGATGTTTCGAACTGACCAACATCGAAACTGACTAACAACCTGACTCTAGCGGATTTCACTTGAAATAGCGTCTCTGCTTAGTTTATCTTAAAGCGGCGCTATAAAAAGTATTTCTGATTACAAGTACAATTACGGCGGCATGAATAACAGGTCTAATCGAAACTCAATGAACTCAGCTACAAAATGAGTAACTGAGCATACAGGACAATCTGGTGCTACGGTGGAAATCGTTGATGATAGCAGAAGCAGTATAAGATAGCTTCGAGTTCGGTTGTCAGCCTTCAATGAAAAACCGAAGGAGAGAGGGCAAGCGGATGAGTGCTCGTATTGACAAGCGAGATAGGGGGATGAGCGAAATGGCGGAGGTCTTTCGGGAGTTCGTTGCAAAGAGCAGGCGCCGCGTAGATTAAGGAGCAGTTGCGGAATTTTAGAGAGGAGGAGACTGGAGGCCGAGAGAGGCCGAGAGAGGCCGAGAGAGGCCGAGGACTGGACACTCACCCTGGTTTGTTGAGACTAAGCAAGTAAATTGGCTAACACTTCATAGCCATGGATGTCTCTCGGAGTGTTAGCTTAATGGATTGCTCTTTTTTCCTTCTTCTTCTTCTTCTTCTTCTTCTTCTTCTTCTTCTTCTTCTTCTTCTTCTTCTTCTTCTTCTTCTTCCTCCTCCTCCTCCTCCTTCTCCTTCTCCTTCTCCTCCTCTACCTCTTCTTCTTGTTCTTTTTCTTCTTGTTCTTCTTGTTCCTCTTGTTCTCCTTTTTCTCTTCTTCTTTTTCTTTTTGTTGTTGTTGTTCTTCTTCTTGTTCCTGTTCTTGTTCTTGTTCGTCTTCACATCCCTCTTTTTCTTCTTATATTCTTATCGTTATCCTTATTCTATGTTTCAATTTCTAGTGTAGCATTATAAAAGCGCTATATGAGCCTTTAGTTGGACACATAATGGTTAAAACATCCACTTTTTTCTCATTGTTTAGGATTAAACTTTAGGACAAAATATTTCAGGGTGGATTTTATGGTTCTAACCAAGTTAGTCATGGATTTCAAGGATTTCTCGACCGAGGCGCAGTGTCATCCATTCGAACCAATTAATGACAATTTTAATAATTGTGAACGCAATATTGCGCTGCTTAGTCATCGAGTTTTGAGTGGGCGCTTGCATAGGAAATTTCCATGAGTCATCGGGTTATTGAGTTATGTGTGCATGCACTAATCACGTGCTGATTGGCCTGCATCGAACACGTGGCGATGATGGTGTGATTGGCTGATAGAGCCCTGCGGGTATGCAGACAGACATCAGCAATAATTATTGTTGATGCGTATTTTATCACGTGAGTGCTCGCGGAGCTTATGTTGTGGTGAGTCAGGGTTTTTTGAAAACCCTACGGTTGCAAAATATCGGGAGGCCGGTCTAAACCAGTTTCTACTGGTCTGCTGTCTTGGCATGAAAGGGTTTATATAGTCAGGTGCCAAAATTTTGTGGAAAAGAGCGCGAAGATTTGATGCACTGGTCTGGCGTGTGCTAAGTTGAAAGTTTCAGTTGCAAATGTCGTTGAGAGATTTGTGCTTGTAGAAACTGTGACGATTCAAGTACTGCTATGATTTAACTGTTTGTTTTAAATATAATTCAGAAAACCACAGACTGCGTGTCTTTACTCGAGTTAACGCCATGCTACAAATCGGGCAAGTCGACGGTCCGAAACCCCATCACTGAGAAAAACTTAAGATCGACATAACAGTAATATTCAGACAATTTATGTAGCGAAGCAAAGCATCGGAGGCCAAATAAAAGTGTACGAATCAAGAGGTTGACAGTCAAAAGAGATGTTGAAAAGAATGTCTAGAGCTGTGGTTTGAATTCAACAAGCGATGTTGACTGGCTTATCATTCTCCCGAAGACCAGCACAACCTTTATGTACAGGTAATTGGTTGCAATAGATTACTGCAAAGAATGCTTTGCGCCACCGGCAGTTACTTGACGCCATTACCTACTGGCGCTATAGGAAAATAAGACAAGTAGTACTTATTGCATATATGATTATGCAATTATGTAATTAAATATTACAATTTCGTATTGTGGGAGCTGAATCTCAAGCACTGCGATATAGCTAAACACCGACGCTTTTTCAACGGGTAAAACTAACTTCAAAATATTTAACAGGAAGCAGAGGGGATCGAATTCCGGACGCAGCGATGATAAAATACCGTCGGACAGGACTGACCAAAGTCTACGCAATAACATGCCGTCTATCGTCATCTGGGTCGGACACTCGGGAGCCGTCTGCCAGACACTTAACGTTATTTATAACCGGTTCAGTGCGGAGAGGAATATTAGATGAACTTTCTTTCATTTGGTCGAGCAATTCCTGACTCAGCAGCCGTGTCGAATGATTAGAGGTAATCGTGATCGTCGGAAGGTGAGTGAGGAGACTGGATTGCTGGAAATGAACGCCATTCATAAACTCAACTCGATCTTTGTTGTGTGCAATTCGACGCTTGGCTCCTGTGCTCCATCATTGTTCCAATCCCCAGACGACATCTGTTATCACCTCAGTGTTTCCTCTGCCTCTCTGTCGGTCTCTCTCTCTCTCTGCCTCTGTGTCTCTCTATCTGTGTCTCTTACCCTCCGTCTCTTTCTCTCTGTCTCTTTCTCTCGTTCTCTCTTTGTTTCTTTGTATCTTTCTCTCTCTCTCTCTCTGTCTATCTTTGTCTCTCTCTCGTCCTTCTCTGTTTCCCTATCACTCTCTGTCTGTCTCCCAGTTGTTGTTCTCTGTTTCTCTCAGTCTAACTCTGTCTCTTGTTGTCTGTTTCTGTAGTTCAACAACAATATAATCTGCCCAAACGAATATATATTTTATTCAATATTTTATAGCATTAATGGCTGATTGTTGAGATGTCTTTCTTGTAATCTATTTTGTCAATTAGAGCCTCCCCTTATACGGTCTAGTGTTGGGGCATTGTGTCTGTCTGTTTGTTTGTCTGTCTGTCTGTCTGTCTGTCTGTCTGTCTGTCTGTCAACAAATGCATGCTGCCACCGTTAGTCATTTGGTGCGTTTGTGTAGTGGCGCTGTAAAACTCCGGTAAAACTGAATTGGTGTGTATATGTATTTTATGTGCAATAATACGCCGTGGGTGTAGTTAACTTTTACTGTCAGTCAAGAAATGGCACAAAATGGTCCGTCCATAGCAGCTACTATTAGCGCTTATGACGCTCGCCTGATGATGATATACAGCGCGAAGATATTCGCAAAGATGACTCCGAATTTGCAGTACAACATTCGATGTCAGATAGATTCTCGCCAACAGTAATGCCTCGAGACTGTTACCTACAGATGGTGTGTTGCTGGCTACTTGTTAGCCCAATCGTTATCGTAATCGTCATCGTAAATTCGAAATTTCTAGAGTGCTACTTAAAAGTTGAGCGCTGCGTAATCGTGGAGTTGTCCAAAGATGCCATGTCAAGAACCAAGTCCGGTTGCCATAAGACAAGAGAGAGAAGGGGAAAGGAGTTGTTAGGGTGGGTTGTGTTTAAGCTGGGAAATGGGAAGGCAGCGGATTCAATGGATCAGGGTTGGATTTCTCTAAAAGGTTTTTAATGAAATACGTGAGGAGTAATAAATGACGGGGCTTGAGAAGGATGATGGTGGGTGAACGACGGGAGGGAGAGAGGAGCAGAAAATCTGCGAAATTCAGGAGGGAGACATTTCGGAGGCTTACGAATGAAGCACGTACAAAATCCGGTTCGCTCGTTGTTATTTCATCCTAGCATGGCGGCGTTCCTGCAATGACAATCTTCAACGTGAATAAAATTATCCATAGCCGGTAGAATCCACGCGTTTGACTCGACAAGCAAAACAGAAACGGTTTCGGATGCAAAATATCTCCGAATTCATGAGATTATCTAAACAAACAGCTCAGGTTCAAACTAAAATGCATATTTCATCGGAACTAAAATTAGCTGCGATCGGATGATCCATCAGCGAGATACTGTTTCGTGTAGACAAGACATTATTGCTTTTAGATAAATTTGAACACCACTTAGGCTAACGCAGGCAGCGCTTGTGTGAGGTACCCAAAGGCTATATAAGCGTAGATACATACATACATACATACATACATACATACATACGCACACACATACATACACACATATATACACATACATGCACACACATACATACACACATACGTACACACATACATGCACACACATACATACACACATACACACATATATACATACATGCATACATACATACATACATACATGCATAAACACATACATACACACATATATGCATGCATGCATCACAAACCGATATTTCGCTGCTTAAATGCAGACTGTGACGCAGGCTGTTAGTGACAGATGGTTCAGACATGGTTAAAGGCTTTATCTCTTTCTCTTTCCTTCTTCAGAGATAGCCACCAGCGTTCTTTGAAAGCATCGTCACGTAACTTCTTTTCAACACCTGTAACGTACAAAACATTTCTTTAATTTGTTAACGTTGACCATTGTACTTAAAACTACACAAACAAGACTTTAAAACAAATTAGTTTGACTCAAAAAAAAGTAAATCAGCATAAGTATTGAACTCTGCAAAGCTTGTTACTTACAGTTGGTCCCTCCTGTGTAGCTCTGCACATCGGGCAACTCAGATTCTCCATTTCTCCATTCATCTCTGTCGACCGCCATTCTTCCTGCTTCATCGCACGACATCTCCAAGCACCCAAAAAATAATGTACTGTGAAAAAATAATGTAATAAAGCTGATCTGCATTTCAATAAAAACATCTCAAATATAGAATAAATATGCATGATTGTATATATGTATGTATGTATGTAGTGTGTGTTTACGTACGAATGTATGTAGGAATGTACGCATGTATGTTTGTATGCATGTTTGTTTGTTAGTTTGTATGGATCAATCAATCCGTCCGTCCATCTGTCTGTCGGTCCGTTCGTCCGTCCATCCCTGTGTATATCAGATGTCCGTCCGTCTGTCTGTCTGTCTGTCCGTCCGTTCGTCTGTCTGTCTGTCCGTCCACCCGTCCGTCTGTCTGTCTGTCCGTCCGTCCGTCTGTCCGTCCGTCCGTCCGTCTGTCTGTCTGTCGTCTGTCTGTCGGTCCGTCCGTCCGTCTGTTTGTCTGTCCATCTGTCTGCCTATCTGTCCGTCCGTCTGTCTGTCTGTCCGTTCGTCTGTCTGTCCGTCCGTCCGTCTGTATTGAATCCTTCGATGGACCGTGACCGGTGCGGATCGGACGAACATCCTGCTCCTCCGACTCCCTCCTCTTCGTCGTCGCCGTCGTCTGCTTCGATGGCTGCTGCGTCGTGGGCTTCGCTGGTCCGAGCGTCGGCGTCTCCTCGACCTTGACTCGCCGGCTGACCTAGGTCAGGCGTTGCGGCTCCTTGATCTTGAGGACCGGTTGGGACCCGTCGGCAGGGTCTCGTCGAACAGCTCCAGGCTCGCTCCGTTTCTTTAATCTTGGTTACAGGCGCCGCCTTCTCTCCTTCTTTAATTCGGCTGTAGGCGCCTTCTTCTTCATTTTATTCTCGTCGATGAAGACCTTAATTTGCGACTGGATACGCTCGCTCGTTGCATTGAGTGCTAGTTCTGAGATCGTGAATTCGTCTGACTGCCTCTTCTGAACTAAATCCTTCAGGTCTCGTCCGTGTTTTCTACTGTTAACCTTTGTTAATGCTTCGTCATGACTGAAGTCAATCGCTTCTTCTTCCACCGATGGAAGGTCACGTGAAATAATAATAATAATAACAACAACAATAATAATAATAACGCTTCAACACATTTGCTTTCTGCAGTACATTTTCTGTGCCCAATCTTGACGAGTAGTGGCCGTTACAGATGTTGTTGCTTTTCTCCAATGGGTTTTTAAGCCCCGGGGGTCATATGTACCTCGGGTTTCTAAATAATAATAATAATAATAATAATAAAATTTTGATGCCACGTCAATGTGTTTATCCACGCACATAATTTGTGATAAATGACCCAGTACCAATTCAAATTTTGGTTTCTCAGTAAACACACACACACACCTACACACACACACGCCCAGTTTTGGTACGTTTCTCTCAGAGGGTTACATTTATCTGTATATATGCATATTTGCATGTCTTTGTCCCTATCTGCCTGTCTCTGGCTGCATGTGTGTCTATTTGTATGTCCCTCTTTGTATCGGTATGTCTGTCTCTATCTACTTCTGTCTCTGCATGTCTCTGTCTCTGTTTGCGGCTGCCTCTGTCTGTCTGTCTCTGTATCTGTTTCTGAATTTTAGCAATTGTATAGATATATATATATATGTCTCTTTATGTTGGTCTGTCTCTGTTTCTACCTATATATCTGCATGTGTCTCTGTCTGCATGCTTCTGCCTGTCTGTCTGTTTGTCTTCATAGAAATATGCACAATTAATCATACAGCTTATGCATGAGTCTAAGTCTTATACAATCGGCATCGTATGTGTTATCTGGACATGTGTGTTATAAGATGGCATAAAGTACAACGGCCAAACAACAGAAGATCATCAGGTAACGAATGGCACAAGATCCCAGGTTGCTTCTCCCTAGGCATCTGAAAGCCTCAGGCGACTTCAAAACGAGCTAAATAAGACGGTGACAGGCAGAAAGACATAGACAGAGGCAGAAAGACATAGACAGAGGCAGACAGACATAGACAGAGGCAGAAAGACAGACAGAGGCAGAAAGACATAGACAGAGGCAGAAAGACATAGACAGAGGCAGAAAGACATAGACAGAGGCAGACAGACATAGACAGAGGCAGAAAGACATAGACAGAGGCAGAAAGACATAGACAGAGGCAGAAAGACATAGACAGAGGCAGAAAGACATAGACAGAGGCAGAAAGACATAGACAGAGGCAGAAAGACATAGACAGAGGCAGAAAGACAGAAACAGTTCACAAATTATACCCGATCCATCTGAATCAATGTCATTCCCGAAACACCTGCATGCAGATAACACTGGTCAACATAGAAATCGTTACTGACTGGAAAAGGCCCTAATGTGTAGCATCTTGGTGTGCTGAACACGAATATAACCATAAAATTTTTTTATTGGCTCTCGTTTTGAAAATATTTCATATAGTTCATTTTTTATGTTTCACCATGTAAATTTATGCAGTAGGACTGCGACAATATCCTAAATAAGTCTAGAATGATGTAATATTCCACCTCATTGCATAATCCCATCATGGACACATCATGCACAGTTGATTACGTCATTTTCTGATGCAATGTAAAACTACAGCCAGTCGGCTGCTGACGTAAGATGACGTCAGCAGTGTACTATATAAAGCGAGTCGGAACGATTGAGCATTTACAATATTACAGACTTTGTACGAGACAGTTTAAGTTACTGTTTTATAAAACTATTATTACTTTATCCATTTAGATACAATACAGAACAGTAATGCCTCGGAAGTGCGTAAATACTGTGGACAACTTTTGTTACATTTGTGGGGAAGTGACATTTGCCAACCAGAAGAAAAGTATCACTTATCAAGTCAAGAAGGCATATCATGCTTACTTCGAATGCAAGGTTGGTGACCAAGACAAGCCATGGGCCCCGCATATATGCTGTGCTACATGTACAACACAGCTTTCACAGTGGTTGAATGCCAAAAGACCATCAATGCCGTTTGCAGTTCCCATGGTGTGGAGAGAGCAAAGCAACCACGTAGATGACTGTTACTTCTGCTTGGTTCCTCCTCTTTCCGGTGGAATAACGAAGCAAAAGAAGTTGACAATAGTCTACCCAAACATTCCGTCAGCATTGAGACCAGTTCCACATGGTGATGGACTTCCTATTCCAGAACCTCCAGCAGAATATATTTTCCTTGATTCATCTGATGAGGACAAGGGTGAGCCGACATGTTCTTCTCCTGGTCCGTCAGCGTGCAGTGATCCCGATTTTCACTGTGGTGCATCATCAACCCCACACAGAATAACACAGGAAGAACTAAATGACCTTGTTCGTGATTTGGACTTATCCAAAAACAAGGCAGAATTGCTAGGATCAAGACTCCAACAATGGAATCTTCTAGAAGAAGATGTCACAATTACTTCATATAGAAAGCGCCATCGGCAGTTGGAACCTTTCTTTATGAAGGAAGGTAATCTGGTATTCTGTTCCAATATTGACGACCTCATGAATGCCTTACAGATCACTCATGACCCACAAGAATGGAGACTCTTTGTAGACTCTTCAACACTGAGTCTTAAGGCTGTGCTTTTGCACAATGGAAACCGTCTTCCATCTATTCCATTAGCGCATGCTGTCCACATGAAAGAGACATCCGATAACCTAAAACAGCTACTGCATTCCATTGACTATAACAGGTACAAATGGCACCTGTGTGGTGATTTGAAGGTAGTTGCCATTTTAATGGGACTGCAGCAAGGATATACAAAATATATGTGTTTCTTGTGTGAGCGGGATAGCCGAGCAAGAGAGTTGCACTACGTGCGGAAGGAATGGACTCCCAGACAAAACATGGCAGTTGGACAGAAGAATATCCAGCACCCAGCTCTGGTCGAGGCTCACAAAATCCTACTACCACCCCTTCACATCAAACTAGGTTTGGTGAAGAACTTCGTGAAAGCCATGGACCGCACTTCGCCAGCTTTCCGATACCTGCATGAAAAATTCCCTCGACTCAGCGAAGCAAAGATTAAAGAGGGAGTTTTTGTGGGTCCTCAGATTAGAGAACTCTTCAAAGATGACCGCTTCAACAACTTGCTGGAGGGTGATGCGAAACAAGCATGGAATGCTTTTCATCTAGTGTCTACAGACTTTCTGGGGAATGTTAGGGCAGAAAACTACAAGGAACTAGTAGAAGACATGCTCAGGCAGTACCAGAAATTTCGCTGCAATATGTCTCTGAAGATGCATTTCCTTCATTCCCATCTGGATTTCTTCCCTGACAACTGTGGTATGGTTAGTGACGAACATGGCGAACGTTTTCATCAAGATATCGCAACAATGGAGCAAAGGTACCAGGGAAAATGGTCCACTACAATGTTGGCTGACTACTGCTGGACACTCCGCAGAGATGCTCCCGAACAGCTGTACAAGAGACAGGCAAAAAAATCTAAGAACTAGTCTATGACCTGGTTTTTACAAATATTAACTGTAAGTGTATCACTATTGGCATGCATTGTGCGATATAAAATTACTTCATTTCAGATTACAAAAAAACTAGAGCCAATTCGGCATTTTCACTGTCATATTCGTGTTCAGCACATACAAATTGATAAGAACTGACTAATTTCATTTCAGCATGCAGATAATATGGTAAAATATATATGTATATGTAAATGTAAATATGTTTATATGTTCATTGCTTATATCTGTTGGATGTAACAGTACCTGTTGTCCAAATACGTTTATAAACATAAGCTACACTGTATATATGTATGTCTACATGACTGTCTTTATGTATGTTAAATTAATGTATGTATATAACTGGTATATATGTCTATATGTATGTATGTATGTATGTATTTGCTTATGTATGTATATAGCTAAGTGTGTATGTATATAAATATGTATGCATGTGTATATTTATGTCTCTATATGTATGCATGCATGTGTGTATATATGTATGTATGTTTATTTATTATTTATGTATATAACTGTGTATGTATGTATGTATGTATGTACATAACTATGTATGTGTGCAACTATGCATATGTATATATGTGTGTAAGTGTGTATACATGTATGTATGCATGTATGTATGCATGCTTGTATATATGTATATGCATCTGGGTTTTTATATAGTACACTTAGATCTTTAACACATGCAGAGTGTGTCAGTTGGTGTCACTCAGAGGTGAAAGGTCGTTTTAAATTGAAGCTGGCGAGAAACTGGCAGCACAAGTGTTTTAGGTGACGATTTTAAAGCGGGAGATTGCTTCTTCTCACTCGCCAGATGATGCCAGGTGCTCTGTCGTCCTCTAACGACGAAGAACAGTTAATCCGATGATCCCAGCGGAACAGAGAAACAGATGACTTCAATTGCAACTAAAAATAGCTGCATGTGGGCCTTTTTTCTGTCTGATTCTCTATGTCTTTGACCGCATGTCTTTCTGTCTACCTATCTGTCTGAGTCTGTCTACATGGGAGGACTCACTGCTACTTTCCATTCTTCCATTCAACCGTTGCCTAATGCAAAGCGCATTCATATATATATATATATATATATATATATATATATATATATGTATATATATCATGATAAGTCTAGGTGAAGTAAGGTCAGACAGAATTAAGGTAAAGCAAGGTAAGATAAGGAAAGGAAGGGTAAGGTAAAATAAGGTAAGGTAGGTCAAGATAAATTAAGGTAAAACTAGGTAAGGTAAAGTTACAAATGATAGGGTAAGGCAAGATAAGTTAAGGTAAAGTGAGAAGGTAAGTTAAGATGAGGTAAGGTAAGATATGATAAAGTAAGCAAAGGTAATCGACCATTTATTGCTAGGTCCTGTTAATATTAGTCCTCAAACTATATAGGGGTCTGTCAATTTTGCATTTGCCTGTAGTTTGTCTACCTGACCCTGACCCTGACCCCAGTACAAAATATTTGTAAAGGTCACGGCAGAATTCGACACGGATGAATGAACCTGATGCTGGCACGTTATAGTCGGAACTTGTGGAACAACTGAACCGACACCAACAGTGAATGTCACCTGCGGAGGTAACAACGAATTCACGGACCAATTCAGTTTAGAGTTCTTTCATTTATTTGTTTTGTTTGTTTATTGCAATTATTATTGATGTGGGGTCAGTAAAACAACAGCTGTTAAGGGTCGTTAAGCGGAATCCGTTGAGCAGACTAGAACCGGCAAATACAGATAGTCGCACAACAGGCTACCATTCTGCACAATAGAAAACCGTTTCGCACAAAAGGCCACCGTAGCATACTGTTCTGTATCGTTGAATTATGCTTGAGAGCCGTTGAAAAAGATAGCTAGGCATGTATGGTCTGGTGAATTCAATTCCTCTTACAGGTGGAAGTATCCGGATGAGATGATCCATACTCCAGCAGCAGCAGCAGCCGCATCTCTCCTTCTTCCTCGATTGATGAATTATCTCTGGAGCTCAGTGGATGAAGACGTGTGTCCCGAGTCGCTGAAGCACAAACTGCAACTAGTGGTTTGTGAAATTGAAGCAGATTAGATTAGTTTAGATCAGATTAGATTACATTAGATTACATTACATTTGATTTGATTACCGGTCACTCGCGTGACATAAGTAATAACGGTGTTGTGATTGTAATCATATAATTGTATAGCGCCGTTTCAGCAGAAACTTATCTGAGGAGCTCTTTGAGCTAGCCTAAACGATGTTTAGGATGTCGTTAAGAACATCCAGTTCATCAATAAGCAAACAGTGCTCAGATAACGAGACTAGTCATCATCGGCAGGCTCTCGCACACATCTCAGGTGCGTTGCTGCTACAGGCATCGGCGCAGGCGGCTTTTCAGTCAAGGGCTTCAGTACCTGGATGAATATTAAGGAGGTTTGGGACAGCGATCGCAATAGGTATGAAGACCCTAACGGCTAAGGGGTCTGGATGAGCGTCGTGAGCTCTCTCAGCAAGGTCTAGGGCGGAGCCCCGAAAACCAACGCATTTTGAAGCATCTCGTATGAAACTGAGCGAATTGGACTACATGTTTATGCTGCTTTCTTCTAACATATATAAGTAACAAGCTCCGGATGTCTATGCTGACGTGATATGTAAAACTAATAGACCTATATACTTCGTAAAATACTATGGAAAAGATATTAACGTACTAAAGCTGATCGTTAATTTTAAAAAGCTTCAAATTTTACTAATGAAGATATAGAATTCTAGTCCGTAGGCCTATGTTCAGTGATTGACAGCAAGTCAGTTTTATTTACAAATGATCTACAGCATTGGTTAAATCCAGTTCATCAATAATTAAAGTGTTCTTGGTGGAGATTGTACCTTATCCCACGCGTCACATCGTTACGGCTTATTGTATGGAGTAGACTGTCGGTTAGGATTAACCAGTTCATCCAGAAAGCTCATCAGGAATATAAAGACTTTAATATTAGGCCTACTGCTTTATATAAATTGCGGATCACGCAACTGACGTATTTACGTCGAAAACAATAAGTAATTCAAACAAACGTTTTATTGAAAAAACTTCTTATTGTACTGCTTTTAATAAGTGGTTTGAAGAGCCGATAATGAAAGCATCACGGGATTTGCAGTGTTCGAGCAAATATCATCAATCGAACAAGCCATCTTGAAATTTCAGCGACTTCGTTTTGGCAGACACAACAATTGTTGTCGGACGATTATTCCCTTCTGGTTGAACTGTTTTCCAGGTCCTTATCGCAGCTCATTACCTCGAACACGGGATCGCAAAATCATCAGAAGTTGCCATTTTGAAAAAAATGCGCACATAAGACCTAACTTATATGATTTCACGTAACAGAATTGGGAATGTTCGCCCGCAAATGTGAGCAAATTAAGGAGAAGTTATGTTCCGTGTGAAGATGTTACGAAAGCGAAGCATCGCCAAAGTAGCAAGACAGAATCCATATATATATATAATATATATAATATATATATATGCAGTCATTGATTTGTCGCAGCGTTGAGCTGTCGTGCATAAGATGGTTTGAAACCGTCCGAACTGTAGCGGTGGAGGGTTAGTTGTATGTGTTCAGTTTCCACTCAGAATAGTCTGCTCACGGAATTCACCGGCTAGCCTTTGAATATACTTCTAACAACTAAGGAACACGGAGTTAGTAAATTTAACTCCCTCGGATATAAACTCGTAGTACATTCGGTTCCTACTCCGAGCAGACATGTTTGGAACTCACCAGGATTAGTATCTGATGTTTAATTTCACCTTTGAACCTATCACTGGTCTAGAGGAGCATCTGATCGCGAAACAAACAATATAGAGACGAAAGACTGAGGCAAAGATTTACCAATGATGAAGCCTTATGCCATAAAGTTTGTACGGTGACAGAGATGTTAATACGTCGCCTTTTGACCTCCGTGACATGGGTTCAAATCCCGGAACTGCTTTGAAAATATTGACCCGGGTAGCATTGTAGGCTTACTTTGTCATCCAAAGCCAATATTAAGCAGGTTATAAATCGAGTACGTGAAAGCAGTCTGGAAAATACGGGGGTTGAGGTAGGCCTACACCTAAAACATCTTATCGGATCTACACGAATCTCAACAGTGAGGGTCTTGGCCTCAGGGAGGTCCGGACATCAGGGCCCTCCCCAGGTGAGCCACTAACTACAGGCGCGTAATAAATGCACGATAAAGTTTACCTTACCTGAGCATCACGCCAGATATTGTCATCTGATTCTCTCTTCTGTCAAATTAATTATTAGAGCAAGATTTGGCAAAATTTCAGGTGTGTTTCATTTAAATAGGTCTGAGCCAAAACCTCATCTTATACGGATTGCTTTAAATCCGTAACCTGTCTTCCGGTCTGTGGGACTTCATGGATATCGACTGGTTCCTTATAAACGAATGTGATTTTGGGTTACGATTTTGCTTAGAAGCGACCACCGATTAATGCCTTATGCATTGTTAGAACAGCGCTATAGAAGTTCCAGGATTAAATAATTTAACAGCACGACGGTGGTCCATAAGTGATCATTATCGGCTCAACCAATTGCGCTGCTCAGTGGCAGGCTGAACTATAAAATCGACGTCTACGCTATGGGGGGGGGGGGCATTTTTCGAGTTCATCGATTAACGACTTGTTACCAGGTGCTGTCATTGACTTGTTACGCTAATGCGCAGTAGCCAAAGGAGTCAGGTATAGCAGTTTCCTGCCAGTATCAGACGAGCCTTTTTGCTATGTTAGCGCCAGTGCTTTATTACAACCATAGCAACAACAGATCTGTTAGCTTAGCTTCTCCTTTATTGAACAATGTTTGCCTAATGATCTTCAGAGTGCTGCGAAGACGCATTAACTGCAACTGGAGTTTGTGAGTTAAATGAGAAGACCTGATTGCCATTAGATCAGGAAACACGTTGCAGTTAATTGCGACTTCTCGTTGGCCAGTGTTTTTCATCAACTATAGCAAATAAGTCATCAGAAAATCTTTCCTTTGGATCTCTATTTATTGCTTAATATTTACAAGTCTGCTGTGAATACATCTTGATAGCAGTTTAAGAGTTGGAATGGAAGACGTATTGCATTTGACTCCAGGAACACGAACTTGAGCAGAAAACAAGCAATAAATTTGAAAAACTCTATCTACGTAGCTACACAAAAAAGTCGAAGTTTAAGAGTTTACGCAAGTAGCGAACTTACGTCGTTCATCTCAATCTTATGAACTTAGTGATTTAAAATTTCCGCATCGCAATCATGACTATGTTTAGTCACATCCTTTGCACTGTTGGAATGATGCTGAGTTTGGCACATGCGAATGAGGTAACGTTCTGTCCGATGTCCACTCCCCTTGGGGAGGATCTGTACGCTCCTGGAGATTCATCGAATGCCATTCCGTTCCAGACGATTAATGAGTGCGCCTTCAAGTGCTTCAGAAGTGCAGACTGTAACATCTTCACCTACAACAAAACATCGCATCTCTGCTTCACCATCATCAGCCAACAAAGCCAAAGATCGACTGGAACCGACGTCTACAGTTATCAGGCAAGAGTAACACGATTTTCCAAGATAAGATAAGGTGAAATCAGATAAGATTGTATAAAATAAGATGAAATGAGACGAAATTGATTATAAAGCTAAACTAAGCTCAGATCAGATCACGTGATACCAGCCATGATCAGACAAAATCAGATAAGAATATGAGACAATCTAATCTGATCTTGTCGGTTGTTATGTGATGTAATCTGATGTGATTTGATCTAATTGCATCGCATCTCGTCTAATCTCATTTAGTGTTCTAGTCTAGAAAGTCTCGTCTTATCGAATCTACTCTTTATAGGCATTATGCCTAATCGATGGTTGCTGCTGATAAGTGAGTTCAGTCTAAAACCAGAGAAGCAGCCCACGAAAGCCAATAAGGTCAGGTAACTCTAAACTGAACTTTGACTGAAACCAGTAACTTCTTACAATATTCGTAATTTGGGCTCTTTGAGAACAGGATACAACCTGCACTTAGTCTGTGTAAAATAAAGCTAACCGGAAAATGAAAAAGTTCAATTTTAGATCTTAGAGAATTGGCCAATGGACAAAGCGGAAGATATTACATTTATTTTCAGGTCGAACCCGATCGTTTTGTTGGAAATCCAGGTAAGCTACATGTAAGTTTTGCTGATACGAAATTCTAGACTGTTGAGAACTGACATCCCACTGCAATGTTTGTAATTTATAGTTTGTAAATAATAACTAATAAATAAGGCATAAATAATCAAGCTCGGATTTTAATTACTCGTAATAAATGAAATACTTGCACAGCCACTAATTGATTATCTGGATACGAGTGTAGATGATGAACTGCAAATGATGTAAAATGTAAATGTAAATGTTCACGGTTTTATATAGCGACCGTATGGCCTCGAACTTACGGCTCATTTGGTGATGCGCAAAGTTCAATGCTAGGGTTATGCTATCACGAAAGTCCTCAGGTTCGAGTAGATGAATTGTTTTAGGTGGATACCCCGTAGTTGATGCCAAGAATTGTTCATTTCCGTTTACCAACAATGGCCGGTTGCATCATAGTTGTTTCAAGGCAGTCAAGGACCCGGCAAATCTGTGTAACCGATTTTCCTGTCTCTTGTCTCACCGGCAATATGTCACTTGCCGACCACCTGTTGGTAAGTCATGCTAACTATCGATTCGATTAATCTATTATGGCAATCATCAATACCGTCAGCACCAGTCGCGTCATCATCATCATTGTCATCGTCATATATCCTGTTTGCATGTATATATATATGAATCTACTATAACTACTATATACCTACTATAGCCCCTAACATAATGCCTAAGTGGAGTAAAGTTAATTTAGAACAAACAGTTCATTAATTAGAAACCATGCCGAAATAACTAAAAAAGAGTCACCAACTGCGGGCTTCCGCCGTAATTAGAGCCCAATCAACGGAATAATCATCACTTTAATCATAACTGGCATTGTCATGACATCATTATCATCTGTGATAGTAATAGCAGCAGCAGCAGTAGCATCATCATCACTAGCATCAACAGAAGCATCACCATAATAACCATCACTAGCATAATCAAAAAATCCATCACTGGCTGCTGCAGCATCAGCCGCAGCAGCAGCAGTGTCAGTAGCAGATCTTGATGTTTTTGACGGATATGTGCAAATTTGACGAAGGACCTTTTGTTTCGCTGTCAAGCACAATGATTTCTAATGCTTAGTCAAGTATTGTTATGTCTTCGTTTGTATTTTCTATTCGGCGAATGGGTCTATTCAGTCTATTCTCTTTGACTGTGACTTATTTTCGCATCTTCGGCTTTATCTTGCATGCAGTGTCTTGTTGGGATTCAGAAAAAATTGGCATTCTTTCCAAATGTGTAAATACCATCGGAGTATTCGTTGAATGACTCTACTGTATTGCATTGAATTGGATTACATTGTATTATAAACTTTAGGCGTGCGTCAACTGCTTTTAGATTTTGTGGCACCTGACTCACAGGTGAGTCTTACAGTGGAGATCCACTTGGATCTTGGTCTGACTGGGATCGGGCTCCTGAGTCAAACGTTTCCAGCCAGGTCCATAGGTGGATGGATTATCATCCACCAGAAGCTGAACGACAGACTCCCGTTCGACAAGCTCTGGAAAGACTACAGGAATGGATTTGGCAATTTCTCTGATAATTACTGGATGGGCCTGGAGTACATTTGGGGAGTAATCTCTGGAAAACAAACGTACAGGCTACGCGTAGAAGTCAACTTGCTGACGTCTGGGTTGTGGTATTCGGCAGAATTCGACTCGTTTGCCTTGGGAGACGAAGCCGCCAACTATCAATTGTCAATCTCGGGCTACTACGGTGATATTGAGGATCCGTTTCAGGCGCTCAACGGAATGAAATTTTCTACATCGGACAAAGACAACACCCAATACCTGGGTTGTCCGTCCGTGTGCAAAGCCGGATGGTGGTACAACAGTTGCAACGGGACCAACCTCAACGGTCCTAGCAGCTTACAATCTACCTGTTTCGGTGTTTCAGGTGGAACCAATACAGGTACAAAAAGTCAAATCCGAAAGCTATCCGTGGCTCGTATGATGATCAAAGCCGCTTGAAAACACACGCAAGCCAATCAGAAGCCATTCCAAAGTCTGGTGACACTCAAAATTACAAAACAATAAGAAAATGAAACTCAAAACATCACAAATTTAACCAGCTTATTTGATTAAAGTGAAAGCAATAGACAATGTTGCTTGGAAGATTAGAATCGACTGTCAAGGCAAAATGTTTGTGAATGTGAAAATGTTAAGTACGACTCAAAAGTCACGAATTTCATTAAGTTGTTGGTTAAATAGACATTAAAACAGACGTAGAGCCAAAGGAACCTGTGTTCTTCGACCAGTTCAATTAATTATATATATACGACACCTGCATATATATATATGACAACTGCATATAAAACGTGGTTGTATATGCATGTATGTATACTACACCTACATATAAAAAGGACCACTTGTCGCTGACTGGATCAGGCGAAATGTATATATATATTGCACGGTATTATTCACTATAATATATATATATATATATAGAGTGACCTAAGCATATAGTAGATGATTTTATAAACATCAAGAAGTTCAAGCAAAATTATGTACATATACTTTTTATTTATTTTATAAAATGTTAAGATACCTATGACGCGCACATAGCCATAAGTGCGTTAATCCCCATTCTTCGCCTTTCGATCTAAGAAGCTCTCCTCTGCTTGCCCTCTCACCTGCAGCTTTTAACTCAAGACTGGAACTGGACTGAAAACCGAACTTTTCAAGAGGAAAAGGAAAATCAATATTCATGCTCCAAAGCAAAGGACACATTTCGCCTGATCCAATACGCGACAAGTGGTCCCTTTTATATGCAGGCGTCATAATTATATATATGACATGTATATATATATATATATTGTTAGAGTCGGCCCATGTGGAAGAGCCGGATGTAAGGAGTGGTTGAAGGATGACCCGTCTCTTTGGTAACCCGTCTCTTTGGTAACCCTATGAAAGGGGAAGTTTCCTTCAGTTTGCTGAGCTTGGCTAGTTAAGTATAGGCGGAGTCCTAAATGCCTCTGTTTGTTGTTAGTATTACCAACACTCCGCTTATTGAGCTCATGTGTTTGAGGAACCTGAGAGGTACACTGTACTTTGTTCAAGTTGGTCTCTGATGGAAAAGACTTCGACTCTTGGCTTCGCAACAGCCGTCGTTGTTCTTGCTGATGTCAGGTATTTTGTCGTATGATTCATAACCTTTTGCAAGCGTGAATAGAGATTTTATTTAAACCCAAGCGAGTTATTTGTCTTCCCTAGACCAACACACAACAAATATATATAGGTATATATAATGACACCTGCATATAAAAGGGACTGGATCAGGCGAAATGTGTCCTTTTCTTTGGGGCATGAATATTATGTCGCATGTTATATTTAGACCAAATTCTGTTATTAACGACACGGGTATGAGACATGTTACGTTCTTATATGCAATTTCCCGCCAATTGATATTACATATTTTCAAAAAAGTACATAAATTTTGGACCAAAAGCCTAACTAACATTTCTACCTTGACTTACTTAAGGTCTTAGGTATGATAAATGTGAATAACTCAATTTTCGTCAAGATTTTTCTCCGCCACTGTTCAAAATTTCTAGGAAAACTATGTAGTTTGCATAGTATGTAGGCTACATATTTAGTTAGATACATGCTATGTAGGTTACAATAATAATGCACTATGATTCCTACATAATATATAGGATAATAATATCATAGTGTTTTCTACATACTATGTTGGCGATATAGTTATGCCAGAAGTTTTTGCTTTCACTTCAGTCTTTGAACTTTGAGGAAATAATAATTTTCAAAAAGTTAAGAAAGCTGCCTGTCTCGATGAAGACTAATGAAGTTTGTGCAAAATTTCATTTTGCTCAGTAAATCATTTCAAAAAATAAATTTCTCAAATTCATTTCTTAATCGAGTCTCTATAAACGAATCAAACTTTCGTTAGGACACAATATGTGTTCTTCAAATATATATTGACAATTTGTTTCTAATTATGGACTTCCCTGGTTTTTATAGACTTCCTTGAACTTCCCTGCCCAGGGACGCGGAATTTCTCTTGGCCTGCCTGACTTTCATTAAACAATGCTCTGATATAAAATCGTTGGTAAAGGTAGCATAGCCTATGTATCGAGATCAAATGAGACTGGGATGTAATTATCCGTGAATGTGGAATCTGCAATGCGCTGCCTATGCGCTGACGCAGCTCAAAGGACTGCTGTAGTCAAGGCATGATGAAGAGGACCATAACAAGCGGTTGGAATGACAAAACACTCAAAGGTGTATTGATCATACGTCCAGCCATATTTCAAATACTGCATACAGGTGTGCAACCTATATTTTAAGCATTCTATCTCGCTCTCACTCATACTGGTTCTAATTTGTTTCGCCTACTTACGTCATTACAAATGTAAGTAAGTAAATAAGTAAGTAAGTAAGTATGTATGTATGTATGTATGCATATATGCATACATATATGTACGCATATATGTATGAATGTATGTATGTGTGTGTGAAATCGCTGGTTGCTCTCGGATCTTTCCCTCTACCCCATCCGCTCTTCTCCCCTTCTTGTCCCTATTCCTCTCCCTCTCTCTGGCCACTTGCAGAGAAACTACATTGTTCCCAATCGCAAGAAGGCGTTACGTCGCCTATTATAACTGTATTATTATATAGATTACCATAGATTAGTATGATTTAATTTACGAGGCCGCGCCAATGTTGGATACACAAGTCTAGGCAAATTATCATAGAGATTACCATTCGCCGGAGTTTGGCTGCGAATAAAAGGTCTGTTATTCGTTCAGCATTGAAACAAGTTGGATTGGATTACCAAAACAAGTTGGCCATGCAGTAAACTGTATAGGATCAGCGCATATGCAATTTGATGTTATGTTAGGTAATGTTCGGTAACCGCTCAGTGGCGCTCATTCAAACGGGGCAGCGGTGGAGAAGGATCTCACCCGATTAATTCATTGCAAAATGAACAGGGTCGAGGCCAAATGGTGGCTATATAAAATCGTGCACATTTACATTTACATTTATCTAGGTTGCTTGGAGGATTAACCTTTGTTAATGTGCCAGTGTTTCACATCTGTTGTCGTGACACAAGACTTTCTGTGTCTTGGGAAATTTAAAAATACGTCATCAGATTGAAATACCGATCAACAATGTTGGCTAATTACAGTGTTGTCTGGTTCAAACTCAATAAATGCGATCAACAGAAGTTGAAAGATTAAACAATAAAGGAGCCAGATGCGGGCCATATGTGATTAAATTTAATCGATCATGTAAGCTGGCTAAGTGACAGGCTGACTCTAGAACTCTCTAAAAGCGCTTTAATAAATAACCACATATACATTACGGTGGCCCTAATTTTCTCATTTTCGAAATTTGTAACTCTCACCCTCTCATATGCTTTTATTTTAGTAAGAAACGTTTTGTGTAAAATTTGAAGCAGATCGATCTGCATTTAGAAGTTGCCCACGATGGCCAAAGTTCACTATGTAATCGGCGTTAAATGAACTTTCATAAACTCGAATGCACTGTGCACACGGCTCTTTTGAACACAATTCTTTTGCATACGTGTCCTTTTGCAAACGGGTCTTTTGCACACGCGACCGACTTCATCTATAAGACGGTTAACTAGCCACAACAGATGAGATGAACGTCCACTAGCCGAGAGACAGTCGGAGCCGAAGAAGACGAACAGAGCCGACAAAGACGGTCGAAGCCGACACTCACCCACCGAGAACGGTTGGGGCAGCAGACAAAGGAGCTGAAGAAGATGGCAACGCGCTTGCAATATTACCTAGTTAGCCCTGCAGAAGAAATAGAAGGAAGTAGACTACCGTTGGAGAAGCAGGTCGTTGGCCACTTTATACATCGCCACATTGTACTGAAAGAGGACATCCGAACGACAACGACCCACGCCATTCAGCGAGTCGAAGATTTCTGGTCCCGCTCTAGAATTTCAACCAAACATCGCCAACACTCGATCAAAAAGCTCGAGCAACTATTCTATGAATGGCAGGGACTGATGAAGAACAGGAGTCGTCAGTCCCAGACTCAAACAGCCAAAGAATCTACGTGTTTAGACAGGATCGGGGAACTGTTTGACATTGCGCATACTAACGCCATGTAGCTCATCGAGAATCAATAAGACAAGCTCTTCCTCGAATCACAGCGAAGAAAAGGACGAGAGGCTGCATGACAAGAGTCGCCAAGGCGCTGCTCCAACAAGTGCAGAAGCAGATGGAGAAAGAACAGACGCTGCAAAGTAAGCGACAGCGATACCAACTTCAGAAAGATGCCTTTTTGTAGAAAGTTATGTTGGAGAGCAGCACCAACCCGGAAGAAAATCATTGAAAATGTGAAGATCAAGATCCACGTCCCAGTATGAGTACTGCTAACCCACCTTGAAAACGAGGACGCCAAAGCGTTATACCAGAACTGGCAGCTATGTATGATCGAAATGGACTGAGTGACAGGGCCGCCTTGATGATGGTCTTTGAAGTGCCTAGGGTTCTTGAACAAGACCCAGAAGCGCTTGCACTTAACAGGTCAACCATCCAGCGTCTACGTCGAAGAAACCGAAAAGCAGCAGCTGCTGGCTCTGTAGAGGCTTTCAAACCAAACACGATCCTGACTGTCTACTGGGATAGCAAGCTGATGTTTGATTTGACAGGGAAAGAGAAAGTGCAGAGACTGCCTATTCTGGTTTCAACGATGGGGAGAAGAAACTGTTGTCAATTCCAAAGATACCTGCAGGGACAGGCCAAGCTGTAGCCGAAGCTGTGCGCAACGGAATACGAGAATGGGGCCTGGAAGGCTTGGTTCGGGGCATGTGTTTTGACACAACCAGCTCTAACACTGGCCGACTATCCGGTGTCTGCGTCATTCTGGAGCAGCTACTGGGCCGGCCTCTTCTACACTTCGGCTGTCGACACCATATCATGGAACCTGTATTGGCGGACACCTGTGGATTATGTATGGGGCCTAGCCACGTCCTAGCCTAGTCCTCGTCTTCAAATGGTTTCAAGAACAGTGGTAATCCATCGACAAACAAAGATACGACAATGCCTTCTTCGTGTGGCAACCCTTAGTCATGAAATATTTTGAACATATTTTGCATACGAGTATCTATTGTCAATACAAACAAAACCATAAGCTGTGACATAAATTAAAAAAACTGGTTTTTGCTGCCACCCTAATACACAAATGCATACATATTTAGAGTACGTCGAATAACGACCTGTTCTAAGCTGCTGCCATTGACTTGTTTCGCTGATGCCCGGTACCTAGAAAAAAGACTCGGATGTGTCGATTTGCTGTCAGTGTCACACGAGCCTTTTGTTGTTAGTACCATGGCCAGTGTTTTCTGTCAGCCATGGCAACAACAGAATCATTAGAAAAGCTTCTCCTTTAATGGATAATGTTTTTTTAGTGATTACTAGACTGCTGCGAAGACGCATCATTGACTGAATAGTGTTTGACAGTTATATAAGAAGACCTGACTGCATTCAGATCAGGAAACACGTGACAGTTAATTGCGACTTTTCAGTGGGCAGTGTTTTCAACCATGGCAACAATGGATTACTTAAAATGCCTCCCTTTGAATTCGTCGTATTGCTTTGTCAATTGGCAGTCTTGGAAGACTATTAATACTTAATGGTAGGATCAGTTTGACAGCTGATTAGGAAGACTTGCATTAAGCTCAAGAAACCCGAGTTTAGCATGAAGACATCTAAACATTTAAAAATTAAGTCTACAAATAAAATTCTTTGCAAAATGAGCAAGTTGATGTTTAAGAGTTTAGCAACTAGATAAAACACACATCGCATACATACACACATCGCATTTAGTAGAATACATGAATTACAATTATTACACCATAGCCATGACGATGTATTATCAAATCGTTTGCTTTATTGTAACGATGGTGAGCTTAGCTCATGCGAATGAGGTAACGTTCTGTACGATGTCCACTCCCCTTGGGGAGGATCTGTACGCTCCTGGAGATTCATCGAAAGCCATTCCTCTCCAGACAATTAGTGAGTGCGCCTTCAAGTGCTTCAGAAGTGCAGCTTGTACCAGCTTCACCTACAACAAAACATCACATCTGTGTTTCACCATCATCAGCCAACGAAGCCAAAGATCGACTGGAACCGACGTCTACAGTTTTCAGGTAAGAGTAACACGATTTTGTAAAAGTAGATTAGATCAGATGAGACAAGACAACAGTTTTTGATTTTGAAATGCGAATTTGCTTAGAAGCGATCATCAATTGATATCTTATGCAATACGATTATGGTGCTACAGAAGTTTCTGAATTAGATTAGTTGAACTCAGTCCAAAATGAGAAAGCAGTCCAGAAGGGTTACATGAAAAATCAGTTCGACAGAAATCAGTTACTTGCTTGCTCTTAGAGTAATCCAATCTCTTTTACGCTAGGACGCAGCACAATCTTGTAAGACATTCCAACGGAAAAGCAAAATAGCGCAATGCTAGGTCCCGGAGAATCGGCTAATTGAAGTAACGGAAGGCGATGTATTTATTTTCAGATGGAACCCAGTGGGTTTGTTGGACATCTGGGTAAGTTTTACTAACATGAAATTCTAGGCCGATGAGTATTGGCATCGTTTGTATGTATGCATGTATGTATGTATGTATGTATGTATGTATGTATATGTAAACATTTAATATCGAGGTTTTAAAGTACCTTTCAAATACGCTGCACTCGCTTGTGTTAATGATGTTAAAGTTAATTAAGAACAAGGAGTCGGCCAATAATGGTTAGATAACTGAAAAAGTCTCTACCGGCTGGCCCTTGCACACACGCAGAGCCCAACCAACGGATTCCCATCCAGAGTTGAGAGAAGATACCATGTTCAGGGTTTCGTGGTCAGTCATGCATTGTGAACAGAATGATGACAGCCTATTGAAATCTACACACACGGATTTATAGTTTATAAATAATATATAATAAACAGGACAGAAATGATTAAGCTAATGAGTTTTAATAACTGCTAATAACTAAACTAATTACCCAGACGCTCACTGACTACCAGGACTCATAGGTTACATATAAATGACGAACTGTATACGAATAGGCATTTTTGATGCGCAATTGGTAAATGCTTTGGCCTGTTTTATCACGAAAGTCCTCAGGTTCGAATAGATGGATTGTTTTAGGTGAATACCCCATAGTTGATGCCAAGGATTGCTCATTTCCATTCACCCACAATGGCCGGTTGTACCAAAGTTGCTTCGAGGCAGTCACAGACCCGAAAAATCTGTGTAACCGATTTTCCTGTCTCTTGTCTCATTGGCAATATGCCATTTGCCGACCACCTGTTAGTGGTAAGCCATGCTAACGATCGATTCAATTCATCTATTATGCCAATCATCATCGTCATCATCATCCTCATCATAATCATCATCATCATCTTCTTCTTCTTCTTCTTCTACTTCATCTTCATCTTCATCATCATCATCATCATCATCATCATCATCATCATCACTCCATTTATAATATTCTGCCTCACCGTTGTATCAACGAGTCTGAGATCTCCAGGTTGCAAACGGCAATTGTATCTTAGGCTCGACACATTAGAAATACAAATGGCAACCAGTCCATCTGCATAAAGTCGACCGATTCAAAATGGCGGCCGAACTGCAATGTTACGAGACAAACAGACGTGCAAAGCGAACGAAATCTAAAGTAGACTTTAAAAATTATTCCAAAACGCACACTCAGGAATAGTTGAAGTGAGACCTTTCAAGCAAATTACGCATATCACGATCAAATCTATCAAAATGAAACGAGTACAAACAAAGGCCAGGTTAGCAGCGGAAATGCACAGAATTTGTACTGTACTGTATATTCTTCTGTATTGTATTGTATTGCATTGAACTCTACCACTGTCGTACTCAAGTAGTGCCAGTCCCAAGCCTAGATAAAGGAGGAGAGCGACGTCAATGGCCTTTCATGTCCTAAGATGTCGTTAAACATTGGAACTACTCCTGTATTGCAATACATTATATTATTCTGTATTATATAGCATTATACGCATCATAATCTATTGTACTATATTTTATTATACTTGTATTGTATGATGATTTTTTGTGCGCCAATTGATTTTAGATTTTGTGAAACTTACCGTGCAGAGTAATTCGATTCTTGATATCTCGCTCCTGAGCCAAACGTTTCCAGGCAGGTCCATAGGTGGATGGATTCTCATCCACCAGAAGCTGAACGACAATCTCCCGTTCGACAAGCTCTGGAAAGACTACAGGAATGGATTTGGCAATTTCTTTGATAATTACTGGATGGGTCTGGAGTACATTTGGGGAGTAATCTCTGGAAAACAAACGTACAGGTTACGCGTGGAAGTCAACTTGATGACGTCTGGGTCGTGGTATTCGGCAGAATACGACTCGTTCGCCTTGGGAGACGAAGCCGCCAACTATCAATTGTCAATCTCGGGCTACTACGGTGATATTGAGGATCCGTTTCAGGCGCTCAACGGAATGAAGTTTTCTACATCGGACAAAGACAACACCCAATACCTGGGTTGTCCGTCCTTGTGCAAAGCCGGATGGTGGTACAACAGTTGCAACGGGACCAACCTCAACGGTCCTAACAGCTTACAATCTACCTGTTTCGGTGTTTCAGGTGGAACCAATGCAGGTTATGCTAGCACAACAGGACGAATCCGAAAGCTATCCGTGGCTCGTATGATGATCAAAGCCGCTTGAAAATACACGCAAGCCATTGCAAAGTATGGTGACATTCAAAATTACAATACAGTAAGGAGATGAAACACCACTGAAAATATCGCAATTTTAACCAAGTTATTAGTTACCAAACTTAGTTGCATTAGGGTCGACCGTTGAGGCAAAAATTTTGCTGATGTGTGCATGCAAAATACGTCTCACAACATCACAAATTTCTAAACACCATCCGCTAAAGCCGTCTGACTGTCTATCTGCCTCAATCTTAGATCTCGACCTGGAACCGAACCTGGCATTTTCTGCTTGTCGATTTTGTTTTGACTGAGCTCCTAAAAATAAGTCGGTTCCCGTGACTCAGCTTTCTTTGAGCTCTGCATAAAGCTCGAGATTACGATTACGATTACGATTAAGTAGTTAGTTGCCTAAAAGTTAAAAACAGAGGCAGTGTCCCTTGGAAGATTATTATCGACCGCTTGATTTTCCTGTTGGTGAGCTAACACCAACGTATTTATGTTATACAAAAAGTACTCACCTGGCTACATGGATGACTGGATGCTGGATGCCAATATAGTTAGACCCAAGAGGAACCCATGTTCCTTGGCCAGGTTCAATTTCATTTCAAGCATAAATACATACGACGCCAACATATGCTATTCCATTCGTCTATCTCATATTCTAAGCATCCCCCCTTTCTTGACGCCATCGCCCAGTATTAAAAAACGCCAGGAACTGCACCGAGCACTGGAGAACCGACCAGCGAAAATACCGGAAGAAACAAGATGGCACTCCCTGAAGCTTATGCCTCTTCTTTTAGTACGATTGAAGTCTTCGTCGACTCACACGAACCAGATATTTGCAGATGCCGCTGAAGGGTCGACTAATAATTCTTATAAGGGCAGGCAAATGCGCAGTCACGCTCTAATGACACGCAGCGTCTTAGATGCGATGGTGTCGCTAAATAAGGAAATAAACTGTCACGCTCGAGTCACGGAAGCATGGCAGAATAAAGGCATACATAGATCTACAGGAACTAATGATGGCTTTGAGATAGTGAATATTATTTTTATATGTATTTTGCTAAACGAAATGGTAATAATAGTTACTGTATTTTACTAGGGATGTTAGTGTCAGCATTTATAATTATGTTAAAGGCATATTCTGATTATATATATACATGTATTTATTCTCCATGTTCAGTCTTAACCTCACTGCTTATAACTGCGTTCACATATATAATGTATATACATATATATGTGGTGTGTGTATGGTAAGAGGCTTTAAAAGGAATATACAAATGCTCTTCTACATATATTACAATTACAGTGGTAGAGTAATCGATTATTTATTATACTCCTCTTTGAACGGTAGTTCATAGATGTCTGTGGTTAAAGAGATTTTAGATGAATGTAAAACATAAATATAGCAGGAAGAAACAGCTTAATTGCCGGTCCTATATCAAATAAAGTCCTCAGGAGCCAGGTTGTTGGGCAAGTTTCAGTTCCACGATCGGATGCAGGATAGGAGTTTCAAAAGTTCAATTGTCAGTCTTGAGTGAAACTCTCCAGTGGAGAGGGCAAATGTAGAATAAAATGTAAATGTATAGGTTTTATATAACGACCGTATGGCCCGACCCTGCTCATGTTTCAACGAAGTAATGGGGTAAGATCCTTCACCACCGCCACATCATTTACCGCCCTCGTGTACGGACCGTGCTAGCCCGAGATTTGAATCTTTGAAATAAGACACTATGAGAAGAGCTCACACATCTGCAGGTCAAGTTGGATGATTAGCAGATTGACGAAAAGGAGTGGTTGCAGAATTTATGAGAACAAAATACTGGAGAAGGAGATAGAGACCAGAGAAAGGAATCTGATTGGTTGGATAGTGAATACCTTGCGAATATAAGAAGAGCGAGAAGATGAAGGGAGAGACAATTTTTCGGTGGATTTCCTGATGGACCTTAGGTCAATGAAGGAATCTGACCATTGGGGTGATGTGATAGGTTTATGCAATCTAACAACAGTACCATTTATACTCGCAAGTTGCATTGCTTGGTAATCAATTGTCATTTGCACCTGACAACCGAAATGTCAATACTGAACGCAGAGGTGCATGCAAGCAAACGCATAATAATTATTAACCCGCTACGATGCCATTGGTATAATTATATAATTAAATATGTTACACCGATTACACTGGTCAACATAGAAATCGTTACTGACTGGAAAAGGCCCTAATGTGTAGCATCTTGGTGTGCTGAACACGAATATAACCATAAAAAATTTTTATTGGCTCTCGTTTTGAAAATATTTCATATAATTCATTTTTTATGTTTCACCATGTAAATTTATGCAGTAGGACTGCGACAATATCCTAAATAAGTCTAGAATGATGTAATATTCCACCTCATTGCATAATCCCATCATGGACACATCATGCACAGTTGATTACGTCATTTTCTGATGCAATGTAAAACTATAGCCAGTCGGCTGCTGACGTAAGATGACGTCAGCAGTGTACTATATAAAGCGAGTCGGAACGGTTGAGCATTTACAATATTACAGACTTTGTGCGAGACAGTTTAAGTTACTGTTTTATAAAACTATTATTACTTTATCCATTTAGATACAATACAGAACAGTAATGCCTCGGAAGTGCGTAAATACTGTGGACAACTTTTGTTACATTTGTGGGGAAGTGACATTTGCCAACCAGAAGAAAAGTATTACTTATCAAGTCAAGAAGGCATATCATGCTTATTTCGAATGCAAGGTTGGTGACCAAGACAAGCCATGGGCCCCGCATATATGCTGTGCTACATGTACAACACAGCTTTCACAGTGGTTGAATGGCAAAAGACCATCAATGCCGTTTGCAGTTCCCATGGTGTGGAGAGAGCAAAGCAACCACGTAGATGACTGTTACTTCTGCTTGGTTCCTCCTCTTTCCGGTGGAATAACGAAGCAAAAGAAGTCGACAATAGTCTACCCAAACATTCCGTCAGCATTGAGACCAGTTCCACATGGTGATGGACTTCCTATTCCAGAACCTCCAGCAGAATATATTTTCCTTGATTCATCTGATGAGGACAAGGGTGAGCCGACATGTTCTTCTCCTGGTCCGTCAGCGTGCAGTGATCCCGATTTTCACTGTGGTGCATCATCAACCCCACACAGAATAACACAGGAAGAACTAAATGACCTTGTTCGTGATTTGGACTTATCCAAAAACAAGGCAGAATTGCTAGGATCAAGACTCCAACAATGGAATCTTCTAGAAGAAGATGTCACAATTACTTCATATAGAAAGCGCCATCAGCAGTTGGAACCTTTCTTTATGAAGGAAGGTAATCTGGTATTCTGTTCCAATATTGACGACCTCATGAATGCCTTACAGATCACTCATGACCCACAAGAATGGAGACTCTTTGTAGACTCTTCAACACTGAGTCTTAAGGCTGTGCTTTTGCACAATGGAAACCGTCTTCCATCTATTCCATTAGCGCATGCTGTCCACATGAAAGAGACATACGATAACCTAAAACAGCTACTGCATTCCATTGACTATAACAGGTACAAATGGCACCTGTGTGGTGATTTGAAGGTAGTTGCCATTTTAATGGGACTGCAGCAAGGATATACAAAATATATGTGTTTCTTGTGTGAGTGGGATAGCCGAGCAAGAGAGTTGCACTACGTGCGGAAGGAATGGACTCCCAGACAAAACATGGCAGTTGGACAGAAGAATATCCAGCACCCAGCTCTGGTCGAGGCTCACAAAATCCTACTACCACCCCTTCACATCAAACTAGGTTTGGTGAAGAACTTCGTGAAAGCCATGGACCGCACTTCGCCAGCTTTCCGATACCTGCATGAAAAATTCCCTCGACTCAGCGAAGCAAAGATTAAAGAGGGAGTTTTTGTGGGTCCTCAGATTAGAGAACTCTTCAAAAATGACCGCTTCAACAACTTGCTGGAGGGTGATGCGAAACAAGCATGGAATGCTTTTCGTCTAGTGTCTACAGACTTTCTGGGGAATGTTAGGGCAGAAAACTACAAGGAACTAGTAGAAGACATGCTCAAGCAGTACCAGAAATTTCGCTGCAATATGTCTCTGAAGATGCATTTCCTTCATTCCCATCTGGATTTCTTCCCTGACAACTGTGGTATGGTTAGTGACGAAAATGGCGAACGTTTTCATCAAGATATCGCAACAATGGAGCAAAGGTACCAGGGAAAATGGTCCACTACAATGTTGGCTGACTACTGCTGGACACTCCGCAGAGATGCTCCCGAACAGCTGTACAAGAGACAGGCAAAAAAATCTAAGAACTAGTCTATGACCTGGTTTTTACAAATATTAACTGTAAGTGTATCACTATTGTGCGATATAAAATTAATTATATAATTAAATATGTTACACCGTTAATTACAGCATTATATGCATATATATATATACCAGCAACCGGGTATTAGTCTTCAACAGCACCTCCATACAATCCCTCTGACTTGACGCAGCGCTTGTAAATAAGCTGTTGTCGTGGTAGCGCTTTAAACGTTCTCGAGTTTACGATTACGATTCGACTAAAACAGCATACCAGTATATGTACCAGCGTATACTATACCAGTATAATAAAATTATATGCCACTGTGTATGTATATACCGAAACAGATACAGGCATTCAGTTGCTGGAGGGGGGTTAGCTGGAGCTGCATGGTTTCAAAGGGAGAAGACTGATGTACAATGCACATTGTAAGGTGCCAGCATCGCGTCAGGTGTTACCTATTAGCTGTGTGTATGTCTTTCTCTGTGCGTCGGTGCGTGTGTTTATGTATGCAATATAGGGTCTATAATACTAAGCATGCATTGACTGGATGTATAATGGTATGTGCCGTGTATCTAGGTTTTGCGGTGGTGTTGGTATGAGCACTGTGCTATCAAATGCCTGCTGAATCTGAGACGAATAAATGCGGGCGATGCTTTATACACAGCACACACACACTCACACACACAAGTACACACACAAACACACACACAAACACACACACAACCACCTAAACACACAAACACACACACAAACACATACACACATCACACACACAGTGCAGTAGAGTTTAGACGGCGCTGGTAGCAGTGCATGACCCATAAACAAACAGCTTTCTATGCACACACGCACACATAGGCCGGCGCTTGGGTCTAAGATAGACCACATCTGGCTCATCATCATCCGCATCATCAACAGCGCGGATGGAGTTCAGTTACAGCATCTTCGGACGTTCGCGCGGGCCAACAAAGTGGAAGAAGATATCGGATCTTTAGTCGTCTAGATGCTCTCTTCCGTCGCTGGGTATCTTCTGGCTCAATCATCTAAGACGGCCTTTTCTGTAAGTATGGAATCTCAATAGGCTATGCTATACTAGGCGACTCGTTCATTTATAAATACTGTAGACGCCACAGAAATATGCGAGAGAAAGAGAGAGAGACAGAGAGAGAGCGACAGAGAGAGACAGAGAGAGACAGAGAAAGAGAGAGAGAGAGAGAAGAAAAGCAATTCTAATTCATGTGATTCAAGTTTAACGTCTGGCAAGGGTTAATCTCTTGGTATTCTTAGAAGAAAAAAGAAAAGAAGAAGAAGAAACGAAGAAAAAGAAAGGAATAAAGAGAAAAGAAGAAAAAGAAAAGAAGAAAAAGAAAAGAAGAAAAAGAACAGAAAAAAAGAAAAGAACAGAAAAGAAAAAAGAACAGAAAAGAAAAGAAGAAAGAAGGTGAAAGAAGATAAAGAAACGAAGAAGAGAAAACCAGAAAAAGAAAAGAAGAAAAGAAAAGAAGAAAAAGAAAAGAAAAGAAAAGAAGAAAGAAGGAGAAAGAACATAAAGAAACGAAGAAGAGAAAAGCAGAAAAAGAAAAGAAGAAAAGAAAAGAAGAAAGTAAATGAAAGAAGATAAATAAACAAAGAAAAGAAAAACAGAATATGAGAAAGAAATGAAGAAAAACAAACGAAAAAAGAAACGAAGAAAAAGAAATGAAGAAAAAAAGAAGAAACAAAAAAGGGGAAAAGAAGAAATAGAAAAGAAGAAAAGGAAGAAAAGCAGTCCCTTGAGCTAACTCCGACATTCAGCCGTGGGTATGAAATACAAACGACTTTTTTAACCTCGGCACGTGCAGAACGGGGCCGAATGCTCTCACTCGTCGTCTGATCTTGCCACCGACAGTGTATTGCTGTCTTTGTACTCATTTGAAGCTCAGTTCGCTATGGGGCACAAGCGGAACAGAAATCTCGAAATGTCTTTCAACCCTGGCGGGAATTGAATTCCAACTTATGGGTTGACAACCGAGAACGCTAACCACTAGGAACTTTTGTGCTCTCTGTGTATATAACCTGTTAACTTTGCATACTAGGCCGATCTTACAGACTATCTCCTGAGGTGGTTATAAAGCTATACGATTAATGGTTCTTAGTAGGTCATCATATTATTATCGTATTACAACAACCTATGTATGAATATTAAACACCAAAAGACTACGCCGTAGAATGCCTTGTAACAACAGGTCTCATTGTTTGATTAATTTATGTAGTATTCTATAGGAGACAGTGATCGAACCCCAGGCATAGCGATGAAGAGCGGACTGTCCTCTATTTCCGACCCAAATATCTGTTCTAAACTACTGGGTACTGTAGTAGTGTATTATTGTATTACCCTGTATTCGCATTTTATCTACATTAGAAGTGTTGGCTGATTTATAAATGAGACCAGGTTAAGTGCAGATAAGTAGGTGTAATTATGTCATGACCAGCAACATTGTAGATATGCGTGCGTGTGTGTGTGTGTGTGTGTGTGTGTGTGTGTGTGTGTGTGTGTGTGTGTACGTAAAGACGGTCTGTAAAGATATCGGACGACTGGTCACGTCGCCTGTTTCGTGGTGTCGAACGAATTGTGTTAACTTAGTCGGAGTGTGAGTGGAGGAGGAGGAGGAAAACTCGAACGTGAACTGTGATAGTTTGTTAGTGAAATCTGCGATTCAGAGAAAGAGTCATTGTTCTGAGTTGAAATTGACCGCAGTCTCATCAACTTATATGCAAGAGACTATGGTCGACATCAGAGTCGAGTAAATCCGTGATGCACTGAATTCGAACGGGAAGGATATCTGGTGAGATGAAGGTGCCGATCGTTCAACGGAGACTACTGCAACCTGAGATCCTACCGAGGACAAGCAGAAAGAAAACTATTCTTCGAAGGGTCTACTCAAAAGATTATCTAAGCCAAAGAATCAGTGGAACCGAGCATGCCGACGAGGGTGTTCTATAGCTTAAGTATAAAAATAATATATTTATATAATCTGGTGCTGGCCTACGTAGGGCTAGTTAAGATTAGGTCTGACGATTGGGATATAAATTAACTGATGTTTTAACTAATTGTTAAAGGCGTTTGATGTTTTAACTAAATGTTAAAGGTGATTTCATTGTATTGTGGACATTAACTATTTCTCTATAACTGAAAGAGCTGGTTTACTGCAAATCCAATTACTGATATACTTTATTTCTACGATATCGTCAAAATATTCCAGGCAAACTTTTGGGACGATATCAAACACCGTCAGACCTACAGTTACGTTAATTAAAAATTTCAAACAGTTTGAAATTAAATTATTATAAATTAATTTATTAATATTATATTAGTTATTAATAAAATTATTAATTAATTAAATTATAAATTTCAAACAGTTAAGATTGAACATTGTGATCATTGACTGATTTGCAGGATCAAGAACAACATCCTTCAAGTAGGAAGTAAGGAGCAGCTAATTCAGCAGCAGAAGTCACTTAATCAGCCGGAATCAGACTGCATGCAGTAGTGATGTAAATCACATCACAAGCATTTACCTAAATGAATATAAAATTTATATGGCGCTTTTTTGGTGTTATAAAATTATCAAAGGCTCTGAAGTAGCTAGACACTGTAATTGGTTACAATTTATTCATATGAAATAAATTCTTGTTAAATGTTTGATATGCGTTTTTCCAGGCAGTAAAGAGGCACAAACATGGCGAAACCGTATATGGAGATTCTGGTTTTGCTATCATTGGTTAGTGAGAATAAACAAATTATTTATTAGTTATAGGGCTGCCAACCGTCCCGGATTCGCCTGGACAGACCCAGAATCGGCCTTTTGCGTCCCGTGTCCCGGATTGATCCCAAATTGTCCCGGAATTTGGTGTAAATATCCACTTCACCAATTGTTGTTCTTTTCGCACACTAAACTCGAACAGCTGGCCGTAAATATTTTACAGAGTGACCATAGAATAGAGGGTAGTTAGGTTAGTAGACCCAATAAATGACATCTGCAAATTGCATGCATCATGTATGTATGTATGAACTTCGATCGTGCTAGGCCCTGAAGCCTGTTAGGTTACTGGAATTTAATAAACGTTTTGCTTTTGAAGTCGATTCAGATTTTATATATAGGACACTCGTCTCTTGATGATTTGAGTCAAATCATTTGACTGTAATTTTTAACGACTATTTGCAGTAGGTCCTACATTATAGGCTGACGCAAGATTCGTAACATACAGTGATATGGACAGGGTAAATTGGTACTGGCATATCGAGTGACTATGCGGGCGTCCCGGATTGGCAGAATCAAAAATTGGCAGCCCTATAGTTAAAATTTTCAATTATAAAACTACTGTTGCTTGTTCTCACTAGAGGTTTTCGCAACTTTTTTAAAATTTTATACTTTAGGAAAAATAGTAATTAGCTTGATGATAACTACTTATAAAATTGCTTAAACCTGTTAAACTAAAATACATAAACAAATCACATTATTATTAGTCACATCCAGCAAAAGACAAGTTTAATATAATTGAAAATAGAATAATTTCTGATATGGTATTTTGTACACACTGCTCATGTACACAAGTACACAAAGATACAATGTATACGAGGCCTAAAGGCGACAAAGACATCTTTGACGGGTTTGGACGCAGGAAATGGTTTGTTATCTAAGTCCAAAAATTATCTTGATATACTTGATATGGCCCTGATAAGTAAGTATGTATTGGTTATCCTAGTACCGAGTACATGTTTTTATGTCCTTGGCAAGGGCACACAGATTCGCTGGCTCTCAACCAACTCCCACATAACAGTAACTCATTTTGTTTTCGAAGTACAATCTTAAAAGTAATGTCTAGAAACAGCAGACACTGTTGTGACTTGAAATTTGTAATTGTGGACAGTCAAAGTGACCTGTTATGGCAATCAAACAAAAACGTTTGACCGTAGGTCACAATATTTAACTGCTACCACCAGACCATTATTGTGTCTTCTGTTTCCACATAATGCTTTTAAGAGTGCTCTCTATTTAGATACAATTTTCAATTTTCCTTCGTGTATTCTATGTAAGCTCTGAAAGATTAATGTCTACTGACAACACTAGTAGTACACTATAGGTTTAGGCTTCAGCTAAGCAGTCAGTGTCGCTTTAATTCTATTAAGAAAGAAGTATCTGTAGCCCAAATCACTATGATTTTATATCCTACATGTATCAATCAAGGCCGTGTCAACTTTTCGCAGTTATTATTTTAAGAGTGTAAAGATAAATGTAACTGAGGTTGAGAACAACGTGCATTAAAGTGCATTACAGTATACTAATGTACACATGCAGTCAGACATGCATGCATAGGTAAGTTGCTCCCGCCGTTTCATCCATGTGGACTTGTATCGCAGCACATAACCCTCGGGCAATGTAGTCGGCTGGACTGCTCGTTGTACTTGTCGACAGCTTGTTACGGCAGTGCGCTGGGCAGCTTCAGTACATAGCACTTCACAGGCCTACATAGCATACCCGTTGCCACCCGCAAAAATATTAACGTACCAAACAGGCCTACATGTAACAACACGCAGAGGTCATGTACAGGGCTTTTAATCTGAAGAAAGCCAGATGCACCAGATGTTTGTGGTTTCGAGTAAGTGTGCGGTTTTAACTTTTTCCCTGAACCGGTTGAACCGGCTATTCTACACCCCTATTCATGATATCATGCTTAACAACGATTGACTGTGTTTCTGTTGTGTGTCCATGTAGACCAAAGTACACAGCGAGCGATGCCCTTTGGGCGGCTTCGATGAAATGCAAGTCTTTCCTCCCCCGCCCGAGTTTCCCGATTTCATGGCGGCCTTCGAGGGGTCAATACTTCGAATGGGACTAACGAATCTCCTGCAAAACGACGGGCTGACGCTGTCAAAGACCTGCCCAGGATCCGTCAATTGGTCCGAGTTCAACTCCCGTTTGTGCGGACCCGACCCTTTCGACCTGGAAGGATTCTGTAATCCAACCACGACCGCTGAGCTGACAGTCGCGTCACTTACCACTCCGCAAATTGCCGAGGTCAGATCGATATCAGTTGAAACTACGACTGAACACCTGGTCGGAACTCCGCCAAACGATCTTGGTATCAATACTACACCAACGACGGCGATTCGAGCCACCAACCTCTCTCCTAGTTTCAGTCATCACGACGAAACAGACCCCATGACGCCTGGGATATCTCAGTCTCCCGACCACAAGGGCAATGACTCTGAGAACCATGAATTCAATGACAGTGGCTCCAAGGACCCTGAATCGGAGGACCATAGCCATAAGAACCTTGGTCCCGAGTACCCTGTTCTTCCGCCAGATCCCTATCCGGTCAATGGTACGACGGTGGTTGAGGCGCTATATCAAGGGGACGGAGCATCGATTGCTATCGGCATCGGATGTGGACTGACTCTGCTCTGCATAGTCATCATCGTCGTCATTATCATCGTCTCGCACACGAGGTAGGCAGAACTGTGACGCAGTGTTAGACATGAGTTGGTATTAATGAGCAGCACCTTCACATAAAAGTTAATTAAAATCTGAGTAAAATTCCTAGTAAAAAATACCACTTATCTGTAACGTGATAGCTATGTTAAGATATGCTTTCTATGCTGTGTTATGCCTTGCTATGTTATGTGATGTTATGTTGTTCACGTTATGTTGTGCTACGATTTCTTTTATTATGTTACACTATGCTATGTTATGTTATGGTATGCGTCGCTATGTAAGGCTATGTTATGTTATACTGTAACGTTTTCCAGATTGGAGTAAAATGGTAAAATGTCAGCAAGCAAGTATGCAAGTAAGCTGTAACAGAACAAAACATTTATGTAGCGCCTTCTAAGAATAGCTCAGAAGTTTATTAGAAAACAAGTAAGTATGTATGTAGGTAAGTAAACACCTGCGCTAAAGTAAGTAAGCAAAGCAGCCCTGCAGTCGGTCTATGCAGGAAGCGACTATGTCTTTCATCATCCTATATAACTTTAGACGTGCTTTTATTAATAAATAAATAGGTAAATGAAACAACTGCCTTTGTGGCACAGCTGTCTCTGTTTCTGCTTAAATCCTATGTCTCCTTCTGTTCATCTTTACACGTGTCAGCCTTTGTATGTCCTTGTCCTTATACCTCTAACTCTCAATCAGTCTCCTTGTCTGTGTATCCAAACCGCTATCTGTACTACCTCTGAGTCTTAACCGTTCCAAATTAGATTTACATACACATACACATATGCAGCATATGCATATATATATATATTGTTAGTATACTATAGGTCTATGTAGGTGTTTTATGGAACGCTAGATATAACACAGACAATCTGAAAAAAATAATCCTCTGAAATCTGGAATGTTTCAGCGCAGCGCCATTAGCGGCTCCTTACAGACAAAGAAGTGGATGCATCTATGTAGATAAATAATTAAGTAATGAATGCCCTGATCGAATGAAAATTTAGCACTCCAGGTATCAGACGGTTATTCTGGATTCGAAAAGAGTGCGTGTGTGTCCATGTATAAGTATAGTATATGTATGTGTATATGTATATGTATATGCGTATATGTATGTGTATGTATATGTATATGTGTATGTATATGTAAGTGTGCATGTCTGTGTATATCTGTATATAACTTTGTTCTCCATACATTTTCAACATGTTTTAAAACGAACTCGTTTAGAGTACTTAGAATAGATATACAAGCAATGCTTTTCTGTGGTATCAAAAAACGTGTAGCAAGTGTATTGATACAATACAAACATTCATTCGTTCATTTATTCATACATACATGCAACATTCATGCTTGCATAATACATACATTCATGTGTATGTATATGTGTATACATATGCATATGTATAGTGGGACGCGGTGGTGTAGTGGTATGGTCTGTGCCTCGTAACCGGAGGGTCGCGGGTTCGAATCTGCCTCAAGCCACTGCGTAGCGATCTTGGACAAGTTGCTCACCCACAATTGTCCATGAGGAAGGCAACGGAAAACCACCTCACTCGCCTCATCCCCGCGTGGCATAAAGCCAATGGACCTGCTTTCGGGCAGAGAACTCATCGTCGTCATGCATATATATATAAATATGTCTCTGTGCATATTTATTATGACTATATATGTAGTATGGCTACATGCTTGACCTGTCCGTAGATTAGGTAAATATGTATTGCATGCTGTAATCTTCTACAAATTTATGTGTTGCGTAGACAGTGTTCTTGGGTCCAACTATTTCTGTCAGTCACCTGCCTGTCTCTTTCTCTCTCTTCCTCTCTCTCTCTCCCTTTCTCCCTCCTCTCCCTCTCTCTCCCTCTCTCATTTTCTCCCCTATCTTTGCTCCCTCTTCATCTCCTTCTCTCTCCCTCTCTCCTCCCTCTCCCTCTCTCTCTCTTCCTCTCTCTTCCTCTCTATCTCCCTCTCTCCCTCTCTCTATATATACAGTGTATATATATATTTCTCTCTCACTTTCTCGCGCGCTCTCTCTCTGCCTCTCCCGCAGGCATCGTATATGTTGTATGTTGTAACCTATATATAGTCCTCCATCTCTCTGCCTCACTGTCTCTCTGCTTGTCTGTATATCTGTGTCGCTGTCTGTTCCCGTGTGTCTTTACTGTCCGAGTTGAATTTTTCGTAGTCAGCCGAATTTTCCTGCCTGTCTGTCTGGCTGTCTGGCTGTCTGGCTGTATGTTTGTATGTTTATTAGTGTTTCTCGTGAGTGCTTATATGCCTGTGTTTCTTGGAGTTGGTGTGCATGTATGTGTGTAAGTATGTGTGAATGTCGGCATGTCTGTATCATGATCATAAGTTAAACATAGTTTTAACTGACACTAAATTTGAGATGCATGTATTGAATTACAAGCATAAATTAACGACTTTGCATAAATCAGTCGTACTAAATGCTCCACTGGGAATCAGACACCGAGCCAGCGAAAGCATTCACTTCTGATTAACCAGACACGCCCTGCGCCGTTTGCATCATTCTATTTAATTGGAAAGGAACCTTATCAGAGGCAGACCCTGCCTAAAAACCTTTCTGTTGTTAGACTTTGAGATAACAAAGGCAGCTGCAAACGAATTTATGTTGTTCTGGAGTTTAGAGACAACCAGTTGTAGGCGGGCGTGATTATGGTAGACAAAGGCCTAAGCAGGCTTCCGGTATTGGCCTATTATCCACGTTTTGCATTCACTGCTTTTCAGAGATTAGGCCTCATGTAGTAGGGGGTCTATTATATTATCCATTGTTTAACGACATCCTAGGAATGCCACGGCCATTGAAATCGGTGCCTTATCTTGTTCTATATTCTCATATAGTAAACATAATCTGCTTTAAAAAGGTATAGTAACTATAGCTGTATCCAGCGTTTAACTAAATCTTATGGCTGCTGGCCTTTCCGTACCTTATAAGTATTGTACTTTGCAAATTGTAGGCCTACAGGCTTTTCCGCTGAGGCCTAAAATCGAATAAGTTGCATGAGTGTTACACGCATGGGTTGGATTCATGCCGGCGAAAGAGATGCTGCTGCGGCTGCTGAGGCTGCTGCTGATGCGGACAAATTCTCAGGAGTCAAGAGTCATGTATGCAGAGAGGGTAAATTCCAGTTAAGAGAAAAGTGTACTTGAATCAGCCCCAGGCTGCAGCAGAAGGCCAGGTGAGGCCATATTTTATGATGCCTGCTATCGGGGTGTGATTTGAAAAAAGTCACTGAAGTTACATGTTTTTGGTTCGTTTACGAGACTTCTTCTTATTCTCCTTCTTCTTTCTCCTTCTCCTTCCGCTCCTTACTCTTTTCTTCTTTTCTTACTTTTTTCTTCTTTTTCTTCTCCTCCTCTCCCTCTTTTTCCTCTCTGGCCAGTATAGTTAGCATATATTGTATGTGTAGAATTTTAGTATAGTATATTATGTAGGCCTCATTTAAGCTTCTATAAAGATTAAACCTGTGGACTGCTATTAGTCATCAGCTAATAGTCATCAGAGATATTGAGTGGGTAGTTGGCAAAGTTAGCGAGATGTACAGTTGTGCGTGTAGGAGGGAGGAGTATAGATCCGTTCTCTGTCCCCGGCGGAGGGAGGGACTCAGATAAGCTAAAACCACGTTGGGGAGGGGTTTGGTGGGGCTCTTATTTCATATTTCATATCTAGTGCCAAAACAAATTACTGTAATTTTAAGCCCGCAGCACATGGGAAAGTCACTTCTAAATTCCACTTAACTAAATCTACTCACATATTCTGATATATTTATATGATATATAATATCCGTATAACGTAAGCATACATCTATATATCTATCTGTAATGTAAATTTAGGGCCTTCAAAGAGGATTAGTTTCTGGCTAATTGGAATGATTCACACTGTAATCTATATCAGAGTAAATAAGCTGAACATTATTCTCTCCACGCACACAACGCCGGCTAAGATGCCTTGTCTGGCCGTTTTCTGATAGACATAGGCCTAAAGGCACCACTTAGAGCGCCAGTGGTTGGAAGAACTGTGCAGTGTTTATTTGAATTTTATATCATAGTTGACTGCAATATTTATAATTGTGATAATTATAATGATGGTGCAATGACGACGATGATATTGTTGCTTATGATTATAATGATTATGATTGTGATGATGTTGCTGTTGGTGATGACGATGATGATGTTGAGGATGGTAATGATGATGATGATGTTGTTGTTGATGATGATGATGTTTTTGTTGTTGTTGATGATGATGATGACAATGATGATGACGATGATGATGATGATTACTTTGACTAAGCGTTTATCTTAGGTATAATACAGACATATTTTCCAAGACGTCCTGTGGGCGCCGCTTAGATTTTATCAGCGACGCCTTTAGATGTCAGAGAGTTATGATTCAGACATCAGAAATATGCAAGAGTCTGGAAGTAATTTGGGTATTAAACACCCTCACCCCATTCCAGCGTTCACATGCCTTAACTTTGACCCAGGTGTCGTCACCACGGGTTGACGTATGATAGGCAGCGTGGGCTAAACCATTTCCCCACGGAGGATTACCACATGCACGGATTTTAGAGTCGTGGAAAAGAATCTAATTAAAATTTATGTGGAATAGACGCAAATAAATATCAAAAGAACAGCCCCTTGAGCTAGCAGGCCTACCGAGAGACCCCATGAATAAGAAGTGTAGCGACTTCATTGCCTTAGCCTCGGCATATTACAGCGGGTGGTCAGTCCTCCTTCTGACCATCTATGTACTCATAGCATAGATGAGTTTGCTAGAGGGTGCAAGAGGAGCAGAAGTCTCGAAACTTCTTTCTGCTATGGTGGAATTTGAACCTTTGACCTCAGGGTTAACAGTGCCGCACCCTAACCACTGGACTCTCGCGAACCCTTAGAACGAATTAAATTGTGAATGTGTGTACTGTAATCTAAGATTGGTCTTTTTCTTTCGCTTGTAACATATTTATACTGTGATGAGATGGGATGTGATGTGCGATGCGATGTTGTGTGGTGTAGGGCAGCATAAGTCATACAAGTGCAGAGTTATTGCATATGTCATTCAGGACAACTCACGTTTGACACTCCGTATACTTCTTAAACAGTGTTATGCAAAAACTCGTCGACATAATATGTCAGAATTATTAGAGCGACGTGGTTTAAAAGTGTTGATGATACTCGTTTTTGCTGGTTCATCATAGAATGTCACATTAGCTTTCTTGATACAGGTAAGCACTGCAGATACAGACCAGATAAATGTAAATAACTATTGCACTGCAAATAGATTTGCTTCATTGCAAATATGTACTGTGCCACTTCAATAAGATATGTACTGACATATCATGGCTACAGTTAAACTAATAGATACATATCTTGTTTGTATCTAAGCAGCTCTTTGCAGCGTTGTCACATAAGGTGTGCGTTGTCACATAAGGTGTGCGTTGTCACATTAAGGTGTGCGTTGACACATAAGGTGTGCGTTGTCGCATAACGTGTGCGTTGTCACATAATGTGTGAGCTAACGGACAACATTGAAAAGCAGGAAGAGCGGAGGAGACCTGATTGAAGCTTATAAGCTTATCTATTGAAAGAAGGCATGCAGTAGAGCGAGAGAGGTCCGTTGAATAACCGCCAAACAAGGCGACAATGAGGTCGCAAATACCAATAGGAACGTTATGGCTGAAATTCTTCAGCTTAAGAGTTGTAGATTAGTTGAAGAGCTTGGATAATACTTCTATCTCAACGAGTACTCCTAGTTAGATACACACCAAGTTTGGAAGTTAGGAAGGATTGGCTATTGATTTGCAGTGGTTCTAACACAAATGAAATGTCTACTGAATCACTTAAAACCCATTTTATTATGTTATCTCATGCCTGTGAATAAGCTCGTTCCCGCTACTTAGCTTTCGTTTGGCGCTGTAGAAATCTCGAGATTACGATTACGTTATCGTATGTATAACCGTCTAGATACATACAACTAAAGTGTATACGTGCTTTTAGGCAACATTATTGCATCGAATGCTATGGGCTTATCGGATGGGAAAATGAATCGCGCAAGAACTCCATTTAGTAATAATAGTGTATAACTTATGCATAACTGATATAGCGCCTGCACTTGTGTACTGTTACGGGGCCTTGCATATACCTCAGACAAGGCCTGAACATAGCATGCAGCTGTTGTATATAGTTGACAGCCTCAGTAGCTTTCTGTTGTTTGTTTTCCAATCGTTGTATTTAAGTAATATACGACGATGGCTGTGAATAGGCAGGTGCGCTCTTTTTACACACGAGTTATGCGCATCAGAGAAAGGCTCCAACTACAATCCGTTGTAAATTTTTCACACCGCCTAAGTATCATCATCATCATCAACAACAACATCCTCCTCATCATCATCATCAACAATATCATTTTCTTCACTATTATAATCATTATTGTCGATATCGTCATCATAATCTTGGTCATGATCATAATCATAATCAAAATAATAATAATAATCATCATCATCATGAATATCATCATCAGTAAGATCATCGTCATAGTCATCCTACTCCTCTTCGTCATCATCGTCATCGCATTCATCATCAATAGCAGCAGCAGAAGTTATCATCGTCTTCTTCATCGGCACTTGATTCCTTAGTAATTGACCTTTTAAGCAAACAAATGAGTACATTGCTAAGTTATTCGACCACGGCCCCACTTGATAGTGGACTTTGCTCTAGAGCTCACTGATAGCACCCTGGAGAACCCAGCTGCTCAGTACAAATTGCAGCTTCTCTCTCCCTCCCCCCCCTCTCTCTCTCCCCCTCTCTCTCTTTCTCTCTTTCCTTAACCTGTGCCAGAATAGCAACTAGGATATACGATAGCTTAAAACGGCCTCTTGCTTGGTTCCCGTAATGTTTAGTCTATCTGCTAAAACGGGATCCTGCCCGTCCAATAGAGAGGACCGTTGCACATGATGCCAAACATACTCTTCATGCAGTGTTGAATACACGTACATACACACCTTCTTTGCCTATGTATATGTTATGTCCTGATGCACTGTAATTGTAATCGTAACAAAACATTTGTGTAGCTCCTCATAAGAGCCTATCAAAGTACAGGACTATTAGTATTAATATATATATAAACTCAATATAGCGCCCTTAAAGAATCTCACAAAAGCTTTATAATTGTGTGCATAATGTCTTTATAATTATATAATTATATATAATATATAATTTACTAAGGCAAAGTTATTGTCATAAGACATCTATACTTAGCGTAATACCTATATACTAGCTAATTATTATGACGCTATATAGTATGTTATTTTGCGTTTTTTATAATATATATTGTAATTGTAATAGTAATCTGACATTTATAAAGCGTCACTTCAAGAATAGACTCATCAGAGGTGCTTCCGACCCGAACCAGTGAGACCACTGTCAAATAATACAGACTTCAGGCGCTTGCGAAACTGCGGAAGGGACAAACTGAGGAATTCAAGTCGGAGCTCTCGGGAAAGGCGATTCCAGCTGTTAAGTCCAACATAGGCAAAGCTTCTAGACTGCACTGTAGCAGTGCGCATACGACGGACAGTCAGGAGTCCAAGGGAGGCCGACCGGAGAGTGCGACGACCTGGAACCAAGGTGACCGAAATGCAGAAGTCCCTAAGATATGATGGAGCAGAGCCAACCAGGCAATGTCTATGCAATGTGCAGTCGGTGGACATTTTATAACTGAGTTTGCCAGCTAAGGGGCTGTTATTGATAAGAAATCTTGAAATTTTTCTGTACTGACGGGGATTTGAACTCGAGACCGTAAGGTTAACAGTCCAACACACTGATCTCTAGATTTTCGCTCACCTCACTGAGTATCAAATCTATCAACTTGACCAATTGAAAGCCTGTGTGTGTTGCTGTCCGTACTTCAAATATTTGTTTCACTGGCGCCATCTAGGGAAAATGCAAGAACGCTGCTTAATACCGTGTTTAATCAAGGAGGCGATTTTGGAGTTGTTCTGTGTGGGTTCGACCCCGCGTAACGACCCTGGGCAAGTTTTTTTGCGCACGCCATGCCTCTGTGATCAGGCAGTATAATTTGATACCAGGGTAAGCTGGGAAGTAAACGGCAAGTCCAGCGATGCACTGGTCCCGTGTCCAGGACCTTGGGATTCGTCCATTGCCGGCTCAAGGGCTAAAAGAAAAGGAGGTTAGTGCCTCCCCTACGTCTCACTTGTGGGATATGGAATACTTTACTTTACTTACTTACTGTGTGTGTAACTACTAACGACAGGGGGCGTGGATGTAGGCGGCTGATGAATCCTTTGTTCAAAGTCTTTCAGAGGCAGACAAGCGACGCTCTACCCTTCACTTGGTCTTCCCCCAACCAACCGTCCACACCCCTTGAGGTAAGACACGCGCACGCGCTATATAAACGGCCTATTACGTATATTTAGGTCTACGCGTCGAACATACTTACATACTTACCTGCTTGTCTACTTAATTACAGTTTTGCTTTACTTGCTGCAAAACATACAAGTAATATGCATTTGATTAGTCGTAAATTATTCGCAAACAGTTTAAATTTTTACAATGTAGCTGACCTACATCCTGTGTGTCTGCCTGCCTGCCTGTCTGTCTGTCTGTCTGTCTATGTATTGGTACGCATAAATATTATCCGGATGTTGATATAGTACCTTCAATACTTCTTAAACCCTTGTGAACATCTGTATAGGTAGACAACAGAATGCAACGTGTGCCTCCGTGTATTAGACAAAGCAGAAACAAAATTGCTTGAGAATGACATGTCATTCGTTCAATCGGAGGCCGTGGTAACTGGTTCGACTAAGTGGTACATAAAGTTTGTACACTCATGTCAGTCTTGAGTCATCAGTGATTGCTTTGAAATGGTTCTGAAAAGGAGGTGGACATGTAGCAGCTTAAAATTGGGGCTTCGAAGAGCTGTTAACGGATCTACTTTGCCTGCACTGATTAAATTTATTAGATAAACCCATTCATATGCATGAACCTGTTTTCTGAGATTTTTCATATAATTGACACGTGTTTATAAATCGACCCTATATAAAGCTAAACTAGAATTAATGCATACATGTTATTTCATTACTGGGTTCTCAAAAGCTAACTCGAGCTTCTTCTTTTCCAGCAAGTCTCGCTTGCCAGTCCTCTGATCGGTTTCTGAATTTATGGAAGCTAACCTGCGAAATTCATTCAACCGTCACATCTCGCAGTTTTAGCCTTCCCAAATTTCCACAAATACTGAGTTACGGATTCGCCCTCAACTCAATAGCTTGACTGTCTAATAAAACAGAGGACATCGCTGGATTTCCCTCCCTAGTCCTCCCTTCTTTCTAAGGCAAAAGTCGGGTCTATTAGAAAACCGTCATTATTTTAAGATGATCGAATAACTAGTTGAACCACGATTCCCATGTGATGGTCTGCCCTGTGCCCCTCAAGGGAACGCCATTTTCTAGACTCTTTTCATTACTCGACCCAACTAATTCTGTAAAATTGTACCTATGCGTGCAAGTATGCAAGTAGGAAGTATTCATGCATGTATATGTATGCGGCTGTACGTGTATCTGTGAATGTATATAGCGCCTTCCAAAATCTATCAAATGTTCTCAAAATGTGCCTATGTGTATCGGTTGATCTTTGGTTGAAAATGAATGATTTAATTTGAGAAGCTGAATTTGTTCGATTTGAAGGAGATTCGTGCAAACGGCGGAATTCTGACGGATAACGGTGAAGGTCAACTGCGATGGACTGAGGAACGAAGGAGCACTGAATTTGTAACGACTGAAGCGCAGGATAACTTACTCACCGACTTCCATCAAAGCAAGCTGGAGGCAGGCGACGATGGAAGGACATCCGCTATATCTTCGACCTCGAAAACGTTCAAGAACAAAGGTCAAGGAGAGACGATGGTCAATGGCGATGCGATAATTTCAGGAGACGCAAGAGACATGGTGGAATCGAAAAAAGGAGGCTTGGAAGAAGTTGGATCAAGGAATGGAAAGAATCTGGAAAATAGCGTTCCCTTGAGGGATACCATGCAGGCCGTCGCATGGGAATCGTGGGTCAACCAGCTATTCGATAAACTTAAATAAAGACGGTTTTCCAGTCGTGTTGAACCAGCTTGTGTACACGGATCAATAAAACATAAGCAGTGAGATAGGTATGATTCGAAGTTGAGATCGATACAGGTAGACAAAAAGATATCTAGACTGGACGGTGTTTAGTAGTGGAGCTAGGGGATGAGGAAAAGTCGGCATAGGCTTTTAAAGTACGTTTTCCGTCTTTAGGTAATGCACTGCCTCATCTGCATACAATCTTATTACGCTTACAACATGCAACGAGATGCAACAACATAACATACAGTATTCATATTATATGCACCATAGTCCTTCAGCGGACATACACTCTCGACTGTTCTGGTGTTTAAGACACGGTTGAAATCATTTAAGTGAATTTTAAGGATGCGCTCTTTAATCAATGCCCTTTCTTTTCGACACATGCTAAAGCAAGTAGCAGACCGTGTGTCACGATATTTCAGTCGATAACTGTAAAGCCTGCCTTCAACTTCATGATTGCTCTGGCGCAGCGTCTGAAAAATTTTGTTGTATATTTTGTCAGACACTCTTAGACGCTGTGCCTGGAGTAGGGGAATAATGACGTATAACAGATTTTTCAGATGTACATTTTTGTACCATTGAACATGACCGATTTCAAGCAATAAAAAACATTCATAAGATAACGAGATTATTCATCAAATTAAGAAAAAAAACTCCATTTCAGGCAATTACATTTCTTAAACTTAAGGGGCTGTTGCATTTACCGCAATATCTGTGATTTCGTGTGAGCCACATATCGCAAGTCTGGCGAGTTCTGCGAATGTCGTGTTTTGAGTCAGAATATCCTCGACTCCGTTCGGTCGCTTTTCGTTTGGCCACAGTCTGATCCATAGATGAACTGCATAATTCTGTGTCCAGTTGTACCATCCGTCGTAAATCTGCGCCTTCTCTCTCCAGTTTGGTCGATCCAGAGTCGTCTCTTCGACGTGAACGAGATGTGGATAGAGTCGAGCTAGCCTATCCGCGTTGACAACAGACTTTTCGGCCCAGATTTCTTTAGAACCCAAGTAGGAGTGGTATTGTTCGAGAAGAAGTCGAAGAAATGGAGCACCTCTTTCGGCGAGCATTATTCCGTTGCACAGACCGTCCGAACTTTCACGACCGATCACGAAAGAAAACTGACGAAGTGGAGTAAACGACTGGACAACCAGAACGTCACCATCCAGATATATTCCACCATAGCCTTTTATAAGTCAACAAATTTTGGTAAAAGTTATGAAATGCAAGTAGTGTAAATTGAAATGTAATTAAATTGTAATAAAAATTATATTGTATCGTAAATTATTTATGTACTCTAAAGTTGCAAATGTAGGGCAAATTGCAAATGCACAGCGTACGGTCAATGTACTCATTTTATAGCTGATATCGATGGTGAGAACTAATGAGACAGAAATCTTGAAATGGCTTTCTGTCCTGCTGGGAGTTTGAACTTCCGGTATGTGGGTTGGCAGTCCAGAACGCTAACCAGTACACTTTCGCACTTCCCAAGGTTCATAATGTGCATTTATCTCTAAGTTAACTGTCGCACGATTACATGGAGTAATTCATAGTCACACCTAATGTAATCGTAATTGCAGTTTCCATTTCTTCAGCACCCAGAAATTAAGACGATGGAACCAGCTTTAGAGAAATTATAGCTATAACGAAACAGTATCTATAAACTAAGCAACTGAAAACAACATCAGCAAGGTTAGCCGAGGTTCAGTTCCGACGTTTTATGGTAGGCCTATTGATTTTTAGGGTATGGTATCATATCAAATTAGGGTATGGTATCATATCAAATTAGGGTATGGTATCATATCAAATTAGGGTATGGTATCATATCAAATTAGGGTATGGTATCATATCAAATTAGGGTATGGTATCATATCAAATTAGGGTATGGTATCATATCAAATTAGGGTATGGTATCATATCAAATTAGGGTATGGTATCATATCAAATTGTATAGGCTGCATTGCACTCATTGTAATTCATTGAAAAATGAACAGGGTCGAGGCCATACGATCGCTATGGAATAACGTGTAGGCCTACATTTACTTTTTTGCGGAAAATGTTATAAGCCTCATATGTACACTGAAAGAGGCAGAAATGACCGGCTGACATTCGGCTTCTAAAACCAAGTGTAAAGGTAAAAGTCTGACCTGAGATGGCCATCGGTTACGGACTTTAAACCAAGTCCGCTAATCTCCAGTACTTGAGCTTTATAGTTGTTTTAACATTATTCTCAAGTTTAGACTTATCTCTTCCAACTGGCTTATCCACAATGGACGGCTTTATGTTTGAGTGGACTGACTACTGCTCTGACTGCAGCTTGTTTTAGTACGCCATGGATCGCTTTATATCGTGGTGATTAAATATAAGCGCTATGGAAGTTGCTAGTCATTGTTTTTGGAAAAAATCATCGACTTCGTGAACTCCATTAATTTTTTCAGTAACTCACGTCCAGAAATAAACAGTTTAACGGGATAAAAAAATAAATATCGTGCATATAAATATAGATATTGTGCATTTCAAGTACACAAATTTCTTGTAATTTGTAAAACGCTAGGAATCAACTGGGATTGGAGACCACCACAAGTGTAATTCCAAACTTAATTGAACGACCTGCTCAGACAATTTATGTATAGGTACCTAAGTTTGTAAATACGTATATTGTAAGTATATACGTAAGTAAGTATGTATGCATGTACGTCATTATGCAAGTGTATGTATGTATGTATATATGTATGTATGCATGTAAATATGTATGTATGCATGCATGTGTACGTGTGTCTGAGAAAACCCTCACAAAATCAGAACCGGATTTCATACTGTACTGCACTGTGCATAAATTCACTATCAATTAGACGAAATAGTAAGTTTCTATCCTAAATAGTAATAAAGTTACAATTTTTGGACATTTAGGTCTCTTTGCTGCTAACTTATGCATGACCTACAGAAAGTCGCTATGCCTAGGGGTGGTAAATCTATATGAATTTAGTAAATTGATTTTATTCATATGCCTCTGAGGTTGTCATCAGTAAAATCTAGAAAAAAAACTGGTTAAGGTGACTATTTACGTGACTTGGTCTTTTAGCATAATTACACACAGCTTCAAATTGGGCATCAAAGGGACGTGGTTCACTAAATTTCTGTGGCAGGGCATCTTAATAAAATTGAATATGGAACTGCTTAGACTGCGAAAATCTATACAAGGGCTCACAATTTGATAACTAATACAACGCTGAGTACAAATATAAATATATATATAATAAATATATAATATATATAATATATATTTTGAGCTCTTTGACGGCTACATTCCTTCTGAGTTCCGTTTTTTGCAAATCAACATTTCCAACTTTGTGAGGGTTCGTAATCGTAATTCCAATCACAAATTCGGTCAAAGCAAAATTGGTAGGCTCTGAAGGTCACATACTGTTCCGGGTCAAGATACAAAGGTCAGTCTGATAGACAAACAGTCAGATGGGTACGGTTGATGGTTTTTAGAATATGTAACGAGCAGATAGACAAGACGACGAGGAGGATGGGTCAGATCCTTGTCGTGATTCTGGTGGGAGGTTTTCTTGAAGACTGGGGCAGCTCGGTCTATGGAGCAATTTCCACAGTTAAGGTTTAGGTGACGGAAGAGCAGAGAAGTGCTAGTTGGAAGTGGAGCAGGTTGAAAGGAGTTGCTATATTGTAAATAACTAACGAAGATGGAGGATAAGGAAGACTGAAGTGCGTTGTATGTAAGTGATAGGACTTTGTACTCAATCCCTTCAAGATTTTCAAGCCAGTGCACAGACACACGAACAGAAGAGTTTTTTCCATACACTGTTAGACTTATTATTTGTTTAGGTCTACATTTATGTATGCATGTATGTAAATTTAATTATGTAAATTAAAATTGTATGTATATGTGTATGTAGTGGAGCATTTAATACATGGTTACAACTCATTGTAAATCATTCTGCGCTCAATTGCATGACATCAGCTCCTTCGAGATATGACTATTAATAGGTCTTTGATGTAGGGTAATAATATCTGAAGTCAATAGGAAATCATTGTATGCTGTTGAACTACTTACTCAACAGTGCTTCTGTTCTCATGTAGTCGGATATATGAGCGGGATACTTGAACGGTTGACCGTTGGGGGCTTTGTTCGAGTACGTTCTCTTCACATGGTAGATGTTCTTGATTTCGTTGATGGTACGATTCCACCACTTGCCGCTTGGAATATGGTCACCATGAACGAAAATCTGGTCTGGTCTAATGAATCTGTCTACGCTGCGATAACTGAGGTAGTTGGTGAAGGTGAAGGTCAGGTCTGATCCTAGAAAGACGTAGTGAACGACGTTGGGAACTTTGAGAATTTGCGTCACGTTCAACTGTCTGTCCATTCGTTGGCTTCGATCGATGCCAGAACCTACCTCCATAAATGTGTTTGAATCAACCGCCGATAGATTATATGGAACACTGCCTCCTTGTTTGACCAGATGCAATTTATCTTGGTTGTCTGGCTGCGATTCTTTTAAACAAGAATTCGTGTGTTCTAGGAGAGATCCGAAAACTCCTACCTTGGAAACGGCCACAGGCATGTAGCCATCTCGTTTTAAGGCTCCGAGAACACTTAAAGGATCGGCGTTATATTTAATATGTCCTTGGAATTCCGCAGAAAGGTCGCTAAAAGGTTTGGGCAGATGTGGCGCTGAACTGCACGATTTATTAATTAGATTAATAAAATGCAGCGCATTTTGGTAAGATATACCGTAAAACACCACGCTGGTACTCGTGAGTAGCATCACTGTTACGAAAGTCACTACCTTGCAGTTGGCCATGATAGTTGTGCTCCAGATGAAAATTTGTATTCCTAATGCTGCATCGCAAACTGGACAATATTCCGTTCTCTCTGTTCTCTGATCACATTCATGGTTGATGAAGTATGACGTTAATTAAACTGGGACTACGGTAACACGTGGACATATAACTGAAACTCCTTGTCTGCTTCTTCTAATACAAACCTAGTAACATACAAAGAAGTATTCAGGATGATTCAGTTTTCTAGATGTGACAGCACTTTTGCTAAAGTTCCTAATCGTTCCTGCGAGTAGAAGTGTGAATCAGTCTTTAACTTCCAGCTGCCGCATTGTTGAAAAACTGTCTTTAATAATACTTTTCTGGCTTCTTTCTCCGCACTGCAGATGTGCTTACTATTCCGCAAAGTTCACAAAAGAAGTTACGATTGGTCTATTAATCTACCAAATTGTACAGGTTTTGCAGAATCATCATAGGCCTTTACTAGACTTGCTGCAGTGCCACAAAGGAGACACTGAAACCTACATTCACAAGTTATTATGTATGTAGTTTTTATTTATTTAACGACGCCTCCGTGATAAAGACGGTGGGCAGGAAAGTCATATATGACAAGAGACGGCGTATGCATGCGCCGATTGGGCTGTTGACCTGAAGCCGATGGGAGAGTTGTGTCGCGTGATAAGATAAGTGACCCCTCTAAATAGTATATATCTTTATGGCTACTAAAAATAACCGTGTTTCCGGACTGGTTTGAAGGGACAGTTCTATTAATGTTGGCACTCTAGTTTGATGTTCTCTTAGACTTTGTTTTAATAGATAGCAGCACGAAACATGGTGGCGGCGGAGGGCGCCATTGTCGTCTAACCGCTCGAACGTTGACCGCTCGAACTAACTAATTTTTATGTTTACACGTTTGACCCAAGATCAAGATGGCCGACCCTGTTGTTGCGCTGATTTCGAGAATTCGACCTCTTGCGCCTATCGGTATGGAAAAAACCTGGCAGAAAACTGGCGCTCATTCAAGCAAAAGTGGAAAAATTACGCCACAATTACCAATCTGGCCTAACAAAGCCTACAGTATCAGGTCGCCTTGCTTCTACACGTCATTGGCGACCAAGCGCTAAAAACCTACAATGGGTTTCACTGCAGTACTGGTGAAGACGACTTACGATGGACAAGATGCTGAAGAAATTCGACGAGTTCGCCGTCGGAGAAGTCAACGAAACTTATGAACTCTTCAACAAGCGCCACCAGAACGAAGTTGAGACATTCGAGAGTTTTCTGGCAGCACTACGGGTACTTATAAAATCATGCAACTTCTGTGACAAATGCATTGATTCTTTGCTACGTGATTGCATTGTTCGCGAAGCAGAAACTCAATGGATGCTGCTGCGTGAACGAGAACGGACGCTGGAGAAAGCTGTTGATTTTTCCCGGGCTGCGGAGACTGCTTCAACCTAGGGTAAGGCCTATCGTACTGATACCATTCACCTAGTGGAAGGATCAAACCTCAACAGACGGAGTCCTCCACCATCCTTTCCTAATGCCAAAGAGCAAAAACTTTGCAAGTTCTGTAGACATAAACATGTTATACTCAAATCAAATTTATTTATTTTTATTTACTTAAAGCATTTGTAACGCGCGCAATGTCAGTACACCCAAATCTGAGGCGCGGATTTATGTTCGCTAGGGGCCAGGATGGAATCATGCAAAAGCCAGGATGAAGTAGTAAGTCTTAACTTAGTATGTCCAGCCTGGGAAAAACCTGGAAACAGTGCCACCTTAAGAATCATTTTGCACAGCTATGCCCTAACAGACAGTCAACAGTTCCTTTCCAAAAGACAAGATGTGTTTGACAAATATATCACAAGACGAGGTAGATCCTGACATGCCTGATGAATGGGTCAACTCTGCTGGAAAATTCTGTGCCGACAATGGCAGGAAGAGAGACATAAAATGTGAAATGATGGTAACTGATGAAATGGTCATATTCCAGATAGACAAGGTAAACATTATGCCTTCACGTTATCCACATTATGTCACAGTTACAAACAAGATATTAACGATGTGGAATGGAACTCATTTCACACCACTGGGAACCTGTCGGACAATATTGAAGAATCCAAAGAACAAGAAACGCGACAATGTGGAGTTTGATAGTGAAAGAAGAATTGACACCTCTTCTGGTTCTATCTGCATCTGAACAGGTGAAGCTGATTACGGTGAACGGGTACAACCTACACAGATTCTTGAAAATCACTGATAAGCAAATGGCTGACAAGTGTGGCAATGTCTTTGAAGGAAAACTGGGTACCCTTGAAGGACCAGTGCATCTGAATGTTGATGCATCAATCCATCCAGTAGTTAATGTACGCCCGCCAGACGACTTCCAGTACAACCAAAACTGAAAATGGAACTGGAGAGATGGACAACTCTAGGTGTCATCACACCGGTTGATCAAACAACTCCATGGGTTAGCCAGATCATGGTGACTAAGAAAAAGAAAGGTGACCTCAGAGTCTGCATAGACCCACGAGAACTCAACCATGCATTGAAACGAGAACATTTCATCCTGCCCATTCTGGACACTCTTTATGAACTTGGTCAGTCATGCTTCTTCTCAGAAGCTGATCTCTCCTCCGGTTTCTGGCATGTTCACTTGATCATGATCTGGCATGTTCACTTGATCATGATTTGGCATGTTCACTTGATCATGATCTGGCATGTTCACTTGATCATGATCTGGCATGTTCACTTGATCATGATCTGGCATGTTCACTTGATCATGATCTGGCATGCTCACTTGATCATGATCTGGCATGCTCACTTGATCATGATTTGGCATGTTCACTTGATCATGATCTGGCATGTTCACTTGATCATGATCTGGCATGTTCACTTGATCATGATCTGGCATGTTCACTTGATCATGATCTGGCATGTTCACTTGATCATGATCTGGCATGTTCACTTGATCATGATCTGGCATGTTCACTTGATCATGATCTGGCATGTTCACTTGATCATGATCTGGCATGTTCACTTGATCATGATCTGGCATGTTCACTTGATCATGATCTGGCATGTTCACTTGATCATGATCTGGCATGTTCACTTGATCATGATCTGGCATGTTCACTTGATCATGATCTGGCATGTTCACTTGATCATGAATCTAGCCTGCTGACGACGTGTTTTTGGATGGTTACAGATGGTTACTTTTACTTTTTGGCACCTCCGTTTCATCAGAAATATTTGCAAAGAAACTGCTTGAGGCACTCGATAATCTGCCTGGGGTAGTCTGCATTGCGTATGATGTTGTCATTCACGGACGTACAAAGTAAGAACATGATTTTCACCTCGATCAGTTTCTGACGCCTTGTCAAGAACGGGGCATCAGGCTGAACAAAAACAAATTTGAGCTGAATCTCAGTGAAATTGTGTTTATGGGACACAAAACTATCTGCTGCTGGTCTGCAGGCTGACCCTGAGAAAATCAGAGCAAGAACTAAGATGAGATCGCCAGAAAACGTGGAGGAACTGCGATGTTTCTAGGGTATTGCTAACTATCTGCGAAAATTCCTTTCTCATCTACTCACCGTCACAGAGCCAGTGATAAACCTCACAAAAAGGACATTCCTTGGAACTGAACAGCTTCACAAGAGGCTGCATTTCAGACAATAAAAGAACTGGTCACAAAAACGCCTGACCTGGTTTTCTACGATCCTCCCAAAGAACTGACCTTAGGAAACGATACTTGTGAGTATGGTCTGGGTTCTGCTCTGATGCAGGAAGGCAGGCCGTGCCTATGCTAGCCGTTTCGATTTGAGTAAGTTTTACTGTTGGGCGTCGATGTATAAGGGCCATGTTAGATGCCAACGTAATCTTCAAGTCATAAGTCGGAACTTTTATGCGAAATATAGATCTATTTGGCTCGTAAAAGGGATTTTTAGATGGAGCGATGGATACTAAAGTCGAAAATTACCTGTTTGATGTTTCGTCGTCGATGGAAATGTTTGGCGAAGAGTTGCATCGTGACCTTTTGAGGCTGTCGCTCAAGGGAACTGTACAATTTGCGTTATGAACGTCAGTCATTCGTTGAAACATCGACTACATTGAAATTGAATGACTTGATTTTGAAAAACTGAATTTGTTGGATTTGAAGGAGATTCGTGCAAACGGCGGAATTTTGATGGATATCGAAGAGCTAAATTCCGATGGACTGAGGAACGAAGGATCACTAAAGTTGTAACGACTGAAGCGCATGACAACTTACTAACGTCCACCAAAACAAATAAAGAAAGACCGTGATGGAGGGACATTCACTGTATCTTCGACCTCGAAAACGCTCAAGAACAAAGATCAAGGACAGACGATGGTCAATGGGATGCGATAATTCCAGGAAACGCAAGGGCAATGGTGCAAGCGAAAGCTGGAGGCTTGGGAGAAGTTGGGTCGAGGAATGAAAAGAATCAGGAAAATGGCGTTACCTTGAGGGATACCACGCAGATCGTCGCATGGGAATCGTGGGTCAACCAGTTATTCCATAACCTTAAATAAAGACGGTTTTTAATAGACCCAAATTCGTCTTAGAAAGAAAGGAGGTTTAAGGAGGAATATTTGGCGATGCTCCTCCAACAACTTATTGGTCAGACAAGCTACTGAGATGCGGGCGAATCCGCAACTGGATATTTATGATAAATATGGAAGACCAAGCAGACAAAAGACCACTGGCCACTTAGGAACGATCTTCGAAAGTCCCGATTAAGAACGTCCTTATAAAGTTTGGAGACTTGAAAATGGTCTTAGGATTTGCACTCGTGATGACCAAAATGGTCTTCATAAATTTTGGAGACTTGAAAGGGGTCTTGGATCTTGGAGTTTCAATGACTGAAAGCAGGTCCTCATAAATTTTTTAGACTTGAGTGAAATCATGGATCTTAGAGTCGAGATAATTAAAAACGACCATAGTTTATAAAGGGACGCACGAATTAATATATGTAGGCCCATATATATTTAGCATAATAAACCAAATATGAAACTGAATAAATATAGACGCCAAATTAAGTTAAAAGAAGAAAGGAAGAAATAAAATGGAAAAATATAATATAAAAGGTCAGTTATCTGTTGAAGATATCCGAGTGCAACAAAACAGACTTCCGAACCTAACTGGAAAAGCCTGGTAAAAAGCACAAATGAACTGTTCGAAAACAAAAGGAAGCATGCGCAGTTATAAAATTCTTTTCAGAAATAATTCGATATATTTAAGTCCATTCTAGTAAGTCATGGAGGAAATTCGTGTAGTAAGGCTAACAGTTATTGCGAGTAGCGTTAAGGGTCACGACAAAATTACGAACACATTTCAGACGTACAATTTCAGCTATTGACATCCCCAGATGGCGCTACTATATGTAACGTCAGATGTATATGCATATGTGCATACATATATGTATGCATGTATGTAGTTATGTATATATGTAATTATGTATGTATATTTATGTATGCTTGTATTTGGGTAGATTGTTATACGGTAGATAGGTATGACTCACGCTTTTTAGTCAACTCATAAAACGCGCAGTTTATGTTAGCCTTTATTACCTGTAGTAGTAGTGTTCAAGTTCGTCAATGACAAACAGTTCGTCTATAAGGAAAAAAATAGGAAACTGAAGTTACTGTTGGCGGGTTCGCGCAAACACGTAGAGCCTTACCAGCGGAATATCAATGCCCACTTATGTCGTGCCCCTCCTACTCTGCGCTTTCCCTATCCCTGCCACGGTCTTACTTTCCATCATATAAGTCTAACTTTATGCGCTATTGTTTGTGAATAGCAGTCGGCAAAGACACACAAACGATAGGCCTACTTTATATTAAGTCTTCTAATTCTTGCTTCTGTGTTCGTGATATTCTGCGTCCGGCTTTGATATAGAATTCTTGTCTTGGACGCTAGGAATTGAGGCGGTTTTTTTACATTATTCTAAGAAAATCAAGAAATTAATGTCATGATCAACTAACTTGTGACAAAGATCTCAATGCCATTTATATAACTTGTTTTTCCTACTAGTTAAATCTTGTTAGATTCAACTCAACCATATGTTTACTAACAGTTGTTATACTCAGGTTGACCACGTGACTGAAACGGTTCATAAGTTTATAACAAACCAAACTGATGTCTTAAAATATCGTCATCAACTCCGGAGAATAAAAAGTACAAACGTTATTTAAAAGGAATCTTAGGTAGGGTCTACATCAACAGCTTTCAGACGGGTATGGTCTGGTGCGATTCTAAGAAGAGATCGAAAACAAGTAGGCAGGCAGATAGCTACACAGAAATATGTATGAAATTTGAGCTATGAGGCAGATGGGGAAAGAGGAAAACCCGGGATAGGTTAAAGAATGTATTCCGTCTTGAGGGAAAGGCCTGCCTTAGCTCAGCCTCAGTAGACGTGCAACGTGCAACGATGCACAAACCTGACGTATATCAGAGTTGCTCAGACCCTATCCCTAGTTTGCTTGCAATGGCATATTTTTGTAGCAATAAACATGGCCGATTTCAAACAATAAAAAACATTCATAAGATAACGAGACTTTCATAAATTTATGAAAACAAAACTCAAATTCAGTCAGCTAGATTTCTTAAACTTATCGAAATGGTACATTCGTCGCAATTTCTTTCATTTCGTGTGAGCCGAATATCGCGAGTCTGGCGAGTTCTGCGAATGTCGTGTTTTTGGTCAGAATATCCTCGACTCCGTTCGGTCGCTTTGCGTTTGGCCACAGTCTGATCCATAGATGAACTGCGTAATTCTGTGTCCAGTTGTACCTTCCGTCGTAAATCTGCGCCTTCTCTTTCCAGTTTGGTCGATCCAGAGTCGTCTCTTCGACGTGAACGAGGTGTGGATAGAGTCGAGCCAGCTTATCTGCGTTGACAACAGACTTTTCGGCCCAGATTTCTTTAGAACCCAAGTAGGAGTGGTATTGTTCGAGGAGGAGTCGAAGAAAAGGAGCACCTCTTTCGGCGAGCATTATTCCGTTGCACAGACCTTTCGAACTTTCACGACCAATCACGAAAGGAAACTGGCGAAGCGGAGTAAACGACTTGACAACCAGAACGTCAGCATCCAGATATATTCCACCATATCCTTTCAGAAAAGTCATCACAAATTGAAATGTAATTTAAATTGTAGTGGAAATTTTAACTGTATCGGAAATTGTACAGTATTTGTACCGTAAAATTACAAATGCGATGTGAATTGTAATTGAACGCTGTACGATCAGTGCAATCATTTTATAACCGACTTGATGGTCAGAACTATATAGTGGGATAAAAATCCTGAAATTGATATCTCTGTCCTTCTCGGCATATGAACCGCCCTCCTAATTGTGGGTTGAAAGCCCATGCAGGACGCAAACCACTAGACTAGCGCACTTCTCAAGATTCGTAATGCCCATTTATCTAACTTAATTGCCATCGAGTCACTCATAATCACACTTACTGTAATCGCAGTTGCAAATTTTCCTTTTCTTAAGCTCCCAGAAATTAAGTCGATGGAACCAGCTTTAGAGAAATTGTAACTATAAGTAAACAGTATCTATACTCTAAAATACTGAAAGCAAAATCAGCAACGTTAACCGATTTTCAGTTCCGAAGTTCGTATGGTAGGTCTGTTGAATACTAGAGTATGGTATCATATCAAATTAGGGTATGGTATCATATCAAATTAGGGTATGGTATCATATCAAATTAGGGTATGGTATCGTATCAAATTGTATAGGCTGCATTCCATTCATTGTAATTCACTGAAAAATGAGCAGTGTCGAGGCCATACGATCGCTATAGAATAATGTGTACATTTACATTTTAGCAGAAAATATGTATACGCCAAAAATATACACAAACAGACAGAAATTTGTTTACTAGGTCTACGTATAGAATAGGTCCATGCTCTGTGGATTAAACGTAGGCGCTATAAAAGTTGTTAATCATTAGTTTTGGAAAACAAACTCATCAACTTCGTTAAATTGATTACTTTGTTCTCTATCTGGCATCAAGCAAGAAACAATTTAACGGGGTAAAATATAGATATTGTTCACTTATAGATTACAATTTTCCTCTAAATTGTAAAACACTATGGGATCAATTGGAATCGGAGACTAGCACAAGTGTGATTCAAAACTTAATTGAATGACCTGCTCAGAATTTGATAACTAATACAACATTTATTCTAAATATGAAAAGAGTTCATTTTGATTTATTTGATGCCAACATTTCTTTTGAGCTCCGTTTTCGCAAATAAACTATTCCGACTTTGTGAAGGTTCGTAATCGTAATCCTAATCATGTCAGGTCAGGTGGGGCACGGTAGCATATTGGATAGAGCGCTCGGCTTGTAACGCGGAGAGTACGGGTTCGAGCGTCCCCTAAGACGGTTACCGTGTAGGGACGTTGAGCAAGTCCTTAACTCACGATTGCTAGGTGCCATCGATTGATGCTAAGCCATTAGACAGTGGCGCCTAATAAATGCTGAAATAAATGCAGAAATAATAATAATCATAAACAAGAGTTTTCTTAGACACGATCAGAATTATTAGGCCTCTATGTTTAGGCCAATATTAATACATGTATGTAAACTTAAATAGTGTGTATATGTATATTTGATATATGTATGAAGTGGGCATTTAGTACATGTTTACCACTCATAATAAATCATTCTGAGCTCAATTATATGACATCAAATGCTTCTAGATTTGACTAATAATAGGCCTTTGATGTAGGATAATTATATCTGAAGTTAACCTGAAATTATTGTAAGCTGTTGAAATACTTACTTAACAATGTTTCTGTTCTCATGTAGTCGGATATATGAGCCGGATACTTGAACGGTTGACCGTTGGGGGCTTTGTTCGAGTACGTTCTCTTCACATGATAGATGTTCTTGACTTCGTTGATGGTACGATTCCACCACTTGCCGCTTGGAGTATGGTCACCATGAACGAAAATCTGGTCTGGTCTAATGAATCTGTCTACGCTGCGATAACTGAGGTAGTTGGTGAAGGTGAAGGTCAGGTCTGATCCTAGAAAGACGTAGTGAACGACGTTGGGAACTTTGAGAATTTGCGTCACGTTCAACTGTCTGTCCATTGGTTGACTTCGATCGATGCCAGAACCCACCTCCATGGATTTGTTAGAATCAACCACTGATAGATTATATGGAACACTGGTCACTTGTTTGGCGGGCTGGGATTCATTGGATGAAGGATTCGTAGGGTCAAATGAAGATCCAAGAACTCCTACCTTCGAAACGGCCACTGGCATGTAGCCATCTTGTTTCAAGGCTTCGAGAACGCTTAAACGATCGGCTTTGAATGCACTATCTGCTTCGAATTCAGCAGAAAGGTCGCTGGAAAGTTTGGGCAGATGTGGCGCTGAACTGCACGATTTATTAATTAGATTAATAAAATGCAGCGCATTTTGGTGAGGAATACCGTAAAACACCACGCTGGTACTCGTGAGTAGCATCACTGTTACCAAAGTCACTACCTTGCAGTTGGACATGACAGCTGTGCTCCAGATTAAAATTTTTATTCCTAATGCTGCATCACAAACTGGACAATATTCCGAATCTAGCAATACACAGGATGATTCAGTTTTCTAGATGTGACAGCACTTTTGCTAAAGTTCCTAATCGTTCCTGCGAGTAGAAGTGCGGATGATTTGTTTAACTTCCAGCTGTTGCATTATTGTTGCGAAACTGTCTTAAATAATACTTTTCTGGCATCTTTCTCCTCACCACAAATGTGCTGACTAGTCCTCAAAGTTCACGACAGAAGTAATGACCGAACTGTACAGACTTCGCAGAATCCTCATAACCCTGTACTAGTCCTGCTGCAGTGCCATAGGGGAGACAGTGAAGCCTACATGTGTATATCCACAAGTTATTGGGGTCCAGTTAGGTTACATATGACAAAAGACGGTGTGCATGCAAGCTCCGATTGAGCCATTCGTCAGAAGTCGGTGGGAGGGATGCGTTAGCTCTATTGGTTAGTTTCAAATTTTCCGCTGTCATTTCGGATAATTTTGCCCTTGTAGGCGTTAAACCATCATTACAGGATGAAAGAAAGTGAAGTTCCAATGTGTGTAAATCGAATTAGGAATTAAAGTAAGACGAAAAATTAATTCACCGAAAACAGGAATGCAGGAATCGTTGTAGAGAAATATGATCACACTCAGTTGGCAACTTGACACAGGCATCAAGTGCTATTAAAATCGTCAACATAATCAGTGTATGTGAAAAGGCTTTCGTTTGTTATATTCTATTGGACAACTTTTACCAGGGAGCAAAAGTGTATATTATTTATCCATTATCAAATGATGCCGTGTGCATTATCACAACGGCGTTTTAGAAGTTATTAGATTAAATTAAATTGCATTTAATTAGATTAAGATGACTACATTTATTTTATAAAAATGCAGGACTCCAACGTGTGAATCTAATAGAGAACCTACTCCAACCTAATGCTGTCTCGCTGCCTGACTCTTGGATCTTGACCTGGAACCGAACACTTTTGCCTCTCGATTTTGTTTTGAATGAGCGCATGTGATTAAGCTGGTCCCCGTGACGAGGCTTTTGTTTGGTGCTGTAGAAATCTCGGGATTACAATAACGATAATTAACGTAGCTATGTATTTATCGAAATTAGCGAATTAGCGAATCTGCTTCATATGTAATCATGTGCCCGTACTTACTCCTTGTTTTAATATACAGTCGTCCAGGTATATAGGCTGATGTACTTGGGAGACTGTAGCCTACTTGATGAGATCATGAAAACCGTGCTTGATTGGCCGTTAATTACTGTCTACCCGTGTTATGGAATTTAACAGAGCATGACCACTGCATGAATGTGGTCTTAAAAGTAGCCTAAAGTTTTGTTGTCGATGTCTGAATCGTGACATCGTCATGGAAAGACTTGTTTACTCGTTTGCCTCAAAGGGAAATTTTGAGACGAGACCAGTAGGTTAAAAGTACACTAAGTCATGCAAAGTGACTTATAAAATTGCCGCTGGAAGTCAGAGTAGAAGGAGCATGCTGGCCTTCTGTGCTCTAGATGAATAGCAAAAAATTTCGCTGTCGACAAAAATCTGAATTTAAGCATGCATGCTAAGTTCCGCCATAGATCTGTGGCAATTTATGTTAATATTTAAAATGTTTTATGAGAAAGTGGGGCCTGCTTAAGATTCTCCGGCCTTAGATCAAAATTAAAAACCAAAACCTCGAATTACAGATCATTTAAATATGTTAATTTTAATTATGTGCTTGCATTCATGTTCATTCATTGACTTAACATTGTATATGTTTAATGAAAATCATAAACGATTAGAAATTTTAGAACGAAAATTTGGTGACCCGTACTTGTGTTGCAATCCACTAACCCTGATGTAGAAGTATTTTGATTACTAGCTGTGAAAATTGTCAATATTGCATTTCAGACATGGCAGCTGAGAGCAGCCAAGAAATGGTGGACTAACAACATTTAGTCCGCACTAAGGAACAGTCTGGCAATACCGCTGGAAGCATCCCACATCTTTTGGAAGAAAAAGAGAGAATATGGGTCATTCTTCTTAGGCTTGTTAACCTCAAAAGATGACTCTGACGTGGACAACGAATTTCACCCCTACATGTTATGTTCCAAATCATATGGCCTTCTGCAATCAGAATCAGAATAAGTTGAGTGGCTAAAACTAGCTTTGATTGTCTGCCCCATTCTGGTCATTCCGGCAACAGAAAAATACACCAGAACGGGTGTTATGTTGATAACAGAACGGGTGTTATGTTGACATCAGAACGGGTGTTATGTTGACATCAGAACGGGTGTTATGTTGACATCAGAACGGGTGTTATGTTAACATCAGAACGGGTGTTATGTTAACATCAGAACGGGTGTGTTGTTTGGCGAGGCAATAAATTGAAAGTCCTGGAATGCAGCTAAGTGCTGACACTTTTGATAAATTGCTCCTTATCCAGGAAAATTCAAAAAATTAACTTAGTACAACATATTTATGCTTGACTTTTCAAACATTTTAATAATACACTCTCAATGATAATGTTACACATGACTTGTTCTTTCTTTTAAACTGCGGAGAATGTGGGGGATAAAAATCTATCATGAAGGAATGTTGAGGCGATAGGAACGAAGGGGTTGCGAAAGTGGTAAGGGGACGGAAACAGGTGTTTACGGGGAACAGGAGGGATGGAGTTAAAACTGAAAATGCGGATTGGAAATGAGAAAAAGTTTCTGTCCCCACGTCACTATCTAGATCACAGGGTTAATGAATTTTCTTACTCATACAGTTCTATCGCCAAACCAGTATGGATTTCGCTCTCGACATTCAACTCTCATGACATTCCTCGGGAATTCAAAATCGCATATTTGAAGCCGTTTTGATAATATAAAATTTTCCATTGGCAAGTTCTTTGATCGGTCGAAAGCATTCAATACGATGGACCATGGCACTTTGGTCGGTAAAGTACTGCATTCTTTTGAGATAATGGCGATCATTATCATCATTATTTCTGCATTTTCTAAGCGCTAGCATCTAATGACTAAGTATCAATCGCTGGCTCTGAGCTATTGTGCTCAAGATCCCTTCACAGTTGCCGTCTCAGAGGAGGCTCTAACCCTTACTCTCCGCGTTGCAAGCCGAAAGCTCTAACCAATCGGCTACCGTGCCCCGAACAGCTGTGGACTTTCCAAGGTGTCCATTTTAAGTCTCCTTTATTTTTAATAAAGATCTTCTTCGTGTATCTGACTAATTTTGCTTCATTATTATCTACAGCCCTCTAAGAAAGCTAAGTCGATGGTACCTGCTTATTACGCCTCCGATTCCTCGCTCAGTCGATGGACACATGGCGTGTCAACAGATGTCTTACTTACTTACTTACTTACTTATTTACTTAATTACTTACTTACTGACTGACTGAAGAATGCACAAGACGCGTCAAGATGCGCACCGCGCCGAACTAAAAGATTCAAAAGATTCGGAACCAGAAGGGCGTTGCTGACTACAGACGCAGCCTCCTTACCTTACTGAAACTGTTCAACGAGGTATTGGAATAGGGAAACTTCTGACTGCTTGGAAGTATTCCATTGTCGTTCCGATCCTGAAGCCGAACAAACGGCCTATGACGAAACTATTTTTATCCAAATTCGTTGACCTTTTTGTTCTGCAAGCTAACGGAATGATTGGTAACCGACAGCTGAACTGGAACGTGGAATCTACCAATCGGTTGAACAAGTTTCAGTCCGCCTTTCGCAGCCTGAGGAGCTGTCAGGATCGCATAATCCGACTCCAACACGACATCCACCGAACCATCCAGACCAAGCCTGACTACAGTCTTCGTAGATCTCGAGAAGGCCTTCCACATCATGTGAACAAACGACCTACTGTACAAGCTGCAGCAGCATAACATCACTGGCCAGATGTTCAACTGGATCTGGGACTTCTTTGAAGAGAATCAGGCACACAGAGGACCTTCCAGAAGAAGAGCCCTGCGGAAGGCAAGTAACTATTTACACGGATGCGTCAAGGAGCACTACAGGAAAAGTATCATGTTCCTTTTTCGTGCTCTCTTTTAACCACCATGGAAGCTAGCTATTGAGCGACGGCTGATCGGTCCTGGCGGCGGAAATGATGGCCATACGGAGGGCAGAAGAATAGGTCACCAGCATTAATATACGCCATCTTGTCTTTTCAGATTCTCTCGGAACGACCGAGAGCCTGGAACAACAAAAACCGGAGGCCAGACCGCAACATCACTTACACTGGTTGGGTCTACTGAACAACTCTTCATTCGACAGCAACGATTCAATCGACAGCAGCAATGATCGTCTGCATCCCATGTAATCTCGGCATCAAAGGGAACCGCAGATGGTCAGAGAAGCGTTAGATACCACCAACGACGAATTCCCGACTAACCTAGAATAACGAGAAGCTCGACATTTCTACAGAGACAATTCCTCGAAAGTGACAATCAGAATGGTCCGCCTCGAACACAAGCTCAGAATTGTCCATTCTATTCTAGTCATTGAGCCAAACGTTTCCCAGACCTGAAAATGCAGCGACTCCAGCCGGAGAAAGGAAATTGTCATCACCAGACTCCGGTTAGGTCACTGCTGCTTAAGCGCACAGATGGCGCTGTGGGATCGACATGAGACCGGAAACTGCGACGAGTGCGACACTCAACAAACCGTACTCCACTTCCTCTTGTAGTGCCCTGTGCAAGCAAGCCTTCGGAATCAGAACATCCCTCGAACTATGTGCTGTCCTCAGGCATTCCAGCTGTTATGGTATCATCTACAGATGGCTGGAGGTATCCGGAATAAGAATCTAAACACATGTTTCACAAGAGCTGCCATTGTGCCAAGGGAGGTCACTCTGGTTAACTCCGGCGGCTCTTTTGGCCATTAAACAAGAGAGGCGACTCTGGCTAATCCTGTTGGCCCTTGTGCCAATACACAAGATAGATTACCCTGGTTAACCCTGGAGTCCCTCGTCCCATCAGGCAAAGGAGATTACCTTGATTTACGCTGACGTGCCATTGAACAAAGGAGGCTACCCTGGTTAACCCTGGCCTCCCTCGTCCCATTAAACGAAAGAGGTTACCCTGGTTAACCCTGGCCTCCCTCGTCCCATTAAACAAAGGAGGCTACCCTGGTTAACCCTGGCCTCCCTCGTCCCATTAAACAAAAGAGGTTACCCTGGTTAACCCTGGCGTCCCTTGTCCCATTGAACAAAGGAAGTAACTTTGGTTAACTATCTACCTTTTTGCTATAAATAATGGCGGAGGCGGCCGAACACGGTAGAATGAAGAAAGAAGACAAATAAGAAACGAAAGACCTGCAGAACATTTCTAGTTAATAAGAATACTAAAAGACCTTTGTAGAACAGTCTAACAAAAGAATTTTCTTAGAATAACTTTTTTTAAAGACCCAATAACGTGTAACCAAATCAGGAGAATGGAGTAAACCCATCTGCTCTGCGATTTGACCGCGTCGTTAAATAATGTTATCAAATCAACACCTGATGCTACATAAAGTCTTCTAAATCACATACAAACAATGCTGTGTTATGCATGATTTCTGCACAATGAGCTGCATGTCTTTAGAGATCTCAGAATTCAAACAATCTTAGTGATTATTACAATATCTCTTACACGTTCTATAAAATTGTAACAAGAGGTCTACTTATCTCAAAGACTTCTACGGAATCTTACTTGCGTAATTCTCTTTCCAGAGAACTCACCTGTTGTGATTCTAACACAGATGAATAGTCTTCTATACCACACAAAAATCACAAAATTTTCTTCATTATTTCTGCTCAATGCCCCTGCATGGCTTTAAAGATTGGCTTTCCAGTCTCGTAATGATATTGTAAACCTTGCATCATACAGATAGGCAGAAAGCTGTGCTGGATGGTGTTTCGAACTGGAGCTACGAGGCAGATTGGGGAAGAAGAAAAGCCGGGATGTGATTCTTAAAGTATGTTTCTCTTTCCAAGAGAAAGGCTTGCCTCAACTGCACACAATCACGCTGAGCCTAGTACACATGCAACGTGCAACGATGCAACAACATAATTTATTCATTTAATATGCACCAGTTTCCAATATCGGCCGTACATTCTCGACTCTATTCGTGTTTAACCTTGTTAAAGGTGGATGAAATAATTTCAGTCACTCTTAGGGTGCGCTCTTTCAACAATGCCCATTCTCTTGGGCACGTGCCAAGCCAAATCGAGACCGTGTTTCACTACATATTAGTCAATAACTAAAGCCTACCTTCAACTTTTAATCAGTAGTTCGTCTGCTGTAAAACATAGGCTTGTTTGGACTGAGAAACGTTGATGCACATTTTGGCAGAGACTTAGACGCTGTGCCTGGAGTGGGAGATTAACGACTTATATCTGCTTTTCTCGGCCTGTATGCCATGTCCTACATAATTTTTCGTAACAACAAACGTGGCCGATTCCAACCTTTTTGGAAATATTCCTATGACAACAAGATCATTCATAAATTTTATTAAGGAAACTAAACCTAACTTCGGGCAACTAACCTATATTTCATTAAAAGTTATAAAGATGTTGTATTTGTAGAAAAAATTCTCATTTCGTGTGAGCCGCATATCGCGAGTCTGGCGAGTTCTGCGAATGTCGTGTTTTGAGTCAGAATATCCTCGACTCCGTTCGGTCGCTTTTCGTTTGGCCACAGTCTGATCCATAGATGAACTGCATAATTCTGTGTCCAGTTGTACCTTCCGTCGTAAATCTGAGTCATCTCATTCCAGTTTGGTCGATTCAGAGTCGTCTCTTCGACGTGAACCAGATGTGGATAGAGTCGAGCCAGCTTATCTGCGTTGAGAACAGATTTTTCGTTCCAGGTTTCTTCAGAACCCAAGTAGGAGTGGTATTGTTCGAGAAGAAGTCGAAGAAATGGAGCACCTCTTTCGGCGAGCATTATTCCGTTGCACAGACCGTCCGAACTTTCACGACCGATCACGAAAGAAAACTGACGAAGCGGAGTAAACGACTGGACAACCAGAACGTCTGCATCCAGATATATTCCACCATATCCTTTTAGAAAAGTCATATCATAGTAAATTGTAATGTGATTCAAATTGTAATTCTAATGTAAATTGAAATTTCATTTAAATTGTAGTGAAAATTTTAACCAAATAGGAAATTGTACAGTATTTGTACGGTAAAATTGCAAATGTAGTGCAAATTGTAAGTAAACGATGTACGATCAGTGCAATCATTTTATAGCCGACTCGATGGTGAGGACTAATGGAATAAAAATCGTGAAATTAATATCTCTGTGTCCTGCTCGGCATATGAACCTCCTTCCAGTCTGTGGGTTGAAAGTCCAACAGGCTAACCAATACACTATCGAATTTCTCAAAGTTCATAATGCGTATTTATCTCTAATTTAACTGTCGAATGCTTACATGGAGTCATTCATATTCACGCTTACTGTAAACGGACTTGCAAAGTTTCCATTTCTTAAGCACCCAGAAATTAAGTCGATGGAACCAGCTTTAGAGAAATTGTAACTATAAGGAAACAGTATCTATGCACTGAAAAACTGAAAGCAAAATCAGCAAGGTTAGCCGAGCTTAGGTTCCGAAGTTCGTATGGTAGGTCTGTTGAATATTAGGGTATGGTATCATATCAAATTAGGGTGTGTTATCATATCAAATTGTATAGGCTGCATTGCATTTATTGTAATTCACTGAAAATGAGCAGTGTCGAGGCCATACGAACGCTATAGAATAACGTGTTAGCAGAAAATATGTATACGCCTAATATGTACATTGAGAGAGTATGGTATCATATGAAATTAGGGTATGGTATCATATCAAATTAGGGTATGGTATCATATCAAATTATGGTATGGTATCGTATCAAATTGTATAGGCTGCATTGCATTTATTGTAATTCACTGAAAATGAGCAGTGTCGAGGCCATACGATCGCTATAGAATAACGTGTACATTTACATTTTAGCAGAAAATATGTATACACATAATATGTAATCGTAATCGTAATCCCAAGATTTCTACAGCGCCCAACGAAAGCCGCGCAGACTGAAAGAGGCAAAAATGACCGGCTGACATTCAGCTTCTACTACCAACTGTGAAGGCAGAAGTCTCCTCTGAGTTCACCACCTTTGACCTAGTCCGTTAAGCTACAGTAATTGAGCGTTATCTTTGTTATAACATTATTCTCAAGTTAAAACTTACCTCTTTCATCTGACTTTTCCACCATGGACGGCTCTCTGTCTGGAAGGACTGACTTTCTAGTTACTACTTCTCTAACCACAGCTTGGTTTAGTGCGCCATGTATCGGGTGATACCCTGTGGATTAAATGTAAGCGCTATAGAAATTGCTAATCATTATTATCGGAAAAAACTAATCAGTCGGTTTAACCCCATTAATTTGTTCAGTATCTGAAATAGAGAAATTCCCAATTTAACGGGATAAAAATATAAACATTGTGCACTTAAAGTTTACAATTTTCATCTAATTTGTATAGCTCTAGGATTCAATTGAAATCGGACAGACCAACACAAGTAGAACCTCAGACAATTTGTGCATATGTTTATAAGTATGTAAGCACGTTTATGTGTACATATATACGTAAGTAAGTATGTATGCAAGTATTATATTGTTATGCAACAGTGTATGCATGCATGTATATATGTGTCTATGCATGGATGCATCTGAACATTTGTAACCGTATCTGAGAAAACCCTCACAAAGTCGAAAAAGTCAGAACTGTGTTAGATACTGTACTGGATTGGGCTGGATTTCCAGATTAGTTCGGTGAAATCGCACGTTTCTATCATTAATTGAAAAATCTTACAAATTTTTAAAGATAGAGGTCTCTTGGCGCACGGTAGCCGATACTGGGGAACGGAAGCCGATATTAGGGCACCAAAGCCGATATTGGGGCACGGAAGCCGATATTGGGGCACGGAAGCCGATATTGGGGAGCGAAAGCCGATTAGCTTGAGAGCTTGCCTTGTAACGCGGGGTGTACGGGTTCGAGCCTTTCCTTAGACGGATAATGTAGTAGGGATCTTGAGGAATTCCTTCGCTCACCATTGCTCTCCGCCATCGACTGATGCTTAGTCGTTAGACAATGTCTATAAATAATAACAGTTTTTGTGGTTAGTTTTGAGAAATCATAAGTTAAAGTTTACCATAACTATGGCGAGACCTAAGTCGCTGTACCTAGGCGTCGTAAATGTATATGAATAGAACAAATTAGAGCGCATTAGTACTATCCAGCTGCCAACAGTAGGATCTAAAAATCGGAATAGCTTAATATTTACATGACTTGGTCATTTGCATAATAATTAGGGCTGCTGATTAATCACCATTAACGCGTGCGATTAACGCGTCAACAATTTTTGCGATTACATTTTTTATCGCGTTAATTGCACGCGTTAATTAAATCAGGTTTTTATGACTTCGATTCAAACTACAGTATCTTTAATCGTACGTTTCAAAAATGCGTTTGTAGTGGATCTCGAACAACGCAAACTGAACTTCAACATATCGTGGTTCAGGATTGCGACTTCTCTGGACCCGCGTTCCAAATATTTTAAATGCTTGCAAAAGGACAAAAAGACGAGGTTTGGAAAGAGCTGCAAGTTTTTTTGGAAAAGTCTGACCAACATGATACGGTTCAGCACACAACAGAAGAACCACGCCGAAAGAAAATGTGAATGCACGAACTGACATCAGACTCTAAAGATGGGCCACTGATCTCTTGTTCCTCATCCACAAAGACAGATGTTAAGCGATACAGACTTGAGAAAAACTTGGATCCATTACAGTGGTGGAAAATACAGGAGTACAAAATATCCCGTCCTGGCTAAGTTAGCTAGAAAATATTTACCATTCACGGCCACTACGGTCCCTTGTGAAAGTTTGTTTTCTGTATCGGGATCTGTTGTTAATAAAAAAAAGACCACCCCTTTAACCGACCAATGTAAATAAACTGGTCGCCTTAACCAATTGGCTGAATGAATAATTTAATAGTAAGAAAATCTCAAAATAAAAAACTTTCAGAAGTTGACTGATTTGAATAGTGTTTCTCTGTTTATTCAATTGTTTCTGTTATATAAAACTGTTCAATAACCTAAGTGAAATAATTCAATATGCCTAAGGCAAGGGTTATTAAAAAACTGTTTTCTAATAGAAAGTAAGCGTTCAGTTATTTCTGCTTTATAGCAAAATTTTAATATACTTGAAGGAAATATGCAAATTATCGATTACTGTGCAGTTAATTTCGATTAAAAATTTTAATCGTGCGATTAATTGCGATTAATGTTTTTAATCGAGCAGCAGCCCTATTAGTAATCGATGCAAACAATTTCAAATTAAGAGAGATGTTATAGTAAATTTCAGGGCATCTTAATAAAATTGAATATAGAAATACGTAGTCAACGAAACTGTATAAAAGGGCTTATAGTTTGATAGTTAAAACAACAAAGAACATATTGCATTGTAATATAATGTAATGTAATGACGTCAATTTACATGGCATTGAAAGTAGCTGGCTACTTCTAGGGTGCGTCACAATGTCAAAGTCAGCCCAAGTACTGAGAGTTATGCAGTAAATAGAATTTCAGCCGTATTTTAAAAGAGGTTGACACTTTTGGACTCCTGAATGGATGCCGAAAAGGCTGTGCCATGCACGCGGGCCAGCGACCCGAAAGGCCCGATCACCCATTTTAGTCTTAGTTGCCGGTACAAATACACTGGCGAACTTTGATGATTGCAGTCGGAGTCGGTTGGGGCCATCAGATGCTGCCTGCGAGATAGGGTGGTGCGCAGTTGTTCAGACATTTGTACACAAAAAGGCAAAGTTTGAATTTTACGCGCTCCCCCATCCTTAGCCACCGAAATTGGTTCTGATGCAGGGGCGTGATGTGGTCTTTCTAGTCCGAGCATAAATGGGCATAGAATTCATTTTGACCCATTTTATGCCTACATTGGATCTGCGCTGCGATTTTCAAAAATCAGGTTTTCCAACTTTGTGAGGGTTCGTTTTTGTAATCCTAGTCATAACTCTACATTTCAACAGCATTCAAAGAAAGCTAAGTCGAGATACATTCTTGTTCACAGGCTCTCAGTCAAAAAAAAAATCGAGAAACAGGTAGGGTCAAATTCGATTCCGGGTTAAGAAGCAAAGGTCAGGAAAGCAGGCTGTCACGTGGCTACGGTGGATGGTGTTTGGAATTGGAGCAGCCAGAAAGAAAGGGCAAGAGGAAGAATTGGGAGAGGATTTGTGGAAGAAGAGTGTCTTCAATTTTGAGGGAAAGACCTTCGCAGAGAATGCAAGAGGTGAAGTGTTGGTGAGTTTGTGGGATGGGTCAGATAATCCTGACTCTGGTGAGAATTTATTCCAGAGAAGTGGAGCAGCTATGGTCATGGAGCAATTTCCACAGTTAATGATGAAGTCACGGAAAAGCGGAGAAGTGTTAGGGCGGAAGAGGAGCGGGTTGAACGGAGTGGTTGGATTATAAATAATTGACGAAGATAGGAGGTTTGGGACGATTGAAGTGTGTTGTATGTATGTGATAGGATTTTGTGCTGAATTCGTTCAAGTATTTTAAGCCGGTGAAGTTATTATAGAACAGGAGGGTTTTCTCATACGCGGTCACATCTATTATTTGTTTGGGCCTATTTTTATTTATGTATTGATGTACATTTGGATTGTACATATGTTTATTTGGATTGTATGCATGCATGTATGTATGATAATTATATGTGTGTGTTTGAGCATTTAGCATATGTTTACAATTCATATTAAATCATGCTGTGCTCAATAAATATTATTCCATCAGCGGCTGCGAGCATATGCGATTAATATATACGATTAACATACAGTATAGCATATAATCGTAATCCCGAGATTTCTACAGCGCCCAACGAAAGCCACGTTACGGGGACCACTTATTCACAGACGCTCAGTCAAAGCAAGATCGTTACGTAAAAGTGTTCGGTTCCAGATCAAGATCCAAGAGTCAAGATTCTAGAGACAGCGTGGCAGTTGTGGTGGGTGATGTTTGAGATTGGAGCGGAAAGAACAATAAGAGGAAAAAGGAGAGTCAGGATAGGATCAATGAAAGAGGAATGTTTTCAATTTTGAGTGAAAGGCCAATGCAGAAATTGCAAGCGGTGGAGCATCGGTGAGTTAGTATAACATAGTCATTAACATTAACATAGGCGAATACTAATTCTGTGATGTGGAACAATAAAAATGGTCATTAGTCTTTAACAGTAAATTAATGTGAGCCGTTGAACTACTGTACTTACTCAACAGTGTTTCTGTTCTCATGTAGTCGGATATATGAGCCGGATACTTGAACGGTTGACCGTTGGGGGCTTTGTCCGAGTACGTTCTCTTCACATGATAGATGTTCTTGACTTCGTTGATGGTACGATTCCACCACTTGCCGCTTGGAGTATGGCCACCATGAACGAAAATCTGGTCTGGTCTAATGAATCTGTCTACGCTGCGATAGCTGAGATAGTTGATGAAAGTGAAGGTCAGGTCTGATCCTAGAAAGACGTAGTGAACGACGTTGGGAACTTTGAGAATTTGCGTCACGTTCAACTGTCTGTCCATTGGTTGACTTCGATTGTTGCCAGAACTTTCCTCCATAAATTTGTTTGAATCAACCGCCGATAGATTATATGGAACATTACTACCTTGTTTGACCAGAGGCAATTTATCTTGGTTGTCTGGCTGCGATTCATTAGAACAAGAATTCGTGTATTCTAGGAGAAATCCGAAAACTCCTACCTTCGAAACGGCCACGGGCGTGTAGCCATCTCGTTTCAAGGCTTCGAGAACACTTAAACGATCGGTTTTAAATGCACTGACTCCTTCGAATTCAACAGTAAGGTCGCTAAAATGTTTGGGCAGATGTGATGCTGAATTGTGCGATATTTTAAATAAATTAATAAAATGCAGCGGGTTTTCGTGAGGAATACCGTAAAACAAAACGCTGGTACTCGTGAGTAGTATCACTGTAACGAAAATCACCATCTTGCAGTTGGACATGGTAGCTGTATTTCAGATCAAAATTTGTGTCCCGAATGCAGCATCACAGATTGGACAATGGTCTAAATCTAGCAATACTCTGGATATAGCAGTTTTCTAAATCTGACAAAAACTCTTGTTTAAAGTTCCTAATGATTCCCGTGAGTCGAAGTTCGAATCAGTTGTTTACCTTCCAGCTGGAGTGTTATTCATTCAAATTGATCGTGAGTAGTACTTTACTAGAATCTGTCTCGGCATTACAGATGTGGTGACCACTCCGTAAATCTCACGGAAGGAGTGGCACTTGGTCAATTCGTTGTCCAAATTGTACAGGCTTCGCAGAATTATCCTAAGCATATACTAGACGTGCCTACACTGGCATAAAGAAGACACTGAGGCTTCTATCCACAAGTTATTGGGCTCCAGGGAGGTTATATATGGCAGAAGACGACGTGCATGCATGCGTCGATTGAGCTGGTGGCCTGAAGCCGATGTGATCGTTACGTCAGCCCTATTGGTTATTTTGAATTTTTCCGCTGTCGATTCAGACGAATTTCACTCTTATAAGCGATGAACTGTCATTTTGCGATGAACAAAAGTTGACTTAACAATTCCTGAAAGGTAATATAGTGTGTGTGAATCGAATGAGGAATTAGAGCAAGACAAAAACTATTTCAACGAGATCGGGAATGCAGAAATCGCTGTACTGAAGTACGATCACACTCAGTTGACATCAATGTTCCCTGTATATAATTGCGTACGTTCGCGCGCACAACGTCTGAGACAACCATTTTCTTCTAGCACACACAATTCGTGTGTTTACAACTTTGAATTTAGTTCAATGTTACAGCTGCTAACATATTAGGCCGCCTGTGCTCAGAGACCAAAGTGCTAAACTCTACATTTGGAGACCTATGGCCTTTCTAGGTTCTAAAGAGTCCTCCGAGCCTGTTCTGCTTAATACTGATGCCCAAAGAATAGACCATGCAGACTTTTATAGCATGTCTAGCCTATGACTCGCTGGTTATCTGCTAGGTAATTAGGCAAAATATCTTTTCTGAGGAAAAGCCGATGTTTCTCCCTATTAGCTACAACCATTCCTGCATTGTCTCAGTCCCGTCCCTCCAACACATCCTTCCCTCGCCCTTTCTCCTCCCTATTCTGATCCTGGCCAAATGCTATGAAATTACTTTGTTCTCATTTTAACACGAGATGGCTTCGGCGTTACGTATCTTCTTCTCTCAATGTACTTCTTGACGAATACCCACAGGGGTCGTTTAGTAAGGACGCCCGCTAAGTGCGCAGGACGGGATCACCCCTATGCGGGCAAGGAGGAGTTTTGTCAAATGTGGGCGTCCACATCTATTTTTGGTACATCCTGTTATTTCGCTAGAGTCTGAGCCTAAAACACCAACTTCAGCAGTTGGTGTATTGCAGTAGTCTGTCTTGAGTTGGGTTTATATTGTCTGAGTATCAATGTGGACGCGGCAGTATCAATGTTTCTAATCCCTAGCACCGCCAAGATCAACATGGTAGCCAAATCTATAGGCCCTAGTGTTTCGTTGGTGTTTGAAAATCCTCGCAGAGGCATGGGGAGGGTAATGCTGAATGCAAGCAAATGAGTAACTGGGAGGGAGGTGTCCAAAGTAGGTAATTTTTTGCGGATTTCGTTTTTGAAAGACGCCAAAGACAAATGAGAGACAATATAGTTGAGTTTTAACTTCTATTTTGTCTTCTTATGTTTATACAATTCGATTTTATAGCCTTTTAGTTTTGGTATAATAGATGTGCACACTTGCAAGAACCAGAGCGCAGATCCTAAATGGTCTATTTATTGGCCAAATTTTTAAATCTTCACAATATTGTTATAAGACTATATACTAGACATGCGAAAACGGCATAAGGTAGACAGTGAAGCATATATATATATATATATATATATATATATATATATATATATATATATATATATATATATATATATATATATATATATATATATATATATATATATATATATATATATATATATATATATATATATATATATATATATATATATATATATATATATATATATATATATATATATATATATATATATATATATATATATATATATATATATATATATATATATACAAATACTGTTGTTGCGGAAGTAGTAGATTGATGTATATGACATGTTACGGTGTGCATGCATGCGCCGAATATCTCTTGGCCTGAAACCGATGGCAGACAAATGCGGACTAGCTCGTATTGTAAATATAAGACATGTCGTTGATAGAACACATGCCGCTGATAGAATATGTATTGTTAATAGAAGAACATGATCATATGTTTATGTCAACGGCAGTGATCAACATATAAAGACAATAGACAAATGATTTCCTTTCGTTGTATGACAGTTACGACGAAATAGGTCGCTCATGAAGAGAGATGAATAGATTTGAACTGAAGAAGTCTTAATTTGTGCTCAATAAACCGAAAGAAAAACTCACTATTTCTGCTGGCTTTCAAACATCTGGATGCCTAACTCTGTCACCTGGCGACTGACTATCCGCGCCTCCGATTCGCATTTCGGTGTGACTTTGCAGCGTTACAAACTTTCGAAATAATGATGATGATGATGATGATGATGATGGTGATAATAATAATAACAATAATAAAGATTAGGTATAGCATAACAACAGATAAATGATAACTACATAAAAGGTCGAAGTTTAGGAACTTGTTCAAAAGTAAAATACCAGGTGTGTGTCGATAAGACACGGCTTTTGAATCCAACAAAATTTATTAACTGATACACAGTTTGAGTTATAGAACATTCAGTGCAACAGAATAAATTACTTTCAGGGCATTTATTAGAAAACTAACACGAGGAATATTATAGGGGTTGATACTTAGATGTCTAGTAGCAGTGACAGAATGGATCCTGATTCTCCTTGTCCATTCCATCTCATTTCCTTCTCATTCCATTGTATCTATCTATCTATCTATCTATCTATCTATCTATCTATCTATCTATCTATCTATCTATCTATCTATCTATCTATCTATCTATCTATCTATCTATCTATCTACCTATCTACCTACCTACCTACCTACCTATCTATCTATACATACATATATATATATATCTGACTTTCAACGAAGGTCATTTTTGTTGATTTCGTTTGTTAACGACGCCAAAGACAAATGAGAGACAATCCAGTAAAGGTTTAACTCGTCCTTTGTCTTTTTTTACACAACTCGACTTTATAGTTTAGGCCTATTAGATGTGTATTCTTGCAAAAAGAGAGCACAGATCCCAAATCTTACTGCCCACGCGATTGGCCACTGCGCTAAAGGCGAAATAAATTTGACTGAACAAGGGGTGACATAGGCATCAAGTTCTGTTAAAATCGTCGCCATCATCAGTGTATAAAAAAGGTTTCGTTTGCTATACTATTAAACAACTCTTACTTGTAACCTAGTGAAACTATACTAACTATACTGTAAGCTTAACTTCTGGTTTCTAAGATATCGTATTTCAGCTGGGTTCCTACAACGATTTCACTTAAAGCAACATATCGATTGATTCTAACCTAGAATAACGAGAAGCTCGACATAGACAGAGACAATTCCTCAAAAGTGACAATCAGAATGGTCCGCCTCGGACACAAGCTCAGAAGTGTCCATTCTATTCTAGTCATTGAGCCAAACGTGACCCTGGCCTGAAAATGCAGCGACTCCAGCCGCAGACAGGAAATTGTCATCACCAGACTGCGGTTAGGCCACTGCAGCTTAAGCGCACAGATGACGCTGTGGGATCGACACGAGACCCGAAACTGCGACGAGTGCGACACTTAACAAACCATACTCCACTTCCTCTTGGAGTGCCCTTCGGAATCAGCTCATCCGGGAATGAGCATAGAAAAAAAGAACCCCCGAACTATGTACTGTCCTCAGGCTCTCTTGCTGTTATGGTATCATCTACACATGGCTGGAGGTATCCGGAATAAAAATCTAGACACATGTTTCACAAGGGCTGCCATTGTGCCAAGGGAGGTCACTCTGGTTAACTCCAGCGGCTCTTTTGGCCATTAAGTAAGTAAGTAAGTAGTTTATTGCTCCAGAAAAAATAAGAACAGAATAAAACATTGCAAATAACAAAAAGAATATACTTGTTAGGATGCAAAAGGTCTACAAACAAGAGTGTCGACCCTGGCTAATCCTGTTGGTCCTTGTGCCAAGACACAAGATAGATTACTCTGGTTAACACTGGCGATTACCCTTATTTACGCTGATTTGTCATTAAACAAAGGAGGCTACTCTGGTTAACTATCGGCCTTTTTGCCATAAGTAATGGAACGCGGCCGAACACGGCAGAATGAAGAAAAAGACAAAGAAGACATAGAAGAAACGAAAGACCTCCTAAACATTTCTAGTTAATGAGAATACTAAAAGACCTTTTGTAGAGCAGGATAACAATAGAACATTCTTATAATAACTTTTTCGAAAGACCCAATAATCAAATAAAGAGAGTGGAGTTAACCCATCTGCGCTGCGATTTGACGGCGTCGTTAAATAAGGTTATCAAATCGACACGTGATGCTACAAAAAGTCTTATAAAGCACATAAAACCCATACTGTGTTGTGCATAATTTCTGCACAGTGCATCGGCATGTCTGGAAATCTCCGAATTCATAGAATTTTAGTCATTATTACAAAACCTCTTAGACGATCTATAAAGGTTGTAACAAGAGGTCTACTCAAATAAAAGACTTCTGTAGAATCTGATCTGCGTATTCTGTATCCAGAGTACTCAGCTGTTGTGATTCTAACTCAGATGAACAGTCTTCTATACCTGATGAAAGTCATAAAATGTTATTCATTATTTCCGCTCAATACCCCTGCATGCCTTTAAAGTTCGGGTATCCAGCTTCTTAATGGTATCGTAAATTCCACAATTCGCTGACACCCATAAACTAATATGTGTTGTTCCAGCTCTGTACAGGCGTTCAATAAAACACAATCGGTGAGACAGGTATGGTCTGGTTCCGTTCTAAGTCCAGATCGAAAACAGACAGAGAGGCAGATAGCTATGCTGGATAGTGGTTGGAATTGGAGCTACGAGGCAGATTGGGGAAGAAGAAAAGCCGGGATAAGATCCTTAAAGTATGTTTTTCGTTTTGAGAGAAAGGCTTGCCTCAACTGCATACAATCACGCTCAGTTTTGATCAGCTGTTCATCCGGTATAAAACATATGATTTTTTGGGGTTCAAGTCTGAGAAACGTTCATGTAAGTTTTGTCGGAGACTCTTAGACGTTGCTCCTTGAGTGATGAAATAATGACATACATCGGCGTTTCTCGGACTCTATGTCGTCATTGACGAATTTCATCGTAGCAATAAACGTCACCGGTTTCAAGCAATTCCAAAACATTTCTAAGACAACAAAATTATTCATCAATTTAAGAAAATTAAAAACCCGATTTCAGGCAACTACATTTCTTAAACTTAAGGTGATGTTTCATTTACCGCAATTTATGTGATTTCGTGTGAGCCGCATATCGCGAGTCTGGCGAGTTCTGCGAATGTCGTGTTTTGAGTCAGAATGTCCTCGACTCCGTTCGGTAACTTTTCTTCTGGCCACAGTCTGATCCACAGATGAACTGCGTAATTCTGTGTCCAGTTGTACCTTCCGTTGTAAATTTGAGCCTTCTCATGACAGTTTGGTCGATCCAGAGTCGTCTCTTCGACGTGAACCAGATGTGGAAAGATTTGAGCTAGCTTATTCACGTTGAGAACAGATTTTTCGTTCCAGATTTCTTTAGAACCCAAGTAGGAGTGGTATTGTTCGAGAAGGAGTCGAAGAAAAGGAGCACCTCTTTCGGCGAGCATTATCCCGTTACACAGACCGTTCGAACTTTCACGACCGATCACGAAAGGAAACTGACGAAGCGGAGTAAACGACTTGACAACCAGAACGTCAGCATCCAGATATATTCCACCATAGCCTTTAGAAAACAAAAGTAATCATGTTTTGCCAAGTGTAATGTAAATCAAATTGTAATTCTAATTTAAACTTAAATGCAATTTAAATTGTAGTGCAAATTATTATTGTATCGTAAATTATATTTGAACCCTAAAACTGAAAAAGTAGTATAAATTGTGTTTGCACAGTGTACGGTCAGTGTACTTTTTATGGGCGAGTTCGCTGTCCTGCTGAGAATTTGAAACTCCGGTCTGTGGGTTGACAATCCAACTGGTTTACCACTGCACTTTCTCACTTCCCAAAGTTCATAATGCCTAGTTATTTCTACTTTGATTGTCATATGCTTACGTGGAGTAATTCATAATCACACTTACTATAATCGTAATTGCAAAGTTCCAATTCCTCAGCACCCAAACATTAAGTCTAGAAAACAAGCCTAATTAAAACAAAATCAATAAATTAGGTTCGGTTAGGTTCAGTTCCAAAGCTCGTATGGTATTGATTATTAGGGTATGGTATGGTACCGCGTCGTTTTGTATGGGCTGCGTTGTAGTTTATTGAATCAGAGAATGTGTATACACCTAATATGTACACTGAAAGAGGCAGAACTGACCCACTGGCTTTCAGCTTTTAATATCAATTGTGAAGTAAAAAGACACACCTGAGATGGCCATCGCTTACGGACTTTGACCAAGTCCTCTTAGCTCAAGTACTTGACCATTATCGTTGGTTCAACATTAATCTCACTGCCAGACTTACCTCTAAACTACCATGACCCTGAGAGGACTGCCTTTCTGGCTACTGCTCAGGCTACAGCTTGGTTTAGTGCGTTATTGATTCGTTGATTCCTTGGGAATAAAATATAAGCGCTATAGAAGTTTATAATCGCTATCAATGGAGAAACTCATCGATTGCGTCAGCACAATTAATTTGTTAAAATCTGACATAGAGAAACTCGCAATTTAACGAGATAAAATTACCAGTATAGTGCATTTAAAGTTTACAATTTCCTCTAATATGAAAAACAATAGGAATTAATTGAGATCGGAAACTTAAGCAAGTGGAATTCCAAACGTAATCGAATGGCAAATTCAGGCATTTTATGTATATATGTATCTAAGTCTGTAAATACGTATATATGTAAGTATATATATGTAATTTAGTATGTATGTTATAATGTAAGAGTGTATGTAACTGTGTGTATGTGTCTATACATGCATGTGTGCATACATGTATGTATATATGTCTATGCATGGATGCATCTAAGCTATTGTGACCGGGTCTGGGAAATCCTTACAAAGGCGTAGAGGGCAGAATTCTGTTTGGCACTGTACTGGATTGTGCTGGAATTCATGAATATTTAGGTGAAATTGCATGTATCTACCTATCATAAATGGTAAAAGAGTTAGGTTTTATAGATATAGGTCTCTTTGCTGTACATTTTGGGAAATTATGTGTTCAAGTTTACCATAAACCAGACACGACCTAAGTCGCCTGGCTTAGGGGGTCGTAAGTGTATGAGAATAATATAAATTAGGACCGTATTCATACGCCTCTATGGCTGCCATCAGTAAAATTTAAAAAAAAACTGGTTTAGGTGACTATCTACTAGACTTGGTCGTTTGCATAGCAATAGATGCACACAACTTCAAATTAGGGCACAAGAGGAACATGTTAAATCAGATTTATTGAACGGGGCATCTTCATAAAATTGAATATAGAACTGTTTAGACAGCGCCAACTCTCAATAAAAGCTTACAGTTTGAAACCTAATACAACCTTGAATATAAATGGGCAAAGAACTCAGTTTGACCCAGTTAATGCCCACGCCTACGATTTCTCGCTCGGTGAATATGCATTGGCCGTGTTAACAAATCCTTTATTTACTTATTTACTTACATTCCTTCTGAGTTAAGTTTTGCGCAAATCAACTTTTCCTACTTTGTGAGAGTTCGCAACCGTAATCGTCGACGTAAATTCGAGATTTCTACAGCCCTCTAAGAAAGCTAAGTCGAGGGAATCCGCGATTATTCGCAGGCGCTCAGTCAAAATAAAATCGAGATACAGCCAGGGTTATGTTAGGTTACGGGTCAAGATGCGAAGGCGAGAAAATAAGTCTGTCAAATGGCTACGGTGGATGGTGTTTGGAATTGGAGCAGCGAGATAGACAAGGGGAAGAGGAGAAATCAGGATAACATTTGTGGAAGAAGAGTGTTTTCAATTTTGAGGGAAAGACCTGCGCAGAGAATGCAAGGGGTGAGGTATTGGTGAGTTTGTGGGATGGGTCAGATAATCCTGACTTTGGTGAGTATATTAACATTAATAGGAAATTCTTGTAAGCCGTTGAAATGCTTACTCAGTAGTGTTTCCGTTCTCATGTAGTCGGATATATGAGCCGGATACTTGAACGGTTGACCATTGGGGGCTTTGTCCGAGTACGTTCTCTTCACATGGTAGATGTTCTTGACTTCGTTGATGGTACGATTCCACCACTTGCCGCTTGGAATATTGTCACCATGAACGAAAATCTGGTCTGGTCTAATGAATCTGTCTACGCTGCGATAGCTGAGGTAGTTGATGAAGGTGAAGGTCAGGTCTGATCCTAGAAAGACGTAGTGAACGACGTTGGGAACTTTGAGAATTTGCGTCACATTCAATTGTCTGTCCATTGGTTGACTTCGATCGTTGCCAGAACCTTTCTCTGTGGATTTTTTAGAATCAACCGCCGATAGATTATATGGAACCTTGCTACCTTGGTTGTCCGGCTGCGATTCATTAGAACAGGAATTCGTAGATTCTAGGAGAGATCCGAAAACTCCTATCTCCGAAACGGCCACTGGCGTGTAGCCATCTTGTATGAGGGCTTCGAGAACGTTTAAACGATCGGCTTTATATTTAGTACCTCCTTGGAATTCAACAGAAAGGTCAGGAAACATTTTGGGCAGATGTGATGCTGAATTATGCGATATTTTATTTAAATTAAAAAAATGCGGCGCATTCTCGTAAGGAACACCGTAAAACACTACGCTGGCGCCCGTTAGTAGTATCATTATTACGAAGGTCGCTATCTTGTACTTGAACATGACAGCTGAATCGAAGTGCGGATCATTTGTTCACCTTCCAGCTGTTGCCTTTCAAAACCGTCATGAATAATAATACTTTTCTAGCTTCTTTCTCGGCACTGCAAATGTGTTGAATAGTCCGTAAAACTCTTGGAAGGAACGACGCTTGGTCTATTTGTTATTCTAAATTTTTAGGCTTTACAGTATCGTTATAAGCCTACAGTAGACGTGCATAAAGTAGACAGTGAAACATATATATCCACAAGTACTGTTGTGGGGTCTAAGGAGATTAATATGTATGAAAAGATACGGTGAGCAAGAATGCGCCGAGTGGCTCTTGGTCAGAAACCGAGACTACAGTAGACAAATGCGGACTAGCTCGTGTAGCGACTCCCCTCTCACCGTATCCTCACTCTTAGTTCTTACTCGCTCACAGTAGAGAGGTTATCGCGCGCCTAGCAGGAATCTACTGCTGGACTTGCCTAGATAAAATATTATATCAAGCAAGGGTCCGCTCGATGATAGGCCTAATGACGGTTGAATGTACGTTTGACAACAAAAAGTTCACACTGTATATCTATCCACATGTATATATAAATATATATATATATAATAAAAAGCAATGCAATGTTTAAATCTTGGCTAACCCACTTATGGCCAGCATTTCTAATTACCTTAACGTTAAATTTTACTGATACCTCCCTCATGATGGCCGGCATATTTCTTGTTCTTTGTCCTTTGAAGAAAGTTCCTCTGTACGACAGGGAGGCTCCTCATCCAAACAAGACCGACGACGCTTATCAGACTCTAGGCGGTCGGCGGCAGATTCTTGATGAATTCCACCATTCCGCCAACCGTCTGTCACGACATTTGCCTCCGACTTCCACACAGTTCGAAGCACAACGATCTTTGGCAGTCTCTGTTTGCAGTCGCACTTGGCCAAGGCGATTCACAGTTTGCCCTTAGCTTTGTTTCAAATTGTTGAAACCAACACTATGTTTCTCCATCTTTAACGAGTCATCAGACCGACCGTTGACATCGCCGTCACTTCAAAACAAGACTCGGAGTTTGCGAGTGTCCTCACGATGAGAGGACCTTCTGATTCGCCGCCAGACGCAGAACTGATCTTTCGGGCGCGAAAAGTAGCGTCCTCAGAATTCCTTCCGCCCGTAGGGTGGCTCAGTCCAGCCCTACCCTGGCTCAGTAAAGCCCCATCACACAGCAGGCGTCAGTTTTGCGTTCCCTTTCCCACATTCTCGATGCCGTCGCCCCTTTCCCCATCTATATATATATATATATATATATATATATATATATATATATATATATATATATATATATATATATATATATATATATATATATATATATATATATATATATATATATATATATATATATATTGCAATGCTGGCCGTGGTTAGACAAATATACATCTAAAATGCTGGCCACTCAGTACATCTACTTTCAATATATGGTCTCTAGACTACGCATGCAACATATATCTATATCACTATCTATATGCGTATCTGTACACAGTCAGTGAGTCATTCACTTCTCTAAGACGGAATATGTGCCTACAGGGGAATCGCTACACTCTCGTATTGTAAATATAACATATGTAGTTGATAGAACACTTGTTGCTGATGGAACACATATTCTTGATGGATTACGTACTCCTACTTATATTGGTAATAGAAGATTATGTTGATAAGAAGCATTATGTCAACGGCAGTGATCAACATGTAAAGCCTTTAGACTCCATCGCCTTAAGGTAGTAGTATTTATAGTATGGATCTCAAATGCTTTATTGCTCTTCTGTAAATTGGCTTCCTTTCGCTGAATGATAGTAATTACGAATATGCCGATCATGAAGACAGATGAATAGATTTGAACTGAAGAAGTCTTGAATGGTGCTCAATAAACCGAAAGAAAACCTCACTATTTCTCACTTGCTTTCAAACATCTGGTTATCTAACTCTTTCACCTGGCGACTGACTATCCGCGACCGAGATTAGTTAAAGCATAACAAAAGGTAAACGATAAATACAAAAGAGGTCGAAGTTCAGGAGCTTGTTCAAAAGTAAAATACCAGGTGCGTATCGATAATACACGGCATTTGAATCCGCCAAAAGCATTAATTGATACACAGTTTGAGTTATAGAACATTCAGAGCAACAGAACAAGTTACTTCCATGGCAATCAGTCGAGAACTAACACGGGTAATATTGTAGGATGTGAAACTTAGATATTTAATTGCAATGAATGGATCCTGATTATCCTTGTCCATTCCATCTCATTTCCTTTTTTCCACTGTATTTTGCTGCGTGCATGCCTTTCCAGCAACCTGTCTGTCTTTCTGTTGGACTGTCTGTCTGTTGGACTGTCTGTCTGTCTGTCTGTCCCTATCTATTTATCTATCCATCAAAGTAGGTAATTTTTGTGGATTTCGTTTGTTAACGAGGCCAAAGACTAATGAGAGACAATCTAATAAAGGTGTAACTCGTCCTTTGTCTTTTTTATAACTCGACTCTATAGTTTTGGCTTAGAACAGCGCCGCTGGAAGTCAAAGCATAACCAGCATGCCTGGCTTTTTCTTCTCTGAATGAGAAGCGACATTTTCACTGCTGACATCATACATCAATCTGATTTGCAAAGATCTCTGTCAAGTACTGTTTATAGTAAATATGTTTTATAAGAAATTGGGCCCAACTTAGACTCTGTGGCCTTAGATGAAAAGGAAACTCCTTTGCATCATAAATCATTTATCTATATTAATTTCAAATAATGTGCATGAAGAAGAGACGCAATTGGAGCCCTAAGGACACTGGGAGAAAGACGTATACAACCAAGGAAATATCTATACATTTGTTTTGTGGATTATTAAACGACTTTTTTTACAGTGAACTGGTGCAAACTCATGACAATACTCAAAAAGATCGGAGTAGATTGGAGGGAGAGATGGCTAATGAGAAACTTGTGCATGGACCAGTCAGTGTTGATGAGAGAGCAGGGAATAAATTCACAACTTGGAGGAATAGGCAGTGGAATCAGATAAGGCTGCCCACTGTCACCTTTACTGTTCAACATCTACATACAGATTTTGGTCACATAAGTGCTGGACAATATAGAATGACGGATCAAGTTTGGGGAAAATCGGTAAGTGCCATATGATTTGCAGATGACCAGGCAATGGTAGCAGGTACCAGCGTTGGACTACAAAGAATAAAGGATGCGCTGAACAAAAGATCGGAAGAATATGGTATGAAGATGAATAGAAAGAAAACAAAAGGGATGAGTTTGTGTAAATGAGAGAGAAAATGAATGACTATTGTAGTCGATGAACAAGTCCACCAGTTCTGTTATCTAGAAAGTTTAAAATCATATGACTGTAGATGTAGTACCCAGATAAAGAGAAGCATAGCAATGGGGAAAGAAGCATTCCGGAAGACAGGAGAACTTCTAAGAGGAAGGCTGAATCTGGAATTAAAGAAAGGAATGGAGAAAAGCCTCATACGGAGTGTGACAATGTGTCGTTCTGAGACTTGGACTACTGGAAAGGCAGAAGCTGAAAAACTCGAGGCATATGAAATGAGCATATGAAGAAGATTGACCAAAATCAGCTGAAAGGATTATAAAACAAATGAGGAGGTGTTGTACTGAGTAAAGGAAGAAAGGACACTGATAAATACCATAAGGAAGAGATAAATTAACTGGATTGTTCACCTACTACATAGAAATTCTCTCCTGAGGACAGTGATTGAAGAAACAATTGAGGGAAAGAAAACTCTAGGAAGACCAAAGAATATGTTGTTGGACTGGATGATGGATAAAGGGAGAAGATGGGGAGACAATTACGTCAAGGAGAAGGCAAAGAACAAATAAGAATGTTATCGTTGGATTCTTTTACCTGCTTAGGGGCAGAACACTGAAGAATAAGAAGCATGTAGCTATGTTCGTTCATTGCCTAATTATCGTATATGTTTAATAAATCTCATAAACGATTGATAGTTTTTAAAATAGACATTTCTGGTGGCCCCTACTGGTTCTTGACCATTGTGTAGCCTCATGATACTGTTATATTAACCCTGCCGTAGAAGTGTTTTGAATACTGGCTGTGCATAAAAGTTTTCATTATTGCATTTCAGGGAACTGGCAACTGAGAGCATCCAGAAAATAGTGGACAAAATGCATTTACTTATACTTAAGAAACAGTCTGGCAATACTGCTGCAAGCATCGCACCTCCAGAAGAAGAAATTCAAGATAGAATGTGGCTCGTTCTTCTTAGATTTGTTGACCTCAAAAATATGATTCTGACATGGAGAATGAGTTTGATGCCTACATGTCATGTTCCAAATCATCTAGCCTTCTTGAATTAGAAAGTAGCTCCGGTTGTATGCTCTTCTTGCCATACAGGCAACAGAAACATCAGAACGTATTGTTTGGCGCGGCGATAAATTGAGAGTCCTGGAATGCAGCTGAGTACTGACAGTTTGATAATTTGCATTTTATCGAATTAACGAATAAAAATGGCTTTGTACAGCATATTAGTGTTTGAGTTTTAAAACCTTCTAAAATATACTATCAAAAGATAATTATATACGTGCTTTGTTTCTTTCCATTAAATTGCAGGAGTGAACGATAAAAATCTATCATGCTCAGATGTTGAAACCATGGGAACGAAGATTTTGAAGATGGTGAGGGCAAGGGAACAGATGTCAGCGGGAACAGGAGTGATGGGGTTAAAATTAAAAATGTGGAGTGGAAATGAGAACAAATTTCTTTCCCCATGTCACTCTCTAGATCAAAGGGTTCATGAATTTCTTTACTCAAACAAATTCTGTCGCATAGCTAAAGCCATTGGTAATAATATATTTTCCGTTGGCATGTTCTTTGTTCGGTCGAAAGCATTCGTAAGGGTGAACTATGGCAGATTAAGCAGCAAACTTCAACTTCCTTCTGAGATAATGGCGAATATTATTGTCATTGTTATAATAATAATAATAATAATAATAATAATAATAATAATTATTATTATTATTATATATATATACATTAATATATATTATATATATTATATAATTATTAGATTTGTAGAGGGTTTTAAAATTCAAACACTAATAATAATAATAACTGACCTTACATTGCCCATAATAATTATTATTGTTATTGTGATTTGTATTATTATTATTATTATTATTATTATTATTATTATTATTATGTTGTATTAAAATAGTTTAGATTGAATTATAATAATGCTGCCATTCTCCTCTGTGACAGGTTCAGATTTGAAGATCTTACTAATAGTAGTAGTAGTAATAATAATAATAATAATAATTATTATTATTATTATTATTTCTGCATATTTTAGGGATTAAGGTATCTGTGGAACTAAATTCGTATGGCTAAAATCCTATCTTAGAGACAGAGTGCAATTTCTTTTATATAATGACAATTCTTCTGAGATAATGGTGATTAGGTGCGGACTTCCACATGGCTCGATTTAGGCCCCCTTTTATTTTTAATATACAAGTAATATTGATCTTGCTCGTGTATCTGACTAATTTTGTTCGTAATTTTTGCCGATGACAGAGATGCCTTTGTTTCTCATCGGTCATTTTATGTCTTTCACGAAAAAATAAACTGTGAATTAAACAAATTGTCTGACTGGTTGAAGCTCGTTAAGGATAACAAACTGTCACTATGCCATAACACTGTTTGTTTCAAAATGCAAACCATCTCCTATTTGTGCTTTAGACATTTTATTGACAATGTACCGATTAAGCAACTTCCTTGTAAGTTTTTAGGAGTATGCATTGAGTCGCACCTTACCTGGAAATCCAACGTTTTTTGAGTTTAAAAAAATGTGTAAAGTATTGGAATTTGGTATCGCATAACACATATGTCACTGCGAAATGTACTTCTAGTTTTATTCTATTTGCTAAATTGCCCTTACTTCTATTTTACAATATATTTTGGGCCTCAAATTACCAATCTTGCCTAAAGCGTTTAAATGTTGTGCAGAAACGCACCATCCGAATTATCTGTAGTGTACCAATACATTAAGGTACCGACTCACATTATTATATTCGCATTATATTCCCCCAAGAAGTCATCAACAAACTGCAAATTTGTTTTTTATTTATCGATTTAAACATAATTTACTGCCAGTTATATTTGATCGTTATTTTCACTTTACCTTCGAACTCCATGGTCATTTCGCCAAATCCTTAGAGAAATATCGCGGGTGTTCGCACAGTAAGAGGACAGTTTTGCATTTTAGCGGACTGTCTTTGAATACTTTTATGACAGCAGCTTTATTTTGGTGTGTCATCTGTTTTTGCCTTATATATTATACCCGGGCACTATAGAAATTTCTCATTTCCATTGGAATGACATTGTGATCACTGAATCCACTATTTGGAAATCTTTGCCTGATGAACTACACTAGATGACAAACTATTGATCAGCTTAAGAGTCATGCAAGTGTTAATTGTTGTCACAATGAGCTAATGTAAGTTTTGGGGGGGAAATCACAATTTTATAGATCTGTGCACTTCAGCAGTTGTTAAAAACTGATTAAACATGTAATTGTCAATTAAAATACAGTCGTGGAATCTGGTATAAGAAATTCAGTGATCTTGTTAGCGAGATTTATCCATTTCGTCTCATGCACCCTTTGGTCTCACCCTTAGATGCCAAAGGGTGGTTTGTTTCGAATGATTTGTACAGTTATATCAATGCCAAGTCAAATACCTGACCGTGCTTCACTATATATGAGTCAATAACTAAAGCCTACCTTCAAATTTTGGTCAATTGTTTATCTGATGTAAAACATATGATTGTTTGGATGCAGAGTCTGAAAACGTTGATCACATTTTGTCGGAGATTCTTAAACGCTGTGCCTGGAATGGGAGAACAAGGACTTAATATCGGCGTTTCTCAGACCCTATGCCCGTCCTACGTAAATTTTCGTAACAATAAACTTTACCGATTCCAACCTATTCCGAAACATTCCTATGACAACAAGATTATTCATAAATTTAATTAAGAAAACAAAACCCAATTTCAGGCCACTACATTTCATTAAAAGTTATGCAAATGTTGTATTTGTAAAAAAATATCTGATTTCGTGTGAGCCGCATATCGCGAGTCTGGCGAGTTCTGCGAATGTCGTGTTTTTGGTCAGAATGTCCTCGACTCCCTTCGGTAGCTTTTCGTCTGGCCACTTTCTGATCCACAGATGAACTGCATAATTCTGTGTCCAGTTGTACCATCCGTCGTAAATCAGAGCCCTCTCTATCCAGTTTGGTCGATCCAGAGTCGTCTCTTCGACGTGAACCAGGTGTGGATAAATTCGAGCTATCTTATCCGCGTTGAAAACAGATTTTTGGGCCCAGATTTCTTTAGAACCCAAGTAGGAGTGGTATTGTTCGAGGAGGAGTCGAAGAAATGGAGCACCTCTTTCGGCGAGCATTATTCCGTTGCACAGACCTTCCGAATCTTGACGACCGATCACGAAAGGAAACTGACGAAGCGGAGTAAACGACTGGACAACCAGAACGTCACCATCCAGATATATTCCACCATATCCTTTCAGAAAAGTCATCATATTTAACAAATTGTAATGTGATGCATATTGTAATTTTAATATAACTTGAAATGTAATTTAAATTAATGGAAATCGCAAATTGTACAGCATTTGTACTGTGAAATTGCAAATGTAGTGTAAATTGTAATTGTACGTTGTACGATCACTGCGATAATTTTATAGCCGACTCGATGGTGAGGACTAGCGGGATAGAAATCCTGAAAGTAATATATCTCTGTCCTGCTCGGCATATGAACCTCCTTCCAGTCTGTGGGTTGACAGTCCAACAGGCTAACCACTACACTATCGCACTTCTCAAGATTCAAAATACCTATTTATCTCTAATTTAATTGTCATGGAGTCACTCATAATCACACTTACTGTAATCGTAACTGCAAAGTTTCCATTTCTTAAGCACCCAGAAATTAAGTCGATGGAACCAGCTTTAGAGAAATTGTAACTATAAGGAAACAGTATCTATACACTGAAAAACTGAAAGCAAAATCAGCAAGGTTAGCCGCGCTTAGGTTCCGAAGTTAGTATGGTAGGTCTGTTGAATATTAGGGTATGGTATCATATCAAATTAGGGTGTGGTATCATATCAAATTGCATAGGCTGCATTGCATTTATTGTAATTCACTGAAAATGAGCAGTGTCGAGGCCATACGATCGCTATAGAATAACGTGTTAGCAGGAAATATGTATACGCCTAATATGTACACCGAGAGAGGCACGCCGGCCAGCGACCCGAAAGGCCCATCACCCATTTTAGTCTTAGTTGCCGGTACAAATACATTGGCGAACTTTGATGATCGCAGTCGCAGTCGGTTGGGGCCATCAGATAGCCGCTTGATGCTGTCTGCGAGATAGGGTGGCGCGCAGTTCTTCAGACATTTATACACAAGAAGGCAAAGTTCGAATTTTACGCGCTCGCCCATCCTTAGCCACCGAAATTGTCCTGATGCAGGGGCGTGATGTGGTCTTTCTAGTCCGAGCATAAATGGGCATAGAATTCATTTTGACCCATTTTATGCCTACATTGGATCTGCGCTGCGATTTTCAAAAATCAGGTTTTCCAACTTTGTGAGGGTTCGTTTTCGTTATCCCCGTCATAACTCTACATTTCTACTGCATTCAAAGAAAGCTAAGTCGAGATACATTCTTGTTCACAGGCTCTCAGTCGAAACAAAATCGAGAAACAGGTATGGTCAGGTTCGGTTCCGGGTTAAGAAGCGAAGGCGAGGAAAGCAGGCTGTCACGTGGCTATGGTGGATGGTGTTTGGAATTGGAGCAGTGAGAGAGTCAAGTGGAAGAAGTAGAATTGGGAGAGGATTTGTGGAAGAAGAGGGTTTTCAATTTTGAAGGAAAGACCTGCGCAGAGAATGCAAGGGGTGAAGTGTTGGTGAGTTTGTGGGATGGGTCAGACAATCCTGACTTTGATGAGCGTTTATTCCAGAGAAGTGGAGCAGCTGTGGCTATGAAGCAATTTCCACAGTTAATGATGAAGTCACGAAAGAGCGGAGAAGTTTTAGGGCGGAAGAGGAGCGGGTTGAACGGAGTTGTTGAACTGTAAATAACTGACGAAGATAGGATGGTTGGGACGATTGAAGTGAGTTGTAGGTATGTGATAGGACTTAGTGCTGAATCCGTTCAAGTATTTTAAGCCCAGGAAGTTATTAAAGAACAGGTGAGTTTTCTCATACGCGGTCACATCTATTATTTGTTTGAGCCTATTTTTATGTATGATTGCATGTACATTTGAATTGTATACAGTATATGTATATTTGGATTGTATGTATGCATGTATGTATAAAAATTATATGTATGTGTTTGAGCATTTAGCATATGTTTACAACATACTAAATCGTTTTGCGCACAATAAAAATAATATTCCATCAGCGGCTGTGAACATATGCGATTAATATATACGATTAGCATATCGTAATCGTAATCCCGAGATTTCTACAGCGCCCAACGAAAGCCACGTCATGAGGACCACCTTATTCACAGGCGCTCAGTCAAAACAAGATCGATAGGCAAACGTGTTCGGTTCCAGGTCAAGATCCAAGAGTAAAGATCCTAGAGACAGCGTGGCAGTTGTGGTGGGTGATGTTTGAGATTGGAGCGGAAAGAGGGATAAGAGGAAGAAGGACAGTCAGGATAGGATCAATGAAAGAGGAATGTTTTCAGTTTTGAGTGAAAGGCCAATGCAGAAATTGCAAGCGGTGGGGCATCGGTGAGTTTGTATAACATAGTCATTAACATTAACATAGGCGATTAATTATTCTGTGATGTGGGACAATAAGATTGATCATTAGTCATTAATAGGAAATTATTGTAAGCCGTTGAAATGCTTACTCAACAGTGTTTCTGTTCTCATGTAGTCGGATATATGAGCCGGATAATTGAACGGTTGTCCGTTGGGGGCTTTGTTCGAGTACGTTCTCTTCACATGGTAGATGTTCTTGACTTCGTTGATGGTACGATTCCACCACTTGCCACTTGGAATATTGTCACCATGAACAAAAATCTGGTCTGGTCTAATGAATCTGTCTACGCTGCGATAGCTGAGATAGTTGGTGAAGGTGAAGTTCAGGTCTGATCCTAGAAAGACGTAGTGAACGACGTTGGGAACTTTGAGAATTTGCGTCACATTCAATTGTCTGTCCATTGGTTGGCTTCGATCGATGCCAGAACCTTTCTCTGTGGATTTTTTAGAATCAACCGCCGATAGATTATATGGAACACTGCTACCTTGTTTGACCAGAGGCAATTTATCTTGGTTGTCTGACTGCGATTCATTAGAACAAAGATTCGTAGATTCTAGGAGAGATCTGAAAACTCCTACCTTCGAAACGGCCACAGGCGTGTAGCCATCTTGTTTCAAGGCTTCGAGAACACTTAAACGATTGGCTTTAAATGCACCATTTGCTTCGAATTCAGCAGAAAGGTCATGAAATAGTTTGGGCAGATGTGACGCTGAATTGTGCGATACTTTAATTAAATTAATAAAATGCAGCGGGTTTTCGTGAGGAATACCGTAAAACAAAACGCTGGTACTCGTGAGTAGTATCCCTGTTACGAAAGTCACCATCTTCCAGTTGGACATGGTAGCTGTATTTCAGATCAAAATGTGTGTCCCGAATGCAGCATCACAGTTTGGACAATGGTCTAAATCTAGCAATACTCTGGATATAGCAGTTTTCTAAATCTGACAAAAACTCTTGTTTAAAGTTCCTAATGATTCCCGTGAGTCGAAGTTCGAATCAGTTGTTTACCTTCCAGCTGGAGTGTTATTCATTCAAATTGATCGTGAGTAGTACTTTACTAGAATCTGTCTCGGCATTACAGATGTGGTGACCACTCCGTAAATCTCACGGAAGGAGTGGCGCTTGGTCAATTCATTGGCCAAATTGTACAGGCTTCGCAGAATTATCCTAAGCCTATACTAGATGTGCCTACACTGGCATAAAGAAGACACTGAGGCTTCTATCCACAAGTTATTGGGCTCCAGGGAGGTTATATATGGCAGAAGACGACGTGCATGCATGCGTCGATTGTGCTGGTGGCCTGAAGCCGATGTGATCGTTACGTCAGCCCTATTGGTTATTTTGAATTTTTCCGCTGTCGATTCAGACGAATTTCACTCTTATAAGCGATGAACTGTCATTTTGCGATGAACGAAAGTTGACTTAACAATTCTTGAAAGGTAATATAGTGTGTGTGAATCGAATGAGGAATTAGAGCAAGACAAAAACTAATTCACCGAGATCGGGAATGCAGAAATCGCTTTATAGAAGAATAACACATTCAGTTGACATCAATGTTCCCTGTATATAATTGCGTACGTACGCGCGCACAACGTTTGAGAATAGCGCAGACAATCATTTTCTACTAAAACACACAATTCGTGATCAGTCTGGATTTACAACGTTGAATTTAGTTCAATGTTACAGCTGCTGAGAAATTTGGCGTCCTGTGCTCAGAGACCAAAGTTCCAAACTCTGCATTTGGAGACTTATGGCTTTTTCTAGGTTCTTGAGAGTCCTGCGAGCCTGTTCTACTTAATACTGATGCCCTAAGAATAGATCATGCAGACTTTTATAGCATGACTAGGTCATAACTCGCTGGGTAATATGTTTTGTATTTAGACAAAATATCTTTTCTAATGAAAGCCTATGTTTCTCCCTATTAGCTACAACCATGCCTGCATTGTCTCCGTTTCTGATCCTCCAACGCCTGCTTCCCTCGTCCTTTCTCCTCCCTTTTCCACATTTCTGATTCTGGCCAAATGTTCTGAAATTACTTTATTCTCATTTTAACACGAGATGGCTTCGGCGTTACATGTCACCTTCTCTCAATGTACTTCTTCGCGAAAACCCACAAGGGTCGTTCATTAAGGACGCCCGCTAAGAGCGCAGGGCTGGATCACCCAAATGCGGGCAAGGAGAAGAGTTTTATCAAATGCGGGCGTCCGCGTCTAAATTTGTACATCCTGTTATTTCGCTAGAGCCTGAGCCTAAAACACCAACTTCAGTAATTGGTGTATTGCAGTAGTCTGTATTGAGTTGGGTTTACAGTATATTATCAGAGTACCAATGTGGACGCGGCAGTCAGTATCAATGTCCGGAAACCATAGCACAGCCAGTCTTACAAGATCAACGCGGTAGCCAAATCTATTAGCTCTAGTGTTTCGTTGGTGTTCGAAAATCCTCATAGAGGTATGGGAAGGGTAATGCTAAATGCAAACAAAAGTGTAATTGGGAAGGGAGGTGTCCAAAGTAGGTCATAACTGCGGATTTCGTTTTTTAGGACGCCAAAGACAAATGAGAGACAATCCAGTTTAACTATTCCCTCTGTCTTCTTATGTTTATACAACTCGATTTTATAGCTTTTTAGTTTAGGCCTAATAGATTCGCCCATTTGCAAGAAACAGAGCGCAGATCCCAAATGAAACTGTCCACTGGGTCGACCAGTGAGGGCGAGGTGAAAAAATTATAGGGAACTTCGTTTGACAAAAGCATCAAGTGTCAAAAATGCGTCAACATCTTCAGTGTTAAGAAAAAGGTTTCGGTTGCTGTACTATTAGACAATCTTTACCAGGGAACAAAAGAATATATTATGTGCCCATTCTGCCTAACTATACTGTTAGTCTAACTTTTGGTTTCTCTGAGCTATAGTATTTCAACTGGGCTTCTGCAACGGATTATGATTTGGGAGACCGCACTTGATGAGATCATGGAAACCATGCTTGATTGCCCTTTAATTGTTGTCTAGCAGGTTGCAGGAATTTAACAGAGCATGGTCATTGCACGAGCACTGTCTTAAAAGTATCGTTTCCTATGTTCGAATAGGAATATCATCACAGAAAGTCTGATCACTCGTTTGTTTCAAGGTAAAATCTGGAGATGAGACCAGTAAGTTAAAAATACACTAAGTCATGCTATATGGGTTAGAAAAGTGCCGTTGGAAGTCAAAGTCTAACCAACATGCCTGGCTGCTGACTTTTTTGTGTTCTAGATGAGCAGCAAAAAACTTTACAGCTGACAGAGATCTGATTAAAGACGTGCTTGTTACGATGTGCGAAATAGATCTCTGGGAAGTTATGTTAATAATAAAAATGTTTTATGAGAAATTGGGTCCAACTCGAGATTCTATGGCCTTAGGTCAAAATTAAAACCCAAAACTTCTTGCATTATGAATCTTTTAAATATATTAATTTCAATTATGTGTATGTTTTATGCTCATTCGTCGATTTATTATTATATATGTTTACTAAAATCAGAAACGATTAAAAAATTTAAAAGAAAATTTCTGGTGAACCATACTGATTCTTGGGCTTTGTGTAGCCCCGTGACACTGCCCGTGTTGTAGCCCACTGAACTTGCTGTAGAATTGCCGGATTGCAAACCGTGTATAGAAGTTGTTATTATTGCCCCTCAGGAACGCCACTTGTATAACCAGAATTATCTGTGGTAACCAATACAGTAAGTACCAAACCATGTATTCTCATAATATTGTCCCAAGATGCCGTTAACAAATTTCAAATTTGTTTTTTATTTATCGTTTTAGGCCTAAGCATAATTTACTGCGACCTATATTTGATCGTTGTTTCCACTTTACCTTCGAACTTCATGGTCATTTTCTCTAAATCCTTAGAGAAATATCCTACGGATTTTGTTCGCACAATAACAGGTTAGTTCTGTATTCTTTCAGTCTGGCTCTTGCGGCTTTTGGTCTCACTTTTGCAGGCCTACTAATATGTTTTGAATGAATTGTAATATCGATTGATATGTGGTGCTCAACAAAAGGATTCAAATTCAAAATTCATTTCAATACTGCATACATATTATTTCTGCATTTATTAAGCGCCGTTATTCTAATGACTAAGCATCAATCGTAAATTTGGTTACTGTGATAACACGAATTGTGGTTAGTTTTTACCCGGCCGGCGATATTTCTGGTGCGGAATAATTGCTTTTAAAGTCGGTTGAAAACACAAACATCATTGGTCTGCTATGCATAGTTTCCAGGTGCAAGGGTGAGGGGGGCCGAAAGGGCCCGACAGGAAGTTGATGACATTTAATGTTTGCTTGTGTCAAAAGCATTGACAAGGTAAATAATGGATCGAATATGATATTAATTAAATGGAATATTCCACATCGATTTTGATGGTTCTGATAAACTGGTGCAGAGCATGCTATGCAGCTGTCAGGTGGAATTGTGGATTTTCTATAACTTTAATAGAATTTGCAACGTGAGGCAAGAAGGGTTCTGCTCCCAATACGTTTTGCTGTTTACATGGATGACATTATTGTGAATCTAAAAGGGAATCAAGAGAGATGTTGTCTTTATGACTTTTACATTCGATGTGTGATGCATGCAGATGATCTGTTGTTAATGTTTGTATCACTAAAAATGATTATCGCGTGTGATAATCACCATCAAAAATGATTATCGTTTGTGAATTTGCATTTGAAGTTCAATGTAGCAATATCAGTGGTGCCTAGGATTGGTAATGCTTATAAACATTTGCGTAGGTGTTTCACTGTTAACTAGTGGCCGATTTAACTTTAGACGTGGGATGGCGGTTCGCCTTTCCGCGTCCCTCTTGGTTATTTGCCGGCGACCCTCAGACCATTCCCGTGCGTGGTGGACTGCCAGAATGTGGCGTCCTTCTGTAAATGTTCTTGCCCTCCTCCACGCAAGCAATCCTGGAGCCGCCATTGCTGTTAATGATTTAAGCTTACTATTTGTGGAAAAAGCAACATATTTAGGAGTCTTTTGAATGCTGGAAGAAAGTTTAAATTGAGCTTTAGTCGAACCTCTTGCAAATTTTTTAGGCCTGTGATATTCTTCTGAAGCTAAGGACATGTCCATGAATTGGTTCTAATGCAATTTCTTAAAGCGCGATGTACCTACTACTTATACGTGCACGTGAATGTGTTATGTTTACAAAAATGAGTAAACAATGTAAAAAATGTATAAAACAGAATATTTTGGAAGCGCTTTAAAGTAAATAACAGTAACCGTTTGAGGAAAATTTTAATGCATATTTTATGTTTACCGCTTCAGGTTTACATTAATATAAGACAGTATTCTTTCTTGTCCAAGTTAAACTACAGTGGTAACGTTGTGTTAGCTGAGTTGTATACAGTTTTTGTGCAAAAAGAGAAAATGATACTTTGTGAGAACTATGTCATAGTTTATTATAGCCTGAGTGACTTTCGTGCAAATGTTTATGCAAGGCATTTACTTTTCAGTCATATAACTGCTTTTTTATCTCCGTATTTGTTTGTTTTAACTGTTTTTCATCCCTGTGTTTGCGAATCATCATCTATTTTTGTGCTGTCCGATTATGCAGAACTAAAGTCAATAAAAACTAAGCAGGCCACCAAGAAGAATCATCGTGAGCCCCAGCAACACATACAGATAGAGACAGACAGACCAGACACCGACAAACCCTGTTCAGACGAAGTACACATTTTAAAACAAGTGCTGGAATGTTAAGTTTATAATTAGGCTAACAATGCAACACTGGACTTATAACCAGCCGAGCCCACAATGAAATTCTTGCACAGCAATAAGGTTTAGATCTGCATTCGGAACTGCATAAATAGCGACGTCGAAAGACCAAAAGCGAGTACTAGAAACAATCGACCGTGTACGGCTGTATGTACGTCGAATAAAGAACTCTGTAATCGTAATCGTAATCGTAATCCCAAGATTTCTACATCGCCCAACGAAAGCCGCGCCGCGGGGACCAGCTTATTCACAGGCGGTCAGTCAAAACAAAATCGATAAGCAAAAGGGTTCGGTTCCGGGTCAAGATCCGAGAGTCAGGCAGAGAGAGACAGCGTGGCAGCTACGGTGGGTGATGTTTGGGGCTGTATCGTATTCTGTCAGGGTGCCCTCTTCAATCGACGTAGTCCGGCATTTGCCCTTTGACTGCGCCTCTGCCCACAGGCTCCCAGCCTCGTTGCGTTTAATCAGAAAAGACTAAGTTACGGGAACCAGCTTATTGCAGAGCGCTCAGTCAAAGCAACTTCTTTCTCTTCCTCTCCTTTTGGCTGTCTTTAAACTGGAAGAAAGCTGTCATGTCGTACTGATTTGCAAGTATACATTTCTCACGGATTATCATCGAGCCTGAGTATAAGACAGTATTTCACATACTGATTAAGAGTACACCAGAGTAGGGAACCATACGATCTGCATAATCTCAGCCAACCAATGAAAAGCCGCCGCTGCTGCACCTGACCGACCGACTCGGACCCCTTCTATTTTCGTCCCGCGTGTCACGTGACCAGCCTGCGCTGCATCCCTATGGTGCTGCTACCTGGCAGCCGATTCCACAAATAGCGGAACACGGGAGTGGAGAGCAGCCAGATCTGATCAGGGCGTTTTCGTTTAGAACGGGACAAAGGAAAACTTTCGCTCCGCATCTCGGTGTCCGATGGCGCACTGCAAGCGCCTTCCAGGCTACTACGCTCTGGGAATTGTCTTCCTCTTAGGTAAGTCTTGACCTTCAACGAGCCCCCTAAACCTCTTCACCCCGATCGATCGACAGTGGATTAAATATTCATCTGAGGAATCTACAACTGGTGTTTCGAAACCATCAGGAGGAGTAAGCGACGGCCGTGGCCTAATATATCTCCCCGCTTCTCCGATAAACTGGCTCGATATGTCATTGGCTGCTTCCCGCAATAGACGTCTGCGGGCCGGGTGGGCAGACCATGGGCCCTGCTTGAACTGTGCGGGCGTTTGCTCCGACGGCTAACACCGGCTTTCGGTATTGTATTGATAAATTTATATATAGCCTTTTTAAAGTGTGTCAAAAGTCGCTGTGCTTTTACAGCCCACCTGTAAGTCACAGTTGAATCTGATAATTGGGGCACTTGTTACTTTTAAATTACTGTAAATGTACACGTTTTTTCTATAGCGATCGTATGGCCTCGACCTTGTTCACTTTGCAATGGGGGAGGTCAGGGTCGGAAAGTAAATAATAGTAACCGTTTATGGAAAATTTTAATGCATTTTGGATGTTTACCGTTTCAGGCTTATATTGAAATAAGACAGTATTCTTTCTTGTCCAAGTTAAACTACAGTGGTAACGTTGTGTCAGCTTCTGCCCACAGGCCCCCCACCATGGTCGGAAAAAGGCCTAGGCAACCTAAGTAATTGCCTAGGGCGCTGAATTTCCAGGGGCGTAAAATTTAAAGAAATAGCAAAAGAAAGGCGGCAAATCAAATTACGCAGTGTGCAAAACACACAAAACCCAATGACGCCCAGTGTGCAAAACACAGCGTTATCCAGCTGGCAGCTGCTGGCCAGCAGTTGAGCTGGCCGAAAACACGCGCCCTGGTAGAAGGTCTCAGAAGGAATGCCAATGATATATATATATATATATATATATATATATATATATATATATATATATATATATATATATATATATATATATATATATATATATATATATATATATATATATATATATATATATATATATATATATATATATATATATATATATATATATATATATATATGTATATTATATTCACTAGATGGCTCGGTTGCTATCTAAAACCATTTAGAAAAAGTGGACCCATTTTTTTCAGTGTGGCTTCGTGGGCGGGCGTGTTTTTAACTGGCGAAGATAGGAAAAGTTAGCATTTATTTGGTTTTAAGGCACAGTTTTATCGAATATCGAAACGAAATTAAACCACAACGTGTAGATCTTATTACATTATCTATATAGATGTACAAAATAATATTTTAAAATAATATTTATATCCTATCCTGCACCAGAAACACATTGAAAAAATACATAATCTACTACATTAGGGCGTCGAGTTTCATTCCTGTCTAGGGCACCAATTGACCTTGAACCGGCCCTGGGTGAGATCCTTCACCACCACTGCCCGTTTGAATAGGCGCCGCGCCATTTAAGGTCCCCGTGTACGGACCGTGCTAGCCCGAGATTCAAATATCTGGTACAGCTGCTATCGGAATCCGAACCGGCATCCTCGTGCACAGAGGCGCCTTGACGTACGCTTTAACCAATGAGCTAACCAGGCCAGCTTGTTGCATTCCCGAGCTAAGCCCATATTTTCTTGGCTCTTTCTTTTCCCAGTGTCCTTCCCTAATTTGAGTAGTTTGAGGTCCTGTTGGTTCATGTCCCTCCATTGTCCCTCCATCTCTTCCTCTGTCTTCCCCGACTGCGGTCTCCATGAATTTCTGTCTTCTTGATTCTTTTTATGTAGCTTTCTTCTTCTGCACGCTCCACGTGACCATGCCAATTTAATCTGGCCTCCCGTAGGCCTACTTTCTCGATTATAGCCCTGCAAGCTACTCCAATCATCTGCCTTATATATTCATTCGTCTTCCTGTCTTTCAGTAACATCCCAAGTATCCACCTCAGCATTCTTATCTCAATTCTGTACAAGAGTTCCTCCTTTTTCCTCCTCAATGTCCAGGTCTTCGCTGCGTAGATGCACTGGCTTCCTGTTCAGCAGAAAATTCATTTCAAATTGGGGGTTATAGTTTATAAAACATTGAACTCTGGTCAACCACAGTTCTTAACAGCTAGTCCCCATTCTCCATACTTATTGTTATTCCACTAGGTAATCTGAATGCCTTTCTCTGATGATGCTTAAGACTAGAACTGGTTTTGGTGAACGGGGCTTTTCGATTGCTGGGCTTAGAATTTGCAACTCTCTGTATCTGTTGTTCTTTCTATCAGTTGCTTGTGTCAATCAATTCGCTCTCAACTTAAGACTTGCCTTTTTCAAATTGCTTATCCACCACAGACTACTTCTCTGTCTTAATAGACTTACCTTCTGGATACTGACGTGATTGCAACTTGGTTTTTGTGCACCATCGTGCAATTTTGTGCATTAGACGCCGGCGCTATACATACGAAATACCGAATAATAATAATAATAATAAGACAATTTATATAGCGCCGTAGCACAGCCGAGGCCCTGTACAAGGGTTCAAAAATCAACTGCAGTCATAAGATATCCTAAAAAGATGTGTCTTGAGTCGTGACTTGAGTGTGTCCAGGGATGGGGCATTCGTCACATTCTCAGGAAGACTGTTCCACGCAGTGGGTCCGGCGACGGTGAAGGAACGTTCGCCGAACTTCGTGGAAGAACGCGGGACATGGAGTTGATTCCTCGATGAGGATCGTAGCTGATATGTGTTCTGGTTGTCGGCTGTTCGAATACAGAAGTCGGATATATAGTCTGGTAGAAGACCATTAAGAGCCTTGTATGTAATTAGGCACAGTTTGTAGGTGATCCGCTGAGTAATACGCAACCAGTGCAGGTTGTCACGCAGCAGATCAGTGACGTGATTGAATGGTGTCCGACCATAGATGAGGCGGGCAGCAGAGTTTAGCACTGACTGTATCCGCTCTAGCTGACAAGTCGGCAGACCTGCCAGCAGGCTATTGCAGTAATCAACTCTGGAGACGATGAAACTGTTGACCAGAGTGACAGCGGTTGAGGTGGGAATGAATCTGCGGATCGATTTAATGCGACGCAACTGATAGAAGCAACCTCGTACAAGTTGATTCACATGGGCCGACATGGTCATGCAGCTGTCAATAACCTTCAATGCTTTAGATAGTCTATACTGTGAACGATGCACATCACTGCACAATCTGGGGTACAAGAGGTGCAAGATTGGGTGCTCACCACACACACACACACACACACGCACACATAAACACACCCAACCCATCCTGCGCCCGCATACAAGGTGCAGTTTGTAGAGGAAAAGAGTTTCCGCAGTGGCTTCATTCCATACCCAACTGGGATTCATTTTGTCCATTCTCCTGCTCAGTCGGTTTCCCTTCCGTCTGTACAAAGACACACGTACACAAACATATACAGACACATATACGCATAGAAATAGAGACGCATACAAATACAGAGACATACAAACACAGGCATACACTAAAACTGTACAGACACATGCTAAACCTGAAACACACAAAGATAAACACAGAGACACGGCGTTGCGTCACTGGCGTGGTTTCAGTAACTGGATGAATGACGTTTCCTAAGTGGTAAAGTGGTAGAAATGCAGGAGGTAATGGTCGTAACTTGTAAGCGTTCTTATCATGCAGCAGCGATAAAATTCTGCAGGATGAGGGTCTCAGAAGGGAAGGATAGAGGGAGGGAGGAAGAAAGGGATAGAAGGATAGAGGAAGGGAGGAAGAAAGGGAAGTTCACTGCTGCCAGGATATCCTCCTCGGAGGAAACTCCAGAGCTGACGATAACATAACCACATTAAGATGTGGAAGTTATGATAATTACCAAGGCAACTATAACAATGAAGACGAGGATGATAATAACGGTGACAAAGATAATGGTTTTGATGAAGGTGATGTTGATAACTTCGATGCTGATGATGATATTGACTAGGATATTGTTGTTGTTGTTGCTGATGATGAATAACGACAGTGATGACACACATAACGATAATCGTGTTGATTGCGGCAAAACAAAGACGACGATGGTGAAAATATTTTGAATAATTTTATGAAAAAGCTGAAGCGTTTATAATGATGATGGTGATGATGACGACGATGGCGACTGTGAACGTGATTTTTCAGATGATGATTCGGCATGTTTTAAGCGCGTTTGTATTGGAAGTTTCTATGACGTCGTGTCGATGAGTCATCGTTTCATTTACTTGTTTGTGATTGGCTGGCGGCGCCCTGCGTGAAGGAAGACTGACGTCAACAGTGATTCTTGCTGAGGCGCATTATATCACGTCAGGAAAACGTGAAGCCCATGTAGTGATGAGTTAGCGTGCTTTTGGAAAAACCCACGATTGCGCAATAGCGGGAGGCAGGTCTAAACCAGTCTGAACTGGTCTGCGGTCGGCGCTGGAAAGAGCTTATCAAATGTAGTCGCAGGTGGAAAGAACACGAAAGAGATTTAATAGCGATACTGTGTCGTGTACTCAGTTGATAGTTTCAGTTGCAAATCTTGATATATTCGTGTGTTAGAAACTATATCAACGAAGTCCTGTTGTAAATAAACTGGTTGTTTATTTAAATATACATACGAAAATGAAAGACTGTGTATTTCCCGCATTAAAACTATGCTACAATTCTGACGAGTCGACAGCTCGAAGTCTGATCACTTGAGACTTCAAAAGTCGTCGACAATGTTAATGAAGATGAGGACGCAATATCTACATGTGAAATTGCACGTGTGTAATGTTTATGTTTACGAATGAATTCCTGATGTTACATTACAAGGTAGATTGCATTTGTCATTTGTTCACTCACTGACTCACTGATTGGTTCACTGACTTACTGATTTACTTATTACTTACGGACTATCTGACTGTCACGCACTGATTTACTGACTGACTCACTGATTGGCTGCCTGACTCGCTCGCGCACTTAGGAACTCAGTCAATCGCATACTTACTCACTTATTTGCGTTTAACTGACTCTTGTTCTATTTCAGTCTTTCTCGGTTCGACGCTGACGTCATCGGAAGATGGCGCTGCCGTAAGCAGACGCCATTTGGAATCTCGGCCGAGGCAGGATGGAAGCGAGGGGAAGAGGCAGCCTGAGGTTCTGCAGCCGCAGCCGCAGCCAAAGATGCCGGCTTCAGAGGCTGAGCTAGGACCTGAAACCCGTCGTGCAAGGTGATACTCGAGTCGTTTTTATAAGTATCAGCTTCGTGTGCGTGTTAAGTCAATTGAGTTTCCTCTTTGTATTTCGAGTGATTTTCAACACCGGGTGGTACCTAACTTAACACCTGATTAAGCAACGGATGATGTATGCAGTCATGACCTACGCTATTATCATTCTTTGACCCCAATGACCTTCTAATCTTTGAACCTATGATACAGCCTTGCAATTGCTTTCAACACAATGTTGATTATTATAAACAGCAAAATATTGCCAGTCGATGGCGTTCCAGGCTTCAGCTCTAAAACCATCGAACCGCTTTCGACAGATTCCTAAGATACGCTATATAAATGTTTTCTTGCAATTACAATTAATTACATTTGAAATTATAGTTAAACAATTATTATGATAGTTTGCAAATCGACTGATTCTTTTTGTGGTGTAGGTCTTCAGTAAGGAAGCAGTGTATCTGTTAACAAATGCATTATGTACAATTCCATATATATTGTATTACTGCAGTGTATTTGGTTGGTAAAGGCGCTATTTGAAGTGTGTTGATCCATTCATACATACATACATACATACATACATGCACATATACATACATACATATATACATACAAGCATACATACTTATATACATACATACATATATATACACTTGAAATAACCTAGGTACAGAATAAAGGAAATACAACGCATCGCATAATCAAAACTGATGCACTTTTATCCTTAGCAGATAAGTAAGTAAGTAAGCTTGTATGATGTAAGCTCGTTTATCCGACTGTGCGTTTCTGAATTCAAAAGAGAAAATCCTTTCATCACATCATCTGATATTAGCTCCAGTATAATAACTTGTGCGACCAGCTGTTAATGCCACCCTTGCTGTTACAGGGGGTTAGAAATAGACTTGGTTTTCCGTGTGGTCTGCGATTGTTCTTTGCTGACAAAAGATCTTGTTATGTTTATGATAAATTTGCGTAAATGAACATCGCGAGGATGTTCTGTTAAGTACGACTGTGTTTTTTCAGTTATGGTTATTAAAATTGGATTTCCAAATGATTCAGCCAGTCAATCAGTCAATCGTTCAGTCAGTCATTCAATCAGTCATTCAATCAGTCATTCATTCAGTCATTCAGTCAGTCAATCAGTTATTCAGTCAGTCAGTTGGTGTGTATGAGTATATGCTAGAATACGTTTGTGTGTTCGTTGGCCAGTCTTCCGGTCTGTTGGCCTGTGTTACTTTCTATGCCTGCCTCTGTATCTGCCTGTTTCTCTATCTATCTCTGTCTGTAGTCTTGCCTTTTCGATGAATTTCTAATATCGCTGGATATAATTCTTGTGATTAGTTTACCACAGAATAGTATCCTCCAAAGCCGTGATGTTACGCCGAACTTTGAACCCATCTTATTACATTCTGAAGTTCCTCTTGGAGATGAGAACCTGTTAGGGGTAAGATGGCTGATGACTACAGTGGCTGGCTAACCATTCCCTAACCCTACAACCCCCTAACCCTAAATCTTCTGCGTTTTGTTTGCAAAATAACCAGTTAGAGATAGCAGCGTGTTGATGCTTTTCGTTCGTTTTAAGCCGACATAACAATATTTGATAAAAAAGTAAACAAAGCGATCTGTCTGTCTGTCTATCTGCCTGTCTGTCTGTCTGTCTGTCTGTCTGTCTGTCTGTATGTCTGTCTGTACATTAAGTTTCCTGTTGTATGTCTCGTTATGTATTAGTGTGCACGTGCATGTGTTGGCCAAGTTTGAATAGAATTACTGAATTACTGAAAGAACAGTCGACTGCGCTGCTATCCATGCTACTAATGCTGCTATCCATGCTACTAATGCTGCTATCCATGCTACTAATGCTGCTATCCATGCTACTAATGCTGCTATCCATGCTACTAATGCTGCTAGCCAATACGAACTCAATCATAGCCTAGTGATTAGATTGTTTGGAGCAACTATGGCTTTTGACTAAAAGAATTATATCGCGATGCTATGGTTTTTCTTGAACTCTATGAGAAATAGTTTTGTTGTTTTCTACGTCGTTGCGAGGGGACGCCAGCAGAGCCGATAGACGAGAGCAGAAAGGAGGAGAAGGTGAAAGACGAAAGAAGTAAACAAAAGAGAGAAAAGAAAGGAGAAGCGTGGAAGCGAAGCGAATAGCTGAGAGAATAGCAGAGAACCAGCGCCTGTGTACCACGTGACTTTCAAATCCTATTGAATTTGACCTTGCAAATCAAGTCGGATGCAAACGGCCTTATCCATCAGGCTTATCGTTCGAAATCCGAGGCTCGAGTCGGTTGGCCAGTCGGTCCATGTTGGCGTCGATGGCAGCCAATTACGGGTGTAAGACGGATCACGTGCCTGCACAACCTGGTCTTATGGAAACCGTGGGTGGAGGTTCTAATGCAAATATGACGTCTATAGGTGCCGAAGTATCCAAGATATTCAAAGCGTATGCTGTTTTCTTGCTGTGCATGTGTGTGGCTTCTGTTTCGACAAACTCGCCTCATAATAATATACTGTACACAAATACACAATTCGGTAGAGAGGCGGAACGTATTATCTTTAGTAGGCTATTGCGCGTATAGGTCCTTGTCAAAAATGAGTTGTTGAATTATAGGCAGAACTCGGTATGAGGCTAGAAATAGTGTGGCCTTTCTAAGAGACGCAGAAAATTGTATCTTAGAGGCCATTCTACTCAGGGACACCACGTAATCAGATAGCTTTCATAAGAGCCAAGTTTGTTATGTCGGTTTCCATGCAAGAAAGATTAAGTTCAGAGAGCCATTTACGATGCAAAGTCGGGAAGTGTTTGTGCTCCACTGGCTAGTTGTGGAATGGGGGGGGGGGAGAACAACCACATTAATAAGACAGTTCAGACAGTATTCGCAATAGTAGTTGAGACCATGATCTTGCTCTAGGTCACACTGAATGAAGCGTCTAATCTAACGCTGCGCCAATTAAACCAATGTCGTATCTTGGTTTTATCGTTTCCCATCCTTCAAGCACCGACTCACCATAGATACAGAAAGCCCTGGAGCATGACAGACAAAGCTATTTTCGTCAGTAGATGATAATTTTAAGAGTCTAATCTATCCTGCTGTAAATCATATTTTCAGTCATTCCAATCCAATCTAGAGAGCTCTGTATATGTTCTGCTATAGTAACACTCTTGCCCTCCATCCATTGATGGTCGTTTCAGAGTAAACCTTATTCCATTTTTAATAGTAATTCCTAAAAAGAACCAGTCGATAATGCAAGTGGTGAAGTCCGGAGAATCAGCAAAGCAAAATGAAAGAGATTTCAGTCCGGACATGAACGACATCGGAGAAAAAGGGCAGAATGGACCGAAACAGAGAACAGGCAATAAGAACCTATAATAGAAATGAGAACTGTTCGTGCATGCCTGCCGTTAACAATGCTTTCTTGCTAACTTTGTTCCCACCTGACATTATTCCCGCTGCTCATTTTCGAACTTGCATGATGAGTTGATGTCAATCTAATATGATCTTATCTGATCTTAGAGCTAGTCCAGGATAGTGTAGTCTAGTCTCACATAGGTCTGTTTCAGTCAATTCTAATCTAGTCTAGTCTATTCGAATCTGATCTGACCCGCTCTAATCTAGTCTAATCTAGGCCTATTTAAGTCTATTCTAGTCTATTCAAATCTAATGTAATCATCTAGAGTCTAGTCTAGTCTAACGTAGTCTAAGACTAGTCTAGTTAAGCTAGTCTAAGCAATTATAGACTAGTCTGAGCAGGTGGTACCTTGTCTAATATTATCTACATGATATAATAAAAAATGAAGGCTTAAAGGCGTCGTTTCATAATATACATGGTACTATCAGTCAGCAGCCCCTATTCAAATTGGAAAACAAAGTCTCAGATCGGAGAGGTCTGAGGGTCGAGAAGGTAGTCTATAGAGTAAAGGAGACTTGTTATATCTCATAACCAGGGCATCAAACAGTAACGCACCAAACCAAAAACGCTGATTCTGAGGTTGAGACAAGGTCAAAGGTCACACGGGTGTGACCTTTTACATTGGCACGTGCTCTTTACCACGACAGCGTCCAATATTTGGAACATGGAAACAAATAGAATAAGTTAAGCGTGACAAATAAAAATTGATCTTGACAAATAAAAATTGATCTGATGAAAAAAATTTCTATTTTCTTTCCACAGGAAACTTGCGAATGGTGCCAGCGAAAGTTGATGGTGGCGAAAAAGGTGAAGCATAAAGACAGCGACAACGACGGGATCCCAGATCACTTGGACACGGATTTCCATGGCAAAAAGCTTCCGAAAAAGGCTCCTTCCAAGCCAAGAAAACAGCAGGTGCCCGTCAACAAAAAAATAGACAAGAAGAAGGACTCGGACGGTGACGGTATACCAGATTACCTAGATAACGATGACGATAACGACGGTATCCCTGATGCAGTAGAGGAGAAAGATACGGATGGTGACGGAATTCCCGATTATTTGGATGATGATGATGACGGTGATGGCATCCCAGATGACCAAGATGATGACGACGATGGAGATGGAATTCCAGACAGCGAAGATGCTGATCATAAAGATACCGATGGAGATGGAATTCCGGATTATCTGGATGACGATGACGATAACGACGGAATACCGGATCCCATAGATGAAGATGATGATGGAGATGGTATTCCAGATCATCTGGAAAAAGATACAGATGGTGACGGAATTCCAGATTATCTGGATGACGACGATGATGGAGATGGAATTCCAGATGACCAAGATGACGACGATGACGGTGATGGAATTCCTGATAGCGAAGAAAAAGAAAATAAAGATTCAGATGGCGACGGTATTCCGGACTACTTAGATGACGATGATGATAACGATGGTATCCCAGATGACCAGGATGATGACGATGACGGTGATGGAATTCCAGACCGTGAAGAAAACAAAGACACCGATGGTGACGGTATCCCAGACTATCTTGATGACGATGACGATGGAGATGGCATCCCAGATCATGAAGATGATGACGATGATGGAGATGGTATCCCAGATCATTTGGACAAAGATACAGATGGCGATGGCATCCCTGATTATCTAGATGACGATGACGACAACGATGGCATTCCAGATGACAAAGATGATGACGATGATGGAGATGGTATTCCAGACAGCGAAGATGATGATCACAAAGATACCGATGGAGATGGAATCCCAGACTCCTTTGACAACGATGATGATAATGACGGAATCCCTGACCATTTAGATAATGATGCTGATGGAGATGGGATTCCGGATTATCTGGAGAAGGACACAGATGGCGATGGTGTTCCGGATTACTTGGATAACGACGATGATGGAGATGGCATACCAGATGATCAAGATGAAGACGATGACGGTGATGGTATTCCGGATAGCGAAGAAAAAGAAAATATAGACACGGATGGTGACGGAATTCCAGATTACCTTGACGACGATGACGATAATGACGGTATCCCTGACCATTTAGATAATGACGATGATGGAGATGGTATTCCCGACCATCTGGAAATTGACACAGACGGCGATGGTATTCCTGATTATCTGGATGACGATGATGACGGTGATGGCATTCCAGATGACCAAGATGACGACGATGATGGAGACGGAATTCCAGACAGCGAAGATGATGATCATAAAGATTCTGATGGAGATGGAATCCCAGACTCCTTTGACAACGATGATGATAATGACGGTATCCCTGACCATATAGATAATGACGATGATGGGGATGGTATTCCAGATCACTTGGAAATTGATACAGATGGTGACGGTATCCCCAATTATCTAGATGACGACGATGACGGTGATGGCATCCCAGATGACCAAGATGATGACGATGATGGAGATGGAATTCCAGACAGCGAAGATGATGATTATAAAGATACAGATGGAGATGGAATCCCAGATTACATTGACAACGATGACGATAATGATGGAATTCCTGACCATTTAGATAATGACGATGATGGAGATGGTATTCCCGACCATCTGGAAATTGACACAGACGGCGATGGTATTCCTGATTATCTGGATGACGATGATGACGGTGATGGCATTCCAGATGACCAAGATGATGACGATGATGGAGACGGAATTCCAGACAGCGAAGATGATGATCATAAAGATACAGATGGAGATGGAATCCCAGACTCCTTTGACAACGATGATGATAATGACGGAATCCCTGACCATTTAGATAATGACGCTGATGGAGATGGTATTCCCGACCATCTGGAAATTGACACAGACGGCGATGGTATTCCTGATTATCTGGATGATGATGATGACGGTGATGGCATCCCAGATGACCAAGATGATGACGATGATGGAGATGGTATTCCAGACAGCGAAGATGATGATCACAAAGATACCGATGGAGATGGAATCCCAGACTCCTTTGACCACGATGATGATAATGACGGTATCCCTGACCATTTAGATAATGACGATGATGGAGATGGTATTCCAGATCATTTAGAAATTGATACAGATGGTGACGGTATTCCTAATTATCTAGATGACGATGATGACGGTGATGGCATCCCAGATGACCAAGATGATGACGATGATGGAGATGGAATTCCAGACAGCGAAGATGATGATTATAAAGATACAGATGGAGATGGAATCCCGGACTACATTGACAACGATGACGATAATGACGGTATCCCTGACCATTTAGATATTGACGATGATGGAGATGGTATTCCAGATCACTTGGAAATTGATACAGATGGTGACGGTATTCCGAATTATCTAGATGACGATGATGACGGTGATGGCATCCCAGATGACCAAGATGATGACGATGATGGAGATGGAATACCAGACAGCGAAGATGATGATCATAAAGATACAGATGGAGATGGAATCCCAGACTCCTTTGACAACGATGATGATAATGACGGAATCCCTGACCATTTAGATAATGACGATGATGGAGATGGTATTCCCGACCATCTGGAAATTGACACAGACGGCGATGGTATTCCTGATTATCTGGATGACGATGATGACGGTGATGGCATCCCAGATGACCAAGATGATGACGATGATGGAGACGGTATTCCAGACAGCGAAGATGATGATCATAAAGATACCGATGGAGATGGAATCCCAGATTATCTGGATGACGATGATGACAATGATGGCATCCCGGATCACCTAGACGAAGATGATGATGGGGATGGTATTCCAGATCATCTGGAAAAGGATACAGATGGTGACGGAATTCCTGATTACTTAGATGACGACGATGACGGAGACGGCATTCCAGATGACAAAGATGACGACGATGACGGCGATGGAATACCAGATAGTGAAGAAAAAGAAAATATAGACACGGATGGAGATGGAATTCCAGATTATCTTGACGACGATGACGATGGCGATGGTATCCCAGATGACCAAGATGACGACGATGATGGTGATGGAATTCCAGACAGTGAAGAAAACAAAGATAGCGACGGTGATGGTATACCAGACTACCTCGATGACGATGATGATAACGATGGCATCCCAGATGACAAAGATGACGATGACGATGGAGACGGAATATCTGACGCCGACGAAACCAAGGATACAGATGGTGACGGTATTCCTGATTATCTGGATGACGATGACGATAATGATGGCATTCCAGATGATGAAGATGATGACGATGATGGTGATGGCATCCCGGACAGAGAAGAAAACAAGGATTCAGACGGCGACGGAATTCCGGATTATCTGGATGACGATGACGATAACGACGGTATACCGGATAGCAAGGACAAAGATGACGACGGCGACGGTATTTCGGATGAAGACGAGAAAGACAGCGATGGAGATGGCATCCCGGATATCTTAGATGACGACGATGATAACGACGGAATTCCGGATAACCTCGACGATGACCGCGACGGCGATGGAATCGTTGACGTGGAACCGGAACTGGATTCGGACGGAGACGGAATCCCGGACAGTCTTGACACGGATGATGACAACGACGGCGTGTCCGACGAGGATGAGTTTGATCCGACAAGGGACAGCGATGGAGACGGGGTGCCAGATATCTTGGACGATGACGATGACAACGATGGCATTCCGGATCACCTGGATACGGACTCGGATGGCGATGGTATCCCGAACGAGGATGAAGCCAACTACGAAGAAGAGTCGACGACCACTTCGACTCTGCGGGAGTCCAAGTACGAACAAGTTGAAGAGGAGGAAGACCTCGACCTCTGGGACTTTATGACGTCCTGGATTTTCGAAGGCGGCGAAAAGGAGGCTGGTCGTAAGTCGGGCGGAGATAGTGATGATGATGACAGTGAGAGCAGCGACGATGACGATGATGACGATAGGAAGGGCTTTATCAGCTACATCACAGGATTTTTCTCGTCCGATGAGAAGGAGAAGAAGGAGGATTGATCAGTCCCGTACCTTACCCTCATGAAACAAAAAAAAAACGAAAACGCCCTGGACAAAAATGTTTATAGAACTTCTTCCGCCTTCGATCTTTTCAAGTTCGAAGGTTCTCGAAGCCCATCTTCTCCCGCGGCTGGTGCCAGTCTTTCAGAACAAGTTGGGTTCTTTTGTTTTTACAGTGATTATTCTTGACATATTTCGCGGGTTTCACCTGGGCTTGTGCAGTATGGGGGAATGGTAGCATCATCCCTGCTAGGAAATAACTCATGCTTATGAGATGGCGAAGGCATTGCGAGGTATTTGTGAGGCACTGACCCAGATACCAAGGCAAATCAATTGCGAAAATCTGACTATTGTCAACAGATAGCGCTTAGCACAACGCAGAATGGCCAGTGGCGTAACTAATTTTCTCGCCCTTCCCAGATAACTCAGCTAGGCCCTCTGGGGCCTGTTCGAAAGTTATCAGGGTCAGCTCGGTTTAAGATCCTGGCCTGCCAGACCTCGCAGTTGCGGGCCTTGGTGATGCTACTGAAAGTTGCACAGTTGTTAAGTTAGCGAGTTCATATCCCTATATAAAGAGTTCTACCTAAACATGTCAGTGTCCTCGCTTTAGAGTTGTCGAAATTTCGAAATATGTTGTGATAAAATCTTAGCCAACTTATTTTTTTATTTATTCAGTGTTTTATTTAAAATTAAAATGAGTAACGTCAGAAATTCTTGAACTGTTTGTTAAACAGCTTTATTTTAATTTATTTATTTGCATTTGTACCTTGCCGTCCTACTTGCTGTGATTTGGTAATTACAATGGCTTGTAATAGATCAGAAGCCGAAGTAATTGCAACGAAGTGCGATACAACAATATGTATATACAGTGAAAAACTTACCTGAATTTGTTTGCCTCTGTGCGTGTGTCTCTGTGACTGCCTCTGCCCTTCTCTTAGTTCAAAGGTCGGTCTGTAGGCCTATAGGCGTAGACCGACTATATTTCGCCATTCTGATATCAGACGCCGATTACACAGTGAGTGGAAAAAACGACCCCATAGAATTATTCCAATAACCGATAGCAAGCATAATCCAAACTAGAAGAATTTTTATTTAAGTAATAATAGATTTAAATCAACTATTCTGTGATTTATGTTAAAATTGTTTTCCTTCAGCCTCGACACAGGCGTCAAAGCGCGCATGCCACTGACTTGTAACAGAATCGATTAACAGTTGATCGCCATTTTTGTCGGATATCTTTACAAATGACGTCAATGGGACTTTACTCTTAGCATTAACTGTTTTGTGTTTAAAGTTTATTTGTTATTACAGTGGCGATTAAAACATTTTTAGTTTTATCGAAATTTTTAAATACTTAGTTCAGTGTTAAAGCAATCCACGATGGTTAATTTAGCAATACAAATAATTCCGCTCACAATTGTTAGCATCATTAGCCCCGTTTTTCAGTCCCTGAAACAGTCTGCCTTGTGGTTTCCATGCTCAACCGTCATATCAACAAATACTGCACTCGATCAATGGACACTATGACTCGTTGTGCCTCGTACCAGTACAATGCTGGGTTCTAGAGCGTTCTCGGTTGCTAGTCCACGGCTTTGGAGTTCCCTGCCAACTTTTTTTCGTTCCGTCAGTTCTATGAAGTCATTCAGGTCTAAACGTAAAACTCATCTGTTTCAGCTTGCTTACTCACCGTTGCATAACTTCGGGTTCCTCTGACCTATAGGAATTCGACATAGCTTCTGCTGTGGATTATGAGTTTGATTACGATTTCACTTGAAGCGACCATCGATTGATGCCTCGGGCATTTGATAACGGCGCTATAAAAGTCATTAGATTAGATTAGATTGGACAAACAAGACTTAACTCTGCTTTTTCCTGCCATCGTTTGCGTCTTTCTGTTCATAATTGGATGAAAAAGATGGATTTTACATTCTGAAATTGCTCACTGGCTTCGATTTGCTATCTAAATGTTCAACAAAGACTGACTTAGTTTGGCACTGAAACCTAGAGAACAGGAAAGCATTTGCAGATGATGATGATGATGATGATGATGATGATGATGATGCTTATGATGATGGTTGCCACTACCCCAGGTAGTGATGAGGTTTGAATCCAACCCATCATAATGATGATGATGATGATTATGGTTGCCACTACCCCAGGTAGTGATGGGGTTTGAATCCAACCCATCATAATGATGATGATGATGATTATGGTTGAAACTACCCCAGGTAGTGATGGGACTTGAAGCCAACCCATCCTAGATAATGATCGCCCTAGGCTGCTAACCTAGACTAAGCCTGAATACCATTATTTGGCCTACTCTTTTTCTTTTTCAAGAATTTCATGACTTTTTCAAAACCATTTTGAACTTTTCCATTAATTCTCCAGTTTTATTATCTTTGTAAAGTTTTTCAACGAATTATAAGGACTTTTTAGTAGGCAATGTTGCCCAAACCGATTTAAAGCAAATTCAATGGCATATTTCCCTAAATCAACTGCATGAGGTCATGTCGTATTACTCTGGCATAAAGTCAAAACTCGACAACATTAAATGACAAGCTGGGACAGTTTTGTCTCTCGTTTTCGAATTTATTTGATAACAACAAACTGACAGACAGACATAACTAGCTGTCTAAGAATGTCTAAATCTCAAGAAACAAATTTCTAACATATCAAAAAGAAACGATGTCAAAAGAAATAACGATGTCAAAAGAAATAACGATGTCAAAAGAAATAACGATGGCTTTCGTACAGTACAGGATCTTCCGACTGACGTATTGCCTAGTCTATATCAATGCAGACTCTCCAGTCATGTGGTTGTAGTAAGCGGACTAGAGAGAAAGCTTCGAATTCAGAACAGCAGTCACGGCAGCTGTGATCTCCTATCAAATCAAAGATCAACTACATTTGAAACGATGAAAAAATTAGTAACTAATCTACTCTAATTTAATCTAATAACTTCTGTAGCGCCGTTATAATAATGCACACGGCATCCCTCCATCTATCTGATCCAGACCCGGCATTCTCCTACGTTTCATATATATATATATTATATATATATGTCTGGCCAGTTATGTAGCGCCATAAGGTGTTCACTCATCATTTTGTGGAACTGTAGCTTGCTGTTAACCAGCTTAGCCTGACGACAAAGAACGACTGATTGTATTTCCCTGAATCTAACTCTCAACGTATGGGTCGATGCTATTATTGTTCCTTTTGCGCCGCATTTCAACAATACAAGGTCGTGTCTTTTCAGTGGTTGGGCCATCTACCGGAAGTAGCCTTCCTCTGGGTCTGCGTATCCTTCTTTCTGACCAGGCACGCTACGTGTAGGCCTTCCTTTCACCTACTCTTGAAAACCGATTTTCGCCGGGGCTGGACTGATCTGAGAGAGTCTCTGAGTAGGTATTCTGAAAGGGCGCTATGCAAATGAATGAACGAACGAACGAAAGAATTAACGAATAAATGAATGAATGAATGAATAAATGAATGAATGAAAAAATGAATGAATGAATGAATGAATGAACGAATGAATGAAAAATGAATGAATGAATGAATGAATGAGATTTACTTTTCATTTGGGCCAATAAACGGATGAGTGGGAAGGTCGGCATTGTATTCCTCATCGTGTAAATCGTACCTCTGTCGTACATGCGGACTAAAGGATGACATCATGCCAGTGGCCGTTCGACCAAGCTGACAGGTGTGATACCTGCCAATCAAAGATAAAAGACACACCTGGGCGGCTTACAATCGGCCCACCACAATTTATTCATGCGTTTCTGAATGACAGCTGGCAGAAAAACAGCATGTCAAGTTCAATCTGGGTCACAACGGAGGCAAAGTCCACAATGGACTTAACCGAAGATTCATTCACCTTAAATTGTTTACTCAAACGTAGCCTGACTTCTGATTTGTCTGACCTGCCAGATATTGACCAGATTTCTCTAGTCATTCGATTAGAACAGATTAGATTAGATCAGATAAGATTAGATTAGACTGAAATTCCTACTCGACATGAAGCTCAGTTTATCTGTCTGAATAATGACCTTCTGTTCCCCTTAAACCTCGTGGTAATCTCCTATCCAGTCTCCATTCCCAGCAGGATTTCCCAACACCAGTTTGGAGGCCATTTATCCCCTTTCCAGTGCTAGCAGAAAGCCTTGGTCTAAGAAACGAAATAAATTATTTACAAGTATATTTATAAATTTACAAATATATCCTACTGGTTTATACATTACTTTCAGTCATTTTCCAGTTCGTTTAGTAAATTGAATGAGTTTCAACTTCAGTAACCTTGCAGTTTGATGAACTTCATAAACCTATCGATAATAATCGGTTCTTGTGAAACTCTCAGGCGCTTTACAGAAATTCAGACTTCCGAGAGTTTTGCAGTTACGGCAACACAGATGCAGTATCCTTAATCATATTATCTACCAGTTAGCTTCTAGGATGGCATCCCTGACGGTTGGGTCGTTGAGGATGTAGCTTTCGAGGCGACCAAAGGAAACCAGCTCATCTTGAGTGAGATTCTTGAATCGGACACAGGCGAGAACTTTCCCAGCCAACGGAACCCGCTCTTCGCGGTCCTCATTGATCCAGCGAATGGCTGCTTGCGCTACATCAATCTCTGACTTCAGAATGAGGTCATCATCGGAAAGCAGACGACAGATGCAGTCGAGGTTCATCTGGAGGAATTGCTTCGTCCGGATGATCGCCTTGAAGTGACAGGCGATTCTGTGCCACTGTGGAGTCAGCAAACATCGACACACTCTTAGAATCGTGTGGTAAACAGCAGGAACGTCTATTTATTTTTTGCCTGTTGTATTTTATTGTATCTTATTGTGTCACAAAATGCGCTGTATTCTAAGACCTTACCTGTTGAGAGGTACACTGTAATGACCGGTTGGAATTAAGGATGGGCCTATGGTTGATGATGATGATGATGATGATGATGATGATATGCACGGCGAACTAAAGGAGGCCGACTGTACAGAGAGTCTTAAGTCAGTCGCAGGGTGACAGAACGAGTTGAAGTATCCGGGGAATTCGAAGGAGTTTCGGTCTGATGGATTGGAGAAGAGAGACCGTGACTGAAGTGGAGGAAGATGGAGAAACGGAATAGCCTGTAACTTCCCTAGTCTTCTTCTTTTTCGACAGTGTAGATATATGTATATATGTGTAAATATACGCTTGTCTGCTAACAATAGAGATGTATATATATATATATATATATATATATAAAGTGGGTGTCAATGTTAAGCTTGTTTAAGAGTACGCGGTTTCGAGTGTTTAGATAATTTTTTGTCTTAAGAGGCGTAGTTGTTATATTAGTAACGGTACAGGTAACATTGAGAAACTTATATATATATATGGCTATATATATATATAAATATATATTAACGTATCTACCTACACAACTATACAGTTTTGTATAGTTGTGTAGGTAGATACGTTGGCGTATGTCAGATGTTTATATCTGAGGTTTTTAAGTCATGCTATGGATACTCGAAATAGTTCAATGTTTGTCTGAAATAGCTGACTTTGTGCGTTGGTTGACAGGCAGTTTTTGCAACCTATGAAGGCCCATCTGTTATATGTGTTCTTAGAGGTGATCATATGTGTGAATTTAGCCAGGTACTGGAGGAATCCTGGATGTCAGCAGGAGAATGGAGAACATTGGACTGGTTAACAAGTGACATGGGACCATTGCCGAACTTGTGGCGGCTATGGATGAAAACCTAACCCATTCAAGTCCCTTTAGAGTGGTTCCTCCTGGTGGTGGAGAGAGAAGAGAAACGGAGCTGGGATAATGTTGGATGCGAGGCTCTTCCACTGCGTCCGTATTATTGTGCTTTGCAACTTTATGATGGCTTGTTTCGGTGTCTTTTCTGTGTTGTATAGGACTGTATGATGGCCTCTGTTAATTAATTATGACCAAGGAAGCGTCTTTGTAAATTCTAAGTTGTAAATAGAACTGAATTTGCGACAATTGTACTGTGTCTTGTGTATTTTACTGTATTGTATTTACAATGCATTGTGATTTAGTGCATTGCATTCTGCTGCTTTGCATTATCCTATCAAATTGTAATTGTATTGTACTCTACTGTATTGTAATTGTAATTGTAATTTGAGATTTATAAAGCGCCTCTTAGAGCATAAACTCAACAGAGGTGCTTCCGACCCGAAAAAGTAAAATCACTGTTGAACAGTACAATGTCAAGATAAAAATACAACTTAATCTAATCTAATCTCTTGACTTCTATGGGGCCGTTAACATAATGCACTAGGCATCAATCGATGGTCGCTTCAAGGGAGACCATAGTCAGAAATCGAATGCGTTGGAAAAATATAGTCCAAAAGTTTTGGGGAAACCAGAAGAAGCCAGGAAGCAGTGGATGAGTAAGTTGAAGCAGATTAGTAGCAATGTCAGCACTCGATGTCAGTCCCCAAATCAGTTAAGCCTTAAATGTAATTGATCAATTCATTTAACCTCCAAACCAGTTAGTTAAACCGTCTCGAACAAGAGACGTCAGTCAGAAAAGAAAGAACTTTAGTTATCGCCAACTACAAACTCACCAGTTTGTCGATAAGCTCAGAATCGGCCATTGTGCCTTGCTCATAGACTGAGATCATGACCTCGAGCAGTTCCTGCGGATGAAGCGCATTCAGTTTCTTGATGCAGTTCTTTTCCAGCTGCGGCAGTTCAAGTTTACTGGCGCCCATGAGGACATCCAACAAGAAACTCTGGTGCAGCGCAATCTCTGCAGGTAAAATTCCACACATCTGTCAGGTTAATTACATTCTTATGGGAATACCTGTCGTTTACCTGTGCATTGATTGACATAAGCTTAGTGTCATTTTCTTTCAGCCAATGCAGTTCAATTCTTACTTGCTTTCTATTCTGATCCCATGGTCAATCCTTCGCCTACCTGCCGTCCCTTACCAGTGTCCCTACCCATGATTTTCCACCTGAATTCCGCAAATTCTCCATTTATCCACTCCAACTGTTGCTCAGCCACTATCCTCTACCTCAAGCCCTCTGTTTTTATGCTCTTAAGGCTTTTCATTCAAAATTAAGTCCTCGTCCTTCAAGAAATGTTACTCTGAATCGCGAATTGCGCCGTCTTCCCATTTCTCTCAAAACAACCCACCCTATCATCTCATCCGTCTCCTTCCCTCTCTTGTGCTCTGGCAACTAGATCTCGTTCCTCGAACAGAAGAGGCCTATATCTGGAAAACCATTCTGTCTTGAGGCAGCGCTCATAAATAAGATGGCGCCCTGCCCTTAGCTCTCAAGTAAAGCTTTAGAAATGACCATTACGATTGCCTTGTCCTTGCCCTGCCCTTGTCTCATCCTTGTCTCGTCCTTGTCTCGTCCTTGTCTCGTCCTTGTCTCGTCCTTACCTCGTCCTTGTCTCGTCCTTGCCTTGTCCTTTCCAAGATAATGTAATTAATGTTCTGTAAAGACGCTACAAAAATCGACCTCTTATACTTACGGCCAGTGTATATGTATTCAAGGATCTTCTTGAGGATGACAGGCGAGATGTCGTTGACCTCTATGACCTCTGTGGGTCTGGGGGAAAATGGACCACAGAAGGAAGCAGAGGAGGTGAGACCCTGGGTGAAGACGCTGGCAAAGTAGCGACTGTGACAGGCGAGTACCGACCGATGGGCATCAAAACACTCCGTCCCCGCCTTCAGTATCACATCCGTCAGCTGGTCTTGTTGATACCTGTTCAACCACATAACTAATCTGACTGTTACCTGTTCAATCACACAACTGGTTCTAGGAATAATAACTAACAGGCAATACCTGATAACTCAAATAATTTTAGGTTACCCCTATTAAGCCAATCAACTAATCTTGCCGATGTTTGTTCAAATAAACACGAGGTTATACCTGTTCAACCAAATAACTAGTCTGACTGTTACCTGTTCAATCACACAACTGGTTCTGGGAATAATAACTAACAGGCAATACCTGATAACTCAAATAATCTTACGTTACCCCTATTAAATTAAGCCAATCAACTAATCTTGCCGATGTTTGTTCAACTAAACACGAGGTGATATCTGTTCAACCCAAACAACTATTCTTTCAATCAATCAACTGTTTATGCTGATACCTTTTCAACCAACCAACTCTAGATTATACGATTTCATTAAAACTACCCGATGTGATTTCGTTTAATCGCATGACTTGTTGTGATACTTAACACAAATGGTGTACGGTTTGGACAAATTTTTATTCTATGTCAAAATATATTTCTTTGTTTATGCATATACAACGCTACAATTTTCAAAGCAACAGAAGGATTATAATAAATCCAGAGATCGATAAAGACAGAGCCAGGTCCAGAAGCAGTAGATACTGAGACAAAGTCAGAAATGCTCTTACAGAGAGACAGATACAAAGACAGAATAGACAGAGACAGACAGACAGACAGACAGATACACAGACAGAATAGACAGATACACAGACAGAATAGACAGATACACAGACAGACACAATAGACAGGCAGAAAGACAGAGAGACAAATACACAGACAGATAGACACACAGACAAATACACAGACAGAATAGACAGACAGACAGACAGACGCTGCTCTTACAGAGAGTAGACATAGTGGCCATATTTGACGAGATGGGAGCTGGAGGGATCCGGTTCAAGTCTGTCCGTCTGCTGGACCCGATCGCATGTCGACCGCAGCGGAAAATGCGGAGCCAACGAGGGAGCAGAAGAAACGTGCAAAGGAGGGATCGACGATGGACTCTGATAGGCAGAAGGAGGATTCAGAGGATGACGATGATGCGGAGGAGAGCGACTGGGAATCGATGCAGAGCAGGTCACCTGGTGGTGATGATGAAAATCGCCTGTGTCTACAACATTCCAGAAAGCTCATTTGTAAACTCGTGTTATTCCGATTGATGGATGAATGAATTTACTTACATAAATAATCTGATCTGATGACTTCTACTGAGCCGTTATTATAATGAACAAGTGATCAATCGATGGTCGCTTCAAGCGAAACCGTAGTCAAAAATCGTAATAAGTTAGAAAGCCGGGTTGAAAACTAATGGGTCGGGGAAGCCAAAGGACAGGCTAGGACGAGTAAGCAACTCCAACCCCAAACACCACCCCCCGTAGCTACCACGCTGTCTCTCCGTCAGACTTTTGGATCTTGACCTGGAACCGGACCCTTTTGCCTTCAATTTTGTTTTAACTGAGCGCCTGTGAATAAGCTGGTCCCCGCGGCGCGGCTTTCGTTGGGCGCTGTAGAAATCTCGGAATTACCATTACGATTACGAAGATAAGAGAGGTGAACTCTGATCTGAAATACATTAACGAGATGCCAGGACACATGGCACTACCGAGCAGTGAATTTCAAATATTTGGACCTTCCCGAGAGCCCAACACGGTCCTGGTGCGAGCCACAGGTATCAAATTGCCCGTTGATCGAATGCAACATTTTCTTGAAGAGGAATGAGCAGATAGGTCGAGCCTATTCTGAGCTGTGACAATAGACCTCATGCCGACAGAGAGTGACAAATGGTCGGAGTCACAGGTTCGTTGAAAGACACGAAGCGTAAAAATTAACTAACGTGAATAATACAATCGAGGACAACTTTTACATGTTTTTGTTTGGGTGCTTGAGTCTGTTGTCTTCACTTCCGTGTGCGTGACCTTCGGGGTTTCAGCCGTCGCTGCTACCAACAGATTGTCTTCCTCCGTCACGACGTCCGTCTGAGTCCCCGAAGTCGTCCGCTGTGGGACGTCATTGACTTTGTTGATGACGTCATTTTTAGTCGTCTGCAGAGGAGCATCATCAATTCTGCTGGTGACGTCATTCTGTGGGGAGACTGAGAAGGGCATTTTGGGAAGTTGTGGATGGATCTGTGGTGGAGGGAGAGGGAGTTGAGGAGCCTCGGGAAGCGGCTGAGTAATAGTTGTTTCGTTGGATGACGTCAGAGGAATTCGCTTACAAGATTGAGCCCTGCGTCTCGTCCGTTTCGTTCGACCGCCGGCGCCGCCCCGTGAAGCGCTGCTCTTGACCCTTTGGGTGGGGCCAGGGCGCTGGAGCTTCAAAGGAGCGACGTCAACGTCGATGATCTCGTACTTTCCGTCGGGGAAGGCGATCGCTTTGGCCGTGATTTCAACGAACTCCGTCGATCCCCGGTCATCGAGGTACTCAACGGAGTGCGAGTCGTTCGCTGATTTTGCCTCCAGTTCTGCCATCCTCGTCGATTCCTCTTCTTTCAGCCTCATTGACTGCTCTTGTACCATCCTCATGTCTTCGGCTTTTGTCATCCTCATTGCCTCTTCTTCTCTATCCATGCCAACCGCTTTCGGATAATCTGCTCCTCCGTTTGCGCCCTGGTGCCGTTGCTCTTCGAATCGTTCGTAAGTCTCTGAGCTTCTTGTAGGAGTGGTTTCTTCGTAGTACAAGTCAGGCCTTTGCCATTGCCACTCCTGCGGATCATAGGCTGGATTGTGAGTCATTCTCCTCTCGTCCTGCGGATCATAGACTGGATTGTGAGTCATCCTTCTATCGTAGTAGGGCTGGACATCATTCTCTTCTGGAGCATCTGCCCACTCATTGTCTTCCTTGTATATCCATTTTTCCGGTTCCTGTGGCATCCGCGTCATGTCCTCAACACAGCTGCTGAGCACCAAATCCGGACTCTTGTCCGAGACTGATTCCTCTTCGCTGTCAACGTATTCAGCCGAGGAACTTACTTCCTGTCCAGAAACATGAACATCCGGGTTCAACAGATAGTTGTTTGCGTTCTTGTTGCTTCGGTTGTACTCAGAGCCTTCCTCAGGAGCGACCTGGATTATAGCCGGGACCCTGGATGGTAGATCGGGTGCTTCTGTCACCAGCTGGACCACTGGATGATGCCTCTCCCTCTTCCGGATGGTTCTCTTCGGTCGTGGGTTACGGTTCGATGATTCTGACGACGATGATCGCACTTTGAGACCTCTTCTCAGTCCCGGAAGTAGACGCGGCGACGACGAATCGCTGTTGTCTTCGTAATCATAGTCGTCGTAATCATAAGAGTAGTCGTAGTCGTCATCGTCATCATTGTCACTATCGTCGTCGTCGGATTCGTCATCATATTCGCTGCTGTCCTCTGTAGTCAAGTATTTCTTTGTTTTGCGACGCTTTTTCCTCCTACCGTCTTTCTTATCATCCTTGTCGTCGTCGTTAGATTCAGAGGATGAACCCGATGATGAAGCTGTAGAACCTGACGTAGTGGAAGTCTTTGTAGTGGGACTGGATGTAGTTGTTGCTGCAGTCGCGTCTTCATCATTTGACGAGTGCAGTCGGAACAGTAAATAGCCTTTTCCCGGACCGCCATCTTTCCCTCCAACACCTTCTGCTGTCTCTTCCTCTACCCCTTCCTTCCCTGTTTCCGCCCCCTTTCGGCTGAGAACGAATAATTCTGGTCCGGCGTTTTTCACATCACTTTTGGAGATCTTCGACAGCCGCTTGGCAAGCGACTGAACCGTTGCCGTGCTGACAGCGTTTATTGGAAACTTGGGGATCGCCTTGTCAAGCTTCGCTGTTCGAGTGGAGGTTTTCAAGGCTCGGCTGAGTTCAGACAGCGATTTAGTGAAGGCTGGTCCATTTCCGCAGTCCACATCCGATACTTTCCTAGCAGTCATTCTCGGTGAAGACTTCAGGAATTCCAACGCTGACTCCACTCGTACAAGTTTCTTACCGTTTATCAACATCTCCGCTATTTCCGATTTCCTCGAGGCAACTGCGGGGTCCCTGATTGTCCCCGACTTTATAAGTGGTATATCGCAATTGCTAGCGGATCCCGTCTTGTCCAAACCTTCTAACTGCCTGGCAGTTTCAGACTCTTCGCTTGAATAAAAAATCTGGGCTGTTCCGCTTTTCCCTAAAGTTCCTGATTCACTGACAATGCCGGACTCTTTGAATGTTCCGGGAGTATGATCTATTCCGGTCTTTTCCGTACTTTCTGAGTTCCAGACGGTTCCAGGAGTAAAGCTTGTTCTATAAATCTTTGAACCTTCCAAGTCACTGGCTTGTCCTCGTTCAGCAGCTGTTTCGGACTCCCATGATGTTTTTCCCATGGCTTGTTCCGCTGCATTTCCCATGGCTTGTTCTGCTGCATTTCCCATGGCTTGTTCTGCTGCATTTCCCATGGCTTGTTCCGCTGCATTTCCCATGGCTTGTTCCGCTGCATTTCCCATGGCTTGTTCCGCTGCATTTCCCATGGCTTGTTCCGCTGCATTTCCCATGGGTAGTAAAATGCCGGACATGACGGCTTCAGGTACAGGGAAATACTCTGTGGGTGGAATCACACACAATAAGCGTTGCTATCAGAGAGGTGTAACGAAACTGTACCTTACTTTACCATCTTCGATTGAACTAGTTCTCACTAAAGAACACAAGACCCCATTTAAACTAACCCATGGTAAACTATCCCGACTAAAGTGCTCCTAACTAAACTGCCCTAAATTAAACAGCTCCTAAATAAATTGTGGTGTGGCACGTTGGTCTATTCGGTAGAGCGCCTGGTCTGTGATCTAACGGTTGCGGGTTTGAGCCTGTCGAGCGGATTCCGAGTAACAACCCGGAAAATTTTTGTGCACACGTTTCTCCGTCACAAAACAGCTTTGGTGTCGGCGTAAGCTGGGAAGTACTCGGCAGTGCGCAGACCTTGTGTCCGAGATCTTGGGATTTGTCCAATGCCGGTGACCCGCAACAGAGTCTCCCCCTCTAAAAATCTCCCCCCGGCGAATCTGTTCTAGAATAAATTGTCCCCACGGAGACGATATTCTAAAACAAAGTCTCCGGGAGGGAGAAATTATTCCATCCCCCTTTGAAATAAACTCTCCCGGGAGACTTTATTCTTCTACTATATACAGTCACATTTCTGTTTAAAACTAGTTTTTAAAAGCTTAAAAACAAAACGCAGTAAAACAAAATATATCAAAGTCAAGAGATAATGTTTGCAGATTTTAGTTCCTGGTCCAGATGTTCACAGTTATCTCCATTTTTGGCGCTCTCGTTTTCGAATTGGTACAGTTGGAAACAACATAGTCTGCCTTCCCATTTCGTCACCCAAATGTTGACTGATTAGTCGGTAGACAGCATCCATCAGCTTGTCGTTTAACCACTCGCCAGAAAGTAGAATATATCGGTCAACATCGTGCAAATTCAACTTCTTAACCCACGATGCTGTTATAGCAGCTAGCGAATTGTCGAACAGAACGAGTTTCGCATAAGTTTCAAAGTTTGCAGCAAATTTTCTTTTCTTTGAATGCAGGGTTTTCTCTCCTGTTGATGGCGTACCATTTAGCAAAATAGAAGGTGATCTCTCATCTATTTTATCTCAATTACGAGACTTAATCAGTGTATTTACTTCAAACCATCTTTTTAACTTCATCTTCTGGCCTTGTTTAAAGAATCACAGTGAAGCCAGAGCTAACCGGTATCAGGAAGCCAGTACTAATGAATTGAAAAGGGGATTATCTATAAAAGATTTATTCTGTAGTCAGGGCTATCTGGATTTACGTTATGTAATTAATATGCATTGGCTCTGAAAGAAGATTTAATTAGTTACAGTCATTTCCTTTACAGTGTAATTCTTTATAGTACACAAAGACCTTTCTTTGTTATGCAAAGATGTATTTAACCTCTCCGCAGCGTTCCAATACCGCCAGCGCGCTCCATAGCCTAGTAGTGTTATTGTATATTAACTGGGCAAATGCTACAAAGCATTTTTCATATCCAGGTGAATGAACACAACATTACAGAAGCCATTTATTTCAATACTGTATATATTAAATCCGATTTAATATGAACTGAAAATTGCAGGGGGGGGGCGGTTTTAAACGGGGGCGAGTTTGTATTGTAGATGGGGGAGATTCCATTTCAATGGGGGAGACTTTGTTTCGTGACACCGGCTCAAGGGTCGAAGAGCGGAAAATGAGCGCCCCCTTGCGTTCCGCTATGGGACATGGGATCCTTACTCTAATTTACTTCAATAAATTTACTTAATTAAAAATTACCTTAATTAAAGTATCCCTAGTTAAACTGATTGTAAAGATTCCCATCAGGCCTCTGGAGACGGTAACGATATAGCGTATTGTACCGTCACAGAGAATTCACTCTTTTCTAGAATCAGGTTACCTAGTTCACTATTTTGTGGTCCAAATTATGATCGGTTTGAGGCAGTTTTTCACAACAAGCACAATTCAAATATGAACAAACTCGACATTCTTCCTCAACTCTAACATCGTGTATCAAAAGTGCTCGAAGTTACAGCCAAACACGAAACTATGATCGGAAAGAATGGTCTGAGACGCCGGGCTGCTTAAGGTAAGATGGAGCACATCCTGCAATACAATTACGCATAAGCAGTAAGATCTTAAACTCGATGTGTTTTGCACAGGTAACCAGTGCAGTTCCTGCGACATGAAGCTGGATATAAGCCCAAACCTAGCAATAGTAAATAAAAGAGGATATGAGATTCGCCAAATTGTTTGTTAAAATATAGATCTGAATAAATCAAGGTGAAAAATTCGATACATCCCTTGATGAACGCTGACTAGCATCTTACATCTAGCAGTTTTTGAATTTGAGCTAATTTAAGAACGTGATTATCAGCCAATTTAACTACAACAACTTAAACCAAACAACACGTAGCTCAGCTTTCGCCAGACTAACAGAGACAGAGAGAGAGACAGAGAGAGACAGAGAGAGAGACAGAGAGAGAGACAGAGAGACAGAGAGAGACAGAGTCCATTTTAATGGGCACCCCGTCATGTTAGGTCCCCGTGTACGGACCATGCTACTCTGAGATATTTTCCCGAATACAATCGGTATTTGAGCCGGCATCCTCTTGCACAGAGGCGACGAGACGTACGCGCTTACCGCAGTAGCTAAAAAGACGAGGTAAACCTACCTGCGGGATTGTAGTCGAAACCCTGCTGCATTAGACTCAAATAATAATAGAAGTAAGGATCGCTCTGCTTGTTAAGTTTCCCATCACTGATCCGATACATTTGGTTGAATTCATCCCAGACATACTCGGGTCCTGCGACTGGTTCGCCTGATGGCCCGCAGACCCCCTCCTCCGAATAGTTCATGCTTTTGACAAGAACAAGACCTAAATTACCGATTCGATGTAAACTTAATCAATCGATTATTTAAACTGTTTAATTAAGGATCGGCAGTTCGTATTCTACCGTTCGTATTCTAACGGTCGGTGACGTCATTGTCACGTCATCGTTTGTTTTATGTCGATGATGCAAATGACGTTGCAGTATTTGAAATATAATATGCAGATATGAACGCAGCTGAAGTAGGCGTTCAATCGAGCAGATTGCCATTTGAAGGCGGAGTCAGGATAATCGTAATCTCGAGATTTCTACAGCGCCTAACGAAAGCTAAGTCGAGGGAACCAGCTTATTCACAGGCGCTCAGTCAAAACAAAATCGATAGGCAAAAGGGTTCGGTTCCAGGTCAAGATCCAGGAGTCAGGCAGTCTGACAGTCGGACGGCTGCGGTGGATTGTGTTTAGATTCAGAGTTAATTAGAATAGGATTTACAACCTCGTCAGACTGTCTGTCTGTTAGACTGTCTGTCTGCCATTGTGTGGCTTCCTGAGTGTCTGTGTTTCGTGTCTGCTGTTATATATATCTCGAGTGAGTACTGCACTTGGCAGCAGATCTTTTCTGTTGTTGGTCGAGAGTCTTGGAATGCACTGCTCAATCTGTTCTCTCCTCTGTGTCCTTGATGTCTGTCGCTTCTCGGCTTTTGACGTTTTTTAGCTTATCCTCCTTAGGCTACGGTTTTTGTCTCGTTCGACTGACCTTCGGAATTGACCACATTGGGACTCTGTATTGAAGTGTCTTCGACTGATGCTTAGTGCATTATTATTATGGCGCTATAGAAGTTCTTAAATATTGTCTGTCGGTCGGTCGGTCAGTATATGCGAATGTAATTCGCCTAAATGAATCAGCGCCACATAAAAGCTACGCCAGAGAGACTACCTTATATATAAACTGGCGCTTAGTCAAGATAAGATGAAAAATGAGATGACATGAATAGGAAATGAATGAGATGAGATGAGCCGAGGCAAGGTAAGGTAAGATAAGGTGATCCTATGACGAGCTAATTTCAAAATGAGCACAAAGCATAAATAACGGCCATTTCCGCCGCCGGACCAAAAGAGAATATGTCCAGAGACCAAAATAATAAAAATGTCGGCTATATATATAATTATGTATATGTCCGATGTTTTATATATATATATATATATATATATATATATATATAATTATATATATGTCCGATGTTTTATATATATATATATATATATATATATATATATATATATATATATATATATGTATATGTATATATATTAATATTATGTGAATACTTCTTTGCATCAACATCGCAGCATCTTTGTCCGTATAAATGATCAAGTCAGCAGCTGAACTGCAGAGACTACAGTCAGTGAGAAAGCCTCGAGTAGCGACTCGAGCGGGATCTTCAGTCAAGCTCTATCCCGGGATGTCCAACCTTTTGGGGTGAAGGGTCACGCTGTCATTTTTCTGTTGTTTAAACCTTTATTACATTGAACGCTGATATACTGCATGTCGTGCATTAGACGAGGCGTATCAGAGATACAAACAGATAGACAGGCAGACAGACAAACAGATATACAGACACACACAGAGACATAGACAGGCAGACAGAGGCGCGTTTAGCCTCTATATGAAACGCACTTCAACTTCCTTCACTGAGTCATATCAACATATACAGTAAAACTTCGTTGTATCGAAATTCAATGGACCATTGTCAGTGATTCGATATACCCGAGTTTCGAAATAAGCGGGATGTTCACGTCAAGCTCTAACTCAGGGAGTCCAACCCTTTTGGGTGAAGGGCCACATTGTCATTTTTCTAAGACTTCGAGAACCGAAGACAGAATTTCGTCAATGAAATCAAAACAACGTAACGCATACTAACGAACAATAATTTTATTTGCCTACCTTAAGATGAGATACCACATATTCACATTTTTTGCTGATATTTTTGCTTAAACAAGTACTCAAGTTAACAGTTCACAGCTCATAGTTCGAAATAAGCGAAACTTCAATATATGCAAGTTTGTTAAAGCAGAATTATCTTTGATTGTGTTTGCAGCGGTTGTGGCCTGGACGTCAACTGTTATTCGACATAACAGGAAGTTCGAAATACTGAAGTTCGATATATACGGAAGTTACACTGTACATATATGAATTCTCTTTACGTGCATAGATGCACGTAAAATATATATGTATATGCATACCAACCAATTTATGTTGGACATTCTATATGCAATAACCATTTCACGTAGGACTGACATCTATATATATACTCGTTAAAGATACACTTGAATATAAAATACACATGAATATGCATTAGCCATTGTGTAGACTGTGGTTTAAATCATATCAAAAATTAAACAACGCAATAATTCTATTCGAGAAAGTATTGCCACTAGCATTGCAATTCTACGGCTATACAATAAAATGTAACATACAAAAGGCCTGGAGAGCAAACTCATCTGAGTAAGCAAACGATTGTCCATAAAATGTATGAGGCTGTTCGAGGGTATTAACCTGCCAACATCTAAACCCCCACGTTTGTCCTAAAAGACATTAAATCTATGCCCAGATATACAACACTGGATGCTTTTATGATTCATATAGGGCATTATATATAATATGAAAATATCTTATGACCTCTTTTCGTTAGTCATATAGTCTTTCTTCGTTTTTATCACACGTTTCTCTGGTTCGTTTTGGTGCGTTTTCCTCTGCTCTTCGTACGTCTTTTCCCTCTCTTGATCTCTCGATTGCTCGTCCCTTTTTTCACTTAAACAGTATTTTTCGTGCCTTTTCCTTTCAATTCTTCAATTTTCAACGTTATTTACTCTCACTGTCATATCGAGGCCTTTTATTATTACTGTAGGCCTAACAATTCTTTGAGCAACTCTCAAACAAACCGGTTTGAAAGGTCAACTCAGATGTGTGACACTAAATCAAATGACTCCCTGGATTCACCTTTGTATATATAAATGTATACATATTCTAATGACCCTTTTTGTTATCCGCCGTTTTAAAATCTGGCCTCATTATATTACAAAAGAAGCGGCTGAACACTTGCATGTTCATACATACATACATACATACGTACATACATACATACATACATACATATATATATACATACATACACACACATACATACATACATACATATATTGGCAGATTGTTAATGCTTTTGCCTTTCTTTTGCCTCTGCGCCCAGTGTTCGAGACCCGATGTATCACGTGAAACTGACAAACTGACGTTAAGTCACGGAACCCGGAAGAAAGGTTGTCCGGTTGTGGAATTGTTACTGTAGAATTTGTGCTTCAGCCGAAATATCTTTTAAGCTCAGGACCACGCCTCTCATAAGGGCTGATCCTGATAGAGGCGTCTAATTAACGACCGATTACTTTACTTTGTTTTTCCTTACCTTATCTTAATCTGCCCTGCCCTGTTCTGCCCTGCTCTGCCCTGACCCGCCCTGACCTGACCTGACCTGACCTGACTTGACCTGACCTGACGTTTTCTTGACTTGCGTACCTTACCTTATAGTACTATATCTGCCTGATCCTGAACTTACCTAACCTTCTCACCATACCTAATATTCTTGCCTTCTTTTACCTTCCCTTAACTAACCTTGTCTTACTTTATCTTATGTTACATACTTTGCCGTTGACCTACTGACCCGGTGGTATTTAGTCGTCATTACTCTAGACTGTCAACTTTATGACTAGACTTGTGAAGAATTCGACCCGCATTTGATAAGCGATGTTTTTCCTTTGCCCGCCAGCGTTGATGATATAAGACAAGAGGAAACAAGTGAATCAATGTTACATATGGTAGGGGGTGGTGAGGCCAATGCTCTTTGCGTAGTCCAAGTACATGACTTCATTGGGTTTGACAGTGGCCTGCCAATAAGATACGGTTATCACTGAACTTTAAAGTTAAGTTGCGCTTAAACGCAACGGGCGCTATATAAATGCTTAAATTAAATTAGTTAAATTAAATTAAATCTGTTAAATTGCGCGACACTGAGGAAATAAAATCTACCCAGAAAATTGCCGTGGGGTGAAATCCCGCAGAGCGATGAAGTAGGCCTATTTGTTAAGCCGGTGTATCTCCTGTTGATGTTCCGTGGGTTCAGTCAACTGCGTCGGGTGGAAAGTTGAAGACCAGTATTCGGCGTGGGTGATAAACACCGGGTTAACAAGTAGGCATAAGCCTATACTGCCAGTGCCTCCGGTGATCTTAGCCCTCAACGACACCGGCTGTTTTGGAACAAATCACAATTACTTTCTTACTCCTATTGTCTGGTTGCACTGAAAGACCACCTTAATGTCTAGGCCTAGATTTAATTAAATTAAATTAATTTAATTTAAGCATTTATATAGCGCCCGTAACGTTTGAGTGCAACTTAAATTTACTGTAAATATAATGTGATAATACAGCCAACATAAAATAACAGATCGTAGTACAATACAACGTGATGGAAAGTAATATAACGTGAACAACTTTAAGGTGAAGTAGCACAATATAGGCCTAAGGCAAAGTAACACGAGGTGTAAGGTAATCGAAGACAGTTAGATAACGTAATGTAATAAATCGGTACGGTACGGTAATATTAATAATAGTAATATCAGTTAATAATAATAAGAAATAAGTAATAATGTTAAGTAATCTGAACCTGAATCTGAAACTGAAGCTCAGGATTTAATGAAATGTCCAGAAACAATGAAAATTATAATAATAACTATTATTTTTCCCCTCAGGTACATAATGATCCTTCGGATTTAAAAACTTATTGGAGAAGAGGAACATCTGGAACGGCCACAAGATACTTGTGCAATATTTTATTATATAAAAAATAGTAATAATAATTATTATTATTATCATCATCATCATCATCATTATCCTATATGTTCAGAGTAGAGTTCCGGAGAAGCAGATGGCGTTCCCACACAGGACAGCTACTGAGAGTCTTTGAAGCAGGTAGCTGGTCTCCAGTGGATCGTGGGTTGCCATTGTCATCCTTCGTCCTAACTTCCACGCAAAATCCAATCCTTCCGTACTCCATGCGCCGCTGGTCTCCAGTGCGACCGCCATAAACGAGTGAGTTTGGGCTATAGTGGCGTATTTCAGCCTTTTGGCTGAGACTGCCCGGTTTCCAGCTTCACTTGGTCCGGTTGAAGTAAAACCTAGATGTGACGCTGCAAATGTGTCAGAAACTGTCACATCCCATGTAAGACACCTTCCGCGAGACCACGGGATAAGAGTCACGCCATCCGGTCGTTTGCCATCTTCCCTGGTGAGTCCCAACGGTTCTTTCTGAGCAGGGATGTTCGCTCTGGTAAGCGCTCTCCATATAATGTCGTTGAGCATGTTATGGCGTTGTTGTCTGCCAGCACTCTTTCTGCAGACCAGACCGTGAAGTCCTCTGGCGTCGACTCTTTCGCCACAGTGACACAGATGTGGCTCGCACAGTGTGGTTCCCAGTCGCATTCCAACCGCGGTCCGTGTCACCTCATCCGAAAGACGGAGTCCCAATGCGGTTACTGGAGGAGCCAGCATCCAATCTCCAGAGTGTGGTGCTTGAGAGGCCAAGAGACGAGCGCGGTCTAGTGGGTTGTTCGCAGACTCACGTAAGCTCGCCGACGCCTTGATTGTCCAGCGACTGTCCCATTCCCTTTGTCGATGAGCTGCTGATCCAGTTGGTGGTTCTCCACCCGTGAAGACCATCCATGCATTCAGTGCGGTATTCACTAGCTCGTCTGAGGTATCGGCTGATTCTGGTGGCAGTATGTGTGTTTGGAGATCGCTTGTGCTTCCAACAGAGGCCAAGAAGGCAGAAAGTGCCAGCGTAGAAGGACAGCGAATCCCAAGACCGCCATCCCTAACCGGAAGGGACGCCTGGAGCCATTTCTCACCCCACAGCTCAACATTTAAGATAGTCGATAATCCATCTCTTAAAAGAGAGTCAAATCTGACTAGACTGGGGCATTCGGTGCAAACGGCTGTGCGCATTGTGTAGAGCAGCTTCGGAACGCTCAAACCGTTTCGCAACAGCACTAGGGCGTCATGTGCGTGAAGCATTGAGAGCCTCCCAACTGCTCGTTCCAGATCATTTGCCTTCTGATTCACCACCTTTTCAACGGCTGGCCCCGACATCAGTGGTGTGCCCAATAGTGTTACCTCTCTTAATGGTGTATGGTTGAAGCCGGAGAACGCGAGACTGTCGACTTGATTTTCGTCATTCTGGGAAATAATCTCGCATTTGGCGCGGTTAAGTCGAAGACTTTATTATTATTATTATTTTCAAATCGATAATTTATTTAAAAAGGTTAATTCGTTCTGACGTCACAAACACTGGATGTGTGTGTATATATATGTATTATTATTATTGTAAGACGTACACGAATTTGTACGCATATGCATATAATAATAATAATTTATTATTATTATTATAATTATTATTTAACGTTTATAATTATTATATAATAATTATACAATAATTATTATATACTACAAATATAATAATAATAGCAATATTATTATTATATAATAACTGTCATATAATAAAAATGTAATAATAAGTATTACTGTTGTTTCATTTTTTATATGATAATTATTCTATAATGAACAAATAATAATTAGTATTAAATAATAATAATTATTATTACTATATAATTATATAAAATTGTCATATAAAAATAAAACAAAATAAAAATTAAAATTAAAAGAAAATAATAAAATAATAATAATAATTAATAATAATAATAATAATAATAATAATAATAATAATAATAATAGTAGTAGTAATAATAATAATAATAATAATATTTTATAAACTGAGACACTGTTCAGCGCATAGCTGTGGTTTACCCATAAATTGAATCCTACGCATCGTGGTTCGTGTTGGATTTTGATCCTTGCTTTGTACCTGATGTTTGTTTTTTCGAACTGAATCGGCCTCGAGACGGAGGTAGAGAGGGAGGTAGAGAGGGAGGTAGAGAGGGAGGTAGAGAGGGAGGGAGGGAGGGAGTGAGGGAGGGGTGTTAGAGCCAACTCTCCTAATCTTCTTTGGTCGCCCAACTGAATTGGCGTCTTCTTTAGCGCTCGTGACTCGTGACTCATTGCATTCCAACCTCTGAAGAGCAACGTCCGTCTCTTAACGACAAGCGCGTGTCGCTGCCCAACAACATCAAACATAAGACCGTTGCTGTAAAGTAATGTCATGTAAAGTAAGGTCAGGTAGGCAATGCGTGAGGTAGAAAGAAAAGTAAAGTAAGGTCAGGTAAGGCAATGCGAGGTTGAGGGAAAGGTAAGGAGGAGCAAGGCGCAGTATAAGATATGGTAATGTAAGGTAAGATAAGGCAAGGTAGGGTAATGTAAGGTAAGGTAAGGCAGAGAAATCTTTCACTGTTACTTGCAGCCTACAGTATCTTTCCAAATGCATAACTTACCTTTTAGTACCTTGATTTCTCTTCACTTACTTACCTTATTTTTCTTTACCTTACCTTAACTTACCTTAACTTACCTTACTTACCTTGTTTTGCCTTACCTTACTTTATCTTACTTCTATGTAGCTTGCCTTACCTAACCAGATTATTTCTGTGCGTGAGAGTTCCAGCGACGACTGAGAGAGCGAAAGAGACGCAGTAGATGTTATGAAGTTTGCAGAGTGACTCTAAGTGGTTGCAGGTGTCGAGATGTTTATTGTCATCATGAAATAACAGCTAAGAGAAGCATCACAATCACAGTCGGCCTACACATGGCCTAAGTCTCGAAGCGTGACGAGGCCGGTTCGCAGGCCGACTGTGGATAGATTTCTGAGATTTTAATCTCGTTCCGTGCACGGTCTGTGCTCGTGGGCCTTACCTGGCCTGGCGCTCTTTAAAAAGGCGGGTCGTGAAGGAAATTTGAGCAGGGTCGAGGCCATAATGTGTTCGCTGTTGAAGAACATGTACATTTACATCTACATTTAAGTCTACGCTTTCAGGCATAAGCGTCTACGGTCAGTGCCTCTGGTGGTCTTAGCGCTCAATAACGCCAGCTGTTTTGGAACAAATCACAATTAATTTCTTACTCCTATCGTCTGGTTGCACTGAGAGACCACCTTAATGTCTAACTGTAAGCCACATTTCTGTTAATCGAGCGAGTGTATGTGTGTGTGCATGCGTACGCGTCGTGACAGCATGAGTAATGAGCGGACATATGCATATAAGTCATTCGGGTCCAGTTTAGAAAGGAGCTTAGTGGGGGGGGGGGGGGGGGGTAGCAGTGATGGAAAGACCCAAGCGTCATCAGGAGTGAGATTCTGGTCAACTAAGGCGGGAGTTACTGCACTGCGAACGATAACTTCGAAAATGAAGAGGAAGGCAATTGGACAATCACACCGGATCGGATAAGCATGATGTTTATGATAATGTAAAAATCTCAGGTCCAGAGGGAAAGCTGAAGTTGCTTCCCCTGTGGTAGTACTCACTAACCTAGTCAGCTGCTCAAGTTCTGATGTCGGTATCGTTTGCTCAATATATGTGTGTACGTACGTATTTAGGTGTGTATGGTTTTTTATGTTTTACTTATTTATTGTCGTATTTTTAAACGTATTTATTTAAGCATTTATGTAATAATAATAATAATATAATTATTGCTAATTATACTTCTTCTTCTTAATAAGTAACTTCTATCGCGCCGAGGCCTTATGCGCAAGGCATTAACCGATGGCGCACCAAAACCAAAACCGCAATCAGGTCAGTATCCAGAAGTTCAGTCCAGAAATCTATCGAGGCTGCCGACGGTGAATAAGATAAGCAATTTGAAACTGGTAAGCAAACTGAAAGAGGGTCAAGCACGTGTTTATTTATGTATATATGTGAACATTTATAATGTTCCTTTCAGCAACCTCTCAAAGGCCTTGAAACAAATCTAAAAGGTGCGGCTTCACGTAAGTTGAGAATGTTCGTTAATCTGTGAAAATGTCGACAGAGGTCTAGTCAAATGTTCTATGCTCGGATTAGGATTATGTAAAACCATGGCTGACTTTCATCTCACGCTGCTTCTTACTCTGCCCGATGTTAAAGAGTAATTTCATCGTCCACAGGATTGCACATTGTAGCAGTGGTGTGCGTTTCAGTGTAATTGGTCAGTAAGAATTAATTGGAAGATCGTGCTATTCAACAGAACTCGATGGACTGCGCTTGTAATATCGGAAAACTCGCAAAATGTTGGGGTGGTGGTAGTATACCTCGCGGTTTTCAACTGGAGTTTTCTGAAAAGGGTCAAAAGTTCGGTTAGACGGCGATTGACAGGGTTCAACTTTCGTAGCTTACTTCCTAGTTGATGGCGATATGGAAGAATGGAGCACAAGATTGAGCACTTCTTTCCCTTCCGGCTAGAATTAGGGAAAGAAGTGCTCCTTCTATTGATTGATTGATTGATTGATTGATTGATTGATTGATTAATTAATTAATTTGCTATAATTTTTTAGTTCTTCCATAATGAGAGGCTGTTAGTGGGACAAACTGTCCTCTCTGAAGTCCACATTTTTCAATTTTGTCACATTCACAAAATCACTCAAGCACATTGGCCAACAATCTTTGTGTTTACCATAGATATCAATGCTCGATAAAACTTCGCCAAATTGCATTTTTGTGTCCTTGACCTGGCAGCAAGTTTGATAGGAAAGCATTGATCCGATGTGTCCTCTGAAATGACAATTCGGGGAAGACAGATAAAAATCTACCTGGCAAAGAAATATCAGCCAAATGAACCAGGGCTTTCTGCCTGACTTCAGGGCCATATCAGATTTCCCCTGTCAATCAACCAGTACAAGCAACGAGGCATAACTATGACTCCTGACGATAAGTTTTTGACCCGTACAAACTATGTCGACAGCGTCACCCACAAAACAAACAAAGCCAATGCTTACCATGCAGGCCTATGCAAGCCAATTACAGATATATATCGCACGTATATGCGAGTCGTGTAATAGGTCTATATGTGCACAATAGGTTCTTATATCAGGGCAGAATAAAGGCCATGCGTGAATGACAAAGAGCCTAAGGTTTGGTTAGTGGTATATCCGTGGCTCGGCCCTGTTCAGAGCCGACTCTGGCAGCATTAATGATGGGCTTGCGCGCTGTCCAGCCATGCATGTCGTTCTTGTAGACCTACTTGAGCGATTTTCGCAGCGGTGCTTCTTATTAAGCGAGAAAGTCCTGAGCAGCCCGGACCTGAGTCGTGCTGATGGATTTGGTTGGCATGGTGTAAATGACGCCATAGAAGCCCTAGCACAGCCAACTCGGATCAGAGATTGGGTTGCTAATGTGCGAGTTGGATTCAAACCGACGCCGCTGCGAAGTTCTAGTTCTGCTGCTGTTTCATCTGGGCGTTGTCCGTAACATTTGAACATCAATTCCTAGTCTTAAGCGATGCGTAACTGACATCAGTTGTAAAAAATCCATAGTTTCAGTACCGAAACGGCTTTAAATGTCACACCAGGTGGCGTCTTTTGCACAGCTTACAGATAACGGAGTAACCAGGCAACAATGACGAAGCAGGTCTGCAGATTTCTCTTGCTTGTTACGCTGTTTCTACGTCATCGACAACTTTATGCAGCGCCGTTAGATCCTTCAAGAGCAGAAGTAAGTATACGCGTGTATATATATATCGTGTGTGCTCTAATTTAATCTACATAATCTAATGACTTCTATACCGCCGTTATTACGATGACTAAGGTATTAAGTGCATTTAAGCTACTATACCGTTTACAAAGGCAGCTCTTGTGGATCGTGATCTAGATTCTGGAATTTCTTCCGGCAAATGTTCGTTCTGCAAAGTCTTTTCTACGTCTTTTCTGCTGCTACTACTAGTACCACTAATTTGCTTCTGCCTACCAGAGAACAGTTGTAAATTCACGCAGGAGTCGGCTAAACGGTGTTGAGCGCCTCTGATGAGTGTCCCTTGAAATGGCGCTATATAAATTTTCGATTACAAAAATTACAATATAGTTTCAGTCGCCGATTGTGAAATGCTTGACTTCTTTGTAACCTGTAGGACTACAAAGGCGACATGAACAAGCTGCTGACTGGCGTCTGCTCTCTGTGGTTTTATCTCTTCATGTATATGTTCATATGTTTCTGTCTGTCTGCGTCTGTCTGTCTGTGTGTTTATGTGTGTTTGCAGGTGCTTCTCTGTGTGTTTTATATCTGCATGTGCGTGTACCTGTTTCCTATAATTATGTTGACCTCAAGATGTGATCTTGCTTAATATACGTACTGTGATCTTGCATTGTATATGCTTTGATCTTGTACTACACATTACATTGTGATCTTGTATTATATATGCTACAGTGTATATACTTTGATTTTGTATTATATATTGCACTGTGATCATGCATCGTTCGCCTAATGTTATCTTTTATTATATATTTTGTGATCATACGATATATTTATTACTGTCTTGCTTCACATATCATATAATTGTATACCACCATCTAGCGTTGTTGCCGCTTCATTTAGGCTACTTAACACGGCATACCTAATTACTTAACTCATTCACTGTGTATTTTACTTACCGTTACTTACCTGATTCCTGTAACTTAACACGTTGCCTGATCTTCATTTCTGTGTTTTTTCCTTAGTCGTATTTGAGCCAGTTCGGTCACTTCACCCCAGCACCTACTTCTGGTCCGAGTGAGGTCCAAGATCCAGCCTCCACCCTCCGCAGTGCCATCATCAGCTTCCAGCAGCTGGCCGGACTCACCTTAACCGGTATCATCACATCTTTAAAATAATAGCCTTAGACGTGTGCGTGCTTCTGTTGTACTTGTAAGATGGTGAAGGCGGGCGCTATCTGGGAAATAATATGAGAACAAAAAGGTTGTTTAGAAAAGGCGTTATGCTGGGGCAAAGTTCTCAAATTCTTACAGTCCGCGACAATTTTTGGCATTACTTTCATGGCCCGTAGCTTATTGGGGGCAAAAAGGATCCCAGAAATGACATTTCGCCGAACTAACACGCAGGTACTCTTAATAGTGAGGCTGGTTGCTAATATATATCACTTACATTTGTCTGTATGTTTATCGGCAACGCCAAATCAAAATTTATACAAGAAGCGTCACAACAACTTGTTGGATTTCAGAGTACTTTCCAACGGTCTAAGTAGTGAGGAAAGGAAAGAGGAAGTAACTTGGAGAAGAGGAGGAAACAAGAGTGGAGGAAGATAAGACAAGTTAAGGGAAAGAGAGTTGGAGAGAAAGAAGAGTGTTGGCCGCGGAAGCTGAGGGGAGAGAAGAAATGGGGAGGCAACCTGTGAAGCACATTATCTTATGACGGTCTTCACAACATAAAACCACATAATCATTTACTCAGTTTCGGTTGACTTAATCCTATTTATGCTTCATGTCCGTCAGTAATGTCTCATCTGCATAGAGACCAACTCAGGTTCATGTGTCACGCACGCTTTCTTTGTGAAAAATCATTCTTTCTTCTTGAATATTCATTCCTTACTTTTAAATATTGATTCTTTACTTTTGAATATTCATCTTAAATTCATGAATATACATATATGTAAGTATGCATGAGCATGTGTGTGTGCATTTTTATGTATTTATGTATGTGTGTATAAAGGCTCTCATTATTGCGCTTTTTAACAACTTGCAAAAGAAATGCACACATGGCTATAAAACTGATCTATATAAATGCGTTTTAAGGTAGTTTGAAAATGTATGCTGAAGGGACATCAAATGCACGATGCAGCCGAATACTTGCTATTCGAAACGAGTGTCCAAAATAGAATACAGCACGATGTGCCGAAGCACGGCGCATGAATATTTCCATAATTCCTAACTTCTTTTCATTTTATTAGAATTTGTATTTGCCCTTTTGTCTTTTCTATCACCGATTCTTATTCGTAATAATAGTTCTTCGCATTAGTAGTTTAGTTACCTTCCTGAAGTTAATTCTTGATTCTGAGCAAACTGTTGTAATGCACTGCATCGAATCATACAGCATAAGATGACACGATCTCACCTCACTTCCCATCAATTTGCATAAGTGCACATCTCACTGTCTTATATCTCTCATATCTTGTCACTTAACATATTATTAATCAAGTTATATCACTTTACCCACGTCACATTCTTTTGCTTTGCCTCGTATTTAGTTGCTGCTGAACCATTCACACGAATTTTGAGCAGCATTTGTTAAAGGGCATGTTAATTAAAAGGCATATTATGAATAAGATAATGGATATGTTTAATGAACAAAAAGAACTTTAAATGAAAAGATGATACTGTATCTTAAATAAACCAGGGATCTGTTAAATTAATTAAGGTATCAGAAATGAACAAGGGCATATTAATTAAAAGGCGACGTGTTAATTACTTTAATAAGTGGATTATTCATTGATACCTGTCAACCTTCAGGTGAACTTGATTCTGAAACCCTTGAAATGATGGGCAGAGACAGGTGTGGGGTGCCAGATAACGTCGGACACAGCAGTTACGTTAGAAGAAGAAAGCGATATCTTGCCCAAGGTTAGAATAATCACCTGTTGTCATCGTCGTCGTCGTCATCGTTTCCATCACTGGTCATCACTGTCTTTGTCGTAAACATTAATTTCTTGGTCATCAACAACAATGGCAACAGCAGCAATAGCATTAATATCATTGTCGTCGTCGTCATCATCAATATCATCATCACTGAACATCATTTATCAGTAATTCAGTAATTTACATTTTATTTGTAAGAATAATAGAATAAAATAGTAGGCCTCATAGGTTATCGCAATATCATTGACACCCTTTTTATTTTCTAGTTATATGTATATATTGCTTGTTTATGACAAGATTAATGATATGATGTGGTGATAGCCTGGCGCTGTTTGTACGATGCTGGCGAGCACAGTGACGTAAAGCATCGCTGAGCGCCGCTACAGTACTTTGATAAGTGACCGCCTGAGCCAACCCATCTGGCTATCCCTGCAGAGTCGACATAGGAACACCAAGGCCAGTTTGGAGAAGAAAAAGACATCATGCTTAAACAAATGGATATCTTTTTCATCTCCCAACTGTTGGAATAGTGTTTGTGTCTCAGTCGAACGATCCGTCAATCCCAGGACCCTGTTACTGATGAGTTTCTATAGAAATGTGCTAGCAAATGTCTTATCGTTTCTTATTGGTATTAGTAAGGGAGATCTGCATATACTACAAATGGTCCAAAACTCTTTCGCCAGAGCCATAACAAAGACTCCTAGATACCAGCATTGTAAGCCAATATTATACTGATTGAATTCGCTGCCAACTGAGCAAAAGATTCATTCCAAAATCTGCCTTATAATTCACAAAGTACCACATTTAAATCAGCCTACCTATCTATATTTCATGTTCACTCTTCGTATCAATAGTGGACAATGTGACGCTTGCTGTGCCCCCTACCAGAAAGTGTTGGACTGTCGGGCCTTCGCAGTTGCTCGTCCAAAGTTTTGGAATTCACTGCCCAGTTCAGTTTTCTTCCAGACAGTTATCTAATGTCATTCAGGTATTAACTAAAGACGCATCTCTTTCAACTTGCTTACCCACCATAGCCTGGCTTCTGGTTTCTCTGACCTATCGGAATTCGATCTGCCTTATTTAACGGATTATGATTTTTGACTGCGATTTCACTTGAAGCGAGCATCGATTGATGTCTTGGGCATTATGATAACGGCGCTATAGAAGTCTTTATATTAGGTTACCTGCACCTTTATCTTTAGTTTATTGGATATTTCTAGGCAGCCGCTGGCCAACCACTCAACTACTCTACTATTTCCAGAACACGACAAAAAATTTGGACGCCGCCCTGAACAAAGAAATCGTCAGAAAAGCATTCAAGGTAAGATTTTAGATTTAGAATTAAATAATTGAGATATTTGATTTATTTAGAATTAATAGATGATAAAATTTCATGATTAGGATTAATTAATGGCATGAAATTCGAATTAAGAATTTGTGCTCATCTTTAAAGTGAAATAAATTAAGAGAAAAAATATGAATGAATGAACGAATGAACGAACGAATGAATGAACGAACGAATGAATGAACGAATGAATGAACGAATAAAGGAACGAACGAATGAACTAATGAAGAAACGAATGAAGGAACAGATGAAAGAATGAACGGACGAATAAATGAAATACCGAGGTATGCTGTTAAATTTATTAACCCTAGTTCATTGTCAATCAAAATGATTGACAGTTCTGGTCTGATGTGTCGACGCTTGTTGTCTCGGAGACGTTTTCTCAGACATCTGCCAACATCCGGTTGCTGTACGCCACCCGTTCCCATGGCGACCCGTGGCCCTTCGATGGAAAGGGGGGAGTGTTGGCGCACGCGTTCTTTCCCGACAGCGGGGGTGACGCTCATTTCGACGACGACGAAGTATGGACAAACGGATCTTACTCAGGTAGATGTCTCGGAATAAAAGATAGGTAAACTCAAGTAACACAATGTAAGATAAGGTAAGGTGAGGTGAGGCAATATGAGCAATCGATCTAACGTAAGGTAAAGAAACGTGAGGTAGGTAAGGACCCATAACTAGAGGCAAGGAAAGGTTGACAAACCTGAAATTCTATAAATTACGGTTATGTTTCTGTGAGGTTCTTTGCCATTTGCGATAAGATGTATTCGTGTAAAGTGAGGTGAGGTAAGGATGACAAATAATGTAAGGTACTGGAACTTCTTTTGAAAATGCGCAATACAAATTTACGGTTCCTATTGCACGTTGCAATTACAAACGGCCATGACCTTCACCTTCATCCGTTGGTCAGGTTCTACGTGTGTGCACGAGGCTTCCAATGGAAACCTTTCAAGCTATTCAAGCATCATTCACCTGCGGACCGACTTGATGTTCTCATTTTGAACGTTCCAAATTGCACGCCTGACCTTTAAAGCCCAGCCTTCCAACCAATCTCCATACTTTGTTAACTTCATATTGCGCTGTAGGCTGTTCCGCTTCTCTAATTCTAGCTTGTTATTTGCGCTTAAAATGAGAAAAAAATGTGGGATCTCGTGCTTTCAGTCGCTGCGCCCCTCGTATATGGAGTCGTTTACCACAAAACGTTCGACCCAAACTCACAATCATCATTTAAATCACTTGTCATTATTTTACCCTGGCCTATGCAGTATGCATGACTCCGAGATATACCTAAAAGGCGCTGTGTAAACATCTGATGATATTACATTACACTGCATTTGTTTTATTTAGGAACCAACCTCCTTCAAGTGACGACGCATGAGTTAGGTCACTCGCTCGGACTGGCACACTCGAATGAGCAAGGGGCTGTCATGGCGCCCTTCTACCACGGCTACAACCCCACGTTTCAGCTCAGCCAGGACGATATCAACGGCATTAGATACCTATATGGTACGGTAAATGTCCTTCACTACCAAAACTGGGATAGTTTTACTTCACCTTCCAAACGAGGGCTGGTTTTACTTCACTTTCCAAACGAGGGCTGGTTTTACTTCACTTCCCAGTCGAGGGCCGGTTCTGAGCCACCTCCACAAGAAGGGGTTGTTTTAGAACACCTCCCAATCGATGGCCAGTTTTAGAACACCACACAAACGAGGGCGGGTTTAACTTTTCCTCCCAAACAAGGGTCGGTTTAAAAACCTCTCCAAAAAAGGGCAAATTTTACATAACCTCCAACCGAAGGCCGGTCTAATTTAAATCTAAAAGAATTCATTTCTTTCTTCTTTTTTCTTTCTCTTCTTCTTCTCCCAAACGAGGGCCGCTACTACTTAACCTAATTGTTTTTGTTTTTAGATTGCTAGATTTAAAGCAGATTTTAAATTTCTTTCTGAGATAAAGAAGAAAGAAGAAAGAAAAAAGAGGGAGCAGAAAGAAGAAGAATTAAATTCTTTTAGATTTCATCTTTTAAACTTTACTACTTTAAATTTATAGATTTTAAAACAGATTTTAAACTTCTTTCTAAGAAGAACAAACAACAAAGAAGAAAGAAGAAGAAGAAAGAAAAGGAAGAACACCAAGAAAGAAGAAGATTGAAAAAAGAAAAAAGAAAAAGAAAGAATATAAAAGGAAGGGAAGCACGAAAAGCAGGAATAACAAACAGAAGAAGAAAGAACATAAAAGAGGAAAAAAGAATTGAACTCTTTTAGAATTCACATTTTTAGATTTTAGCTTTTAATTTGACAAACTTTAAAAATTTAAACTTTTTAGATTTTAAGAGCTATTATTAACTTCGCTTTGAGAAGAACAAGAAAGAAAAAAGAAAGAAGATTTGAATTCTTATAGATTTTAAAGTTTTAGATTGTAACTTTAAACTTTTGAACTTTAAAATTAAAACATTTTAAATTTAAAAAAAAAGATTTTAGACATCTTTCTACATCTTTCTGAGTAGAAGGAAGAAGAACGAGGAAGAAAGAAGAAGAAGAAAAAAGGAAAAAAAGAACTCAGTTCTTTTTTAATTATCATTTTTAGATTTTAACTTTTATACTTTAAACTTTGAAACTCTTTTAGATTTAAGACAAATACTTCTTTTGAGAAAAAAATAAAGGAAAAGGAAGAACAAGAAAGGAAAAGAAAGAAAAATATGAAAGAAGGGGAGAAATAAGGAAGAAGGTGGAAGAATTTAATTCTTTTATATTTACAATTTTAAGATTTTAACTTTGAAACTTTCAAATTTTGAACCTTTTAGATTTTAAAACAGATTTAAACTTTTTCTGAGAAGAAGAGAGAAAACGTAAGAATTGAATTCTTTTACACTTTAAATATTTGAATTTTTCCTTTGAAACTTTAAAATTTTAAACTTTGTAGATTTTAAAACAGATTTCAACTTCTTTCTCAAGAGACAGAAGAAGGAGAAAGAATTATTTTAAATTTTAACTTTTTAGATTTTATATTTGAAACTTTTAATATGTGAAATTTTCAATTTTTAGATTTTAAAATATTTAGATTTTAAAACAGCTTGGAAATTTGTTTGTGAGCAGAAGAAGAAATATAGGAGAAGGAGGAAGAAGGAAGAAGAATTGAATTCTTTTAGATTTTAAATTTTTAGATTTTATCTTTTAAACTTTACAATTTAAAAATTTGGGACTTGAAAGCCGATTTAAACTTCTACCTGAGAAAAAGAAGCAAAACAGGGAGAATAAGAAAGAAGAACTGAATTCTTGCAGGTTTAAAATTTTAGACATAAACTTTTAAGCTTGAAAATTTTTAAGTTTTTAGATTTGAAAGCAGATTTTAAACTTCTTTCTTAGAAGAAACAAGAAAGAAAACAAAACAAAAAGAAGGAAGATAGAAGAACATTTGAATTCTTTTGGATTAAATTTTGGATATTAACATTTAAATATTTATACTTATAAGGCAGTTTTAAAAATTCTTTCTGAGAAGCAGAAAAAGAAGAAAAGGACCATTAGGAAATTTTAAAGTTTAAAAGTTACATTATAAAAATGTTTATTCTGAAAGAATTCAATTCTTTCTTCTTCCTTTTTCTTCTTTCTTCTTCCTTCTTTTTTCTTCTTTCTTCTCAGAAAGAAGTCTGAAAACCTTTTTCAAAATCAATAAGTTTCAAATTTCAAAGTCTTCTTTCTTCTTCCATCTTCTTCTTCTTTTGTTTTCTTTCTTCTTCCCAGAAAGAAGTATAGAATCGGTTTCAAAATCTGACATGCTTAAAATTTTAAAATTTAACATTTAATATTTAAAATTTTTAAAAATTTAAATATACAAATTCTGTTATTTCTTATTTTTCTTATTCTTTCTTTTTCTGCTTCTTCTTCCTGGTTTTTGTCTTTCCTTCAACTTCCAACTTCCTTTTTCTTTCTTCTTTCTTCTAAGAAAAAAGTTTGAAACCTGTCTTAAAATCCATAAGTTTTAAATATATTTAAGTTTAGAAGATAACATCTAAAAGAATTTTATTCCTCTTCTTTCTTCTCCTCCTGTTTCTTCTGTCTTCTTCTTCTTTCTTCTTTTTCTCAGAAAGAAGTTTAAAATCTGCTTAATAACAAACAGTTAGAATTAGGTTAAGTAGAAGCGGCCTTCAGTTGGAAGTTGAAGTGAAACCGACCTTCGTTTAGGAGAATTTTTAAAACCGGCCTTTGTTTTGGAGAATTCCCGCGTTTTGAGAGATAAAAACAGCCCTTTTTTAGAAGATAATGTAAAACCAACCTCGTTTAGAGGTGAAGTAAAACCAGCCCTTCTCATACACACATATACATATAAGGATGCATACACACATATACGCATACGTACATACAAGGATGCATATATATATACATACATTCATGCATGCATACAGACTCAGGAATACATGTATGAATGCATGCACTCGTGCATGCATACATACATACATACTTACTTACTTACTTACTTACATACATATATGCAAACATTCCTACTGGTGTCGACACCATTATTGTTCTCGTCATCATAACCCATCATTGTCATCATTATCACCATTGTCGTCGTTGTCATATCTCACTGAACCAACTTTCAGATGTGCAATTGCAACGGTTACGTCCATCTGGGAATATCTCGGAATTTCTGTTTGCACAGGGAACCCGGATGATCAAGCGTCATCGTCAACGCCGTCATCGCCAGTTCCAAGTTCTGCGACTCCGACTCTTTCCACTTTTCTGCCTTCTTCCCCTTCCACTACGACCCTCAACCCTGGAGTGGCCAATTTCTGCGCTAAGGGAACAGTGGATGCAATTGTGTCCATCGGAACCACCACGTACGCTTTCCAAGGTAAACGGATAGATGGTGCATGGATTCCCTGAAGGAAGACGAAGATGCCTGAAAGATGGGATTGATCTCTGATCTGTCCATGGATAGATGGATCGATTAGCGGATGACTAAGTTGATGACTAAATGAACTCAAAGTGAAATCAATCCATTTGTAAGTCAGTTAGCCAGCCAGACAGCCGGCAAGTAAATCAGTCAGTCAGTTAATGAGTCAGTCTGTCAGTAAATAAGTAAGTAACTTATTCAGAATTTTGTGTGTTGTTCATAGGAGCCATGTATGCTGTGCTTAGCATGAATGGTATAGAGTCCGGATATCCGCGATATATTCGTCAGGAGTGGCCTGACCTTCCAGATGACCTTGACGCTGCCCTTTACCTCGATCCGGTTTTCTATAAAGATTCGGATGGAAACGAGGTTCCCAGCGAACCGGCTCATCTGTATTTCTTTAAGGTAAGCATACAATCCACTAATTTATTTACTGATTTTCATATTTTTCTTCATATTGATCAATTATAGTTACATACAGCAGAAATCTTATATAGTTTTGGAAAGGATTTATAGTTAGACTTACTACTAACGGCTCAACAATCTCTTGTCTCGAGCTGCATCAAGGATTTTCTAAAGGGGATTGAGTGATATGGTAAAGGGGCTCGAACATAACGATGGGAAATTTGTAGATTTTGAAGCAGAGTTTGAGGATGTACGTTGTCCAATTTGGTGGGACTTTGTTCTAGCCATTTAGCCTCTCCACCATTGGAATACACATGCACAGGCAAGTCTATGCAATCAGAGGCTTTTTGATTGAATATCCACTTTGTACTTACTAACATTAGCTAACAAGTCGCCTACATTTATTACAGGGAAGCATGTACTGGAGGTACAATAACACTTTCCAGTTGGATTCCGGTTATCCGAAACTGATTCGTGATGGCTTTCCAGGAATTCCGGATAACTTAGATGCCAGTTTCGTCTGGTCTGGAAATGGAAAAATCTATTTCATCAAAGGTAAGCATATGGAAAATCTCAGTCTTCAAGTAAAGGATTAATGATATACAACGAAAACTATGACGATGACAATGACGATGATTATGACGATGGTCCACTCAGTGACTGACTGACTCACTCACTCACTCACTCACTCATTCACTCGCTCACTGGCTGATTGGCCGACTAACTAACTTACTAACTTATTAACTTACTAACTAACTAATTCACTCACTCGCTAACTCGTTGTTCCAGGCAGCCAATCAATTAATCAATCAATCAGCCAATCAGTCAATTAATCAGTCAATCATTCAAGCAGTCAGTCAGTCAATCAATCCATTCAGTCCAGCAAGCAACGATGCCAACCGATCCAATCTCCGTCGTGCGTATATTTGCATTCGTGTAGGCAGCGAATACTATCGTTACACTCGATGGCGTGGAGCTGATTCGACCTATCCGCGAACACTCGCCGTCTGGCGAGGGGTTCCTAAACAGATCGATGCTGTCTTCCAGTGGACGAACGGTCGAACCTACTTCTTCAGCAACAAAGATTTCTATCGCTTCGACGACATCAGATTCTACGTAAGTCACCGTCTAAGGCCAGCAGCTCCTGCCAGCACATCCACCATCTGGTGTTCTTTAGACCTCAGTTGTTAAGTCATCATCAGAATTAGCAGCGGCACATCAGTAAACATAATTATCGTCATTATCCTAATCACTGTCATCATTATCATCATTTGTAGTACCGCAATTTAGGCATAACCTTTGACTCCATCGTGTCTTTGTCTGAAAATGTCAAAACCATATGCAAATCAGTTCACTTTCACATGCCGGATATTTGCGGGATCAGATCTCAGTACATGCCCCCAATTATCTTGGTCTGACTAGCAACTGTTCTGATGTCTTGCTCGACTACTGCAACTCACCTCTCATTGGTATTGCTAACAGAGATTTTTACAAACTACAAATGGTTCAAACTCTCTTGCCAGAGCCATCACAAAGACACAAAAGTATCAGCATATTACAGCAATATTACAGTCATTACACTAATTACCCACATAGCAAAGAAACCAGTTTCAAATCTACAGTATCTTATAGTTCTCAAGGCAATGCATTTAAATCAGCCGACCTATCTCACCTCCTTGCATACCCATCATACCAGCAAATAGTGCACTCGATCAACGGATTCTTTGACGCTTTCTGTACTTCCCATCGCCCGTTCATTCATTCATTCATTCATTCATTCGGAGCATTTATATAGTGCCCTTTCAATATATATACTCAGAGGCGAGTCGTTGTCATCATCATCGTCGCTGTAGTGAATGTATGACGTTTGTCGTTGTCAGACTGATGAAGGCTATCCGAAGTTAATAGCTTCGTCATGGTTCGGCTGTTTTGGATCGCAATCCGCGCCTGCAGAGAACCTCAGAATGGAGCAGCAGCAGGCTCAGGACCAATTCCACGACGTCGCGCTTGAGGGCCCCCTAGCCAATTTACCTTCCCCTGAATCATCGACCTCTGACCCCTTTAACTCCGAAACAGCTGTCCGGCTTAGCCACGATCACGTGATATCTGGTACCGAGAGTCATCCATGCGTTTCACCGATTCACTTAGGATTAATTTTCTTCTCACACACGACCCTAGCTTACTTACTAAACGTTAAGGCGTAATATGTAATGTTGCATAAAACGCAACGGTGTAAAGTGTTACATGTAATGTTTATTGAATTTCTCCAACGAATTACGACAGTTGGGCAATTAATACCTTTACATTATGAGAATAGCGGCGCTATAGAAGCCAACAGATAGGATCAGCGGGATATCTATCCTACTTATCAGAAGGGTTTTGAGACTTACCTGCGTTTCCCGCTGGTCACTCACGGACATGAGTATCAGAGTCGACGAAGTGTTTTTCCTATGGGGTGTATCTTAAAGGGTGACTTTAACCAATTCGGCGCCCAGTCATATCCTAATTAGGCAATGGTTAACCCTTTATTTCTTCGCCTCTGAGTGGATGCATTCAATTGGTAGCTAATTCGTGTAGGAAGGTCTTACATATTTAGCAAATCCAATGGCTTTAGGACCTAATACGTTCAGGTCTTTAACTTAATCTAATAATGACTTCTAGAGCTCCATTATGATATTGCTCTATGGCGCACTGACGCTTATCAGCAAATCCGGCCTATTCCTTTTGGAGCATATGGTTGTACTACGTGTATAACCACTGGTTTATGTATTATAGCAAATCCCAAATGTGCCAAGTTGGTCAAAATACATGGGCTGTTTCAAGTCATTGGTTCGAAGAAAACCTGAAAGATCTCTAAGTGGGGAATCAGTGTCCATGGCGGAGCTCTGAGGCAACCACCCAGACCTTGAGGTCCTTCGCGCTGACACAGAGACTGTAACAACTGATCAGTCTTTCACCTTTTTGTTCCGGGGTCGAATCCCGGTGAGTTAGGGTGAAAATACTTCGTTTTCGTATAATGCAGGGTCAGCTGAAAGCTTGTCCAGTTGGATTCCTTTTGCAGCTAATGCGCCTCAGTCGATTCTACAACTCCAGAGCTGCTCCATGACGATCAAGTCAAAAGTCAGTCACACCTTTTTTCGTTTTTCGCCTTGCAGTGACCAGCACCAGCTTTACGATTGAGACTCCTTAACGTTGGAGCCATGCAAGAATACCTGATTCTGCGGGAGAGTAAATAGTAGATAGGTTTGTTTGTTAGGTTGATGATGTGTGTCAAATCTCAGGGAAAGAACTTTTTGTTAGGTTTAGGAAGAAGCTCGGAACAGTATTTCGAAGTCAATGTAATCGTTCTGGGATTTTGGTTTGTCTCAACTTAATTAATCATGTCTTTCATATTAAACTGCAGTGGATGCATGTTTTGCTTTTGGGGAAATGATTTAGACCATAATATACTTGAATACGATAAACGATTTCTTTTTGAAAATGGACACAATACGTTGTAATAAATTAACGCAAAGATATTACTTATTGGGCATTCTTTCAAGCGGAATCCCTTCAACGTAACTGGGCATCTCATAGAAGATGAGAAAACAGGTCTCTAGTGAGATCCTTTTGCAGATATTGGGGCAAATCTAGAGGAAATGCAATACAAATGGGTGATTCTCTCCATAAGAAGACGGGGCATAAATTTCGCACACTGAAGATACAATTTCCCCATCCATACACATCGCTCCTTCTCATAGGTCGTGCCCCACTGTTCAGGCTCCCTCCCACTGTAGGTACATTTCCCCAAACCTCCCTCCATTGCGCTCTTCCATCCACTATTCCCACCCGCAGACCGCACCCCGTGTCTACCACGGATAAGGTGCGATGGTTGAGAGCCGAGCAAACGAGAACACAATCTGTGCCAAGACTTGTTTGCGCCGAGGGAGTAATCGCCAAACGCAATGAATCTTAAGGCTTTCAGAAGTATTTGTCGACAAGGTATTAAATGAAAGACAAGAACGAATATGTTGTAGTTGATAATGATGACTATGGTGATGATGATAACGACGACAACGATGACGATGATGACTATGATAATAATGATGATGATGATGACGACGACGACGACGATGATGATGATGATGGTGATGACGACCATTAAGATTACGACGAAAATTACGATGATAACGACGATGACAACGGCAACAAAAGACGAGTATGAAGACAACAACGTATATGACGTCAACGACGATGACGTACAATGATGCAGAGTGCGTTTATGATGACGACGATAACAATGAAGCCATTTCGATGATCGATTTTCCTGCGAGGCTACCAGAGGGCGGTGCAGAGATCGTTCAACCCTACGAATTAATTTAACACCCATTTGCAAAAATATACCTCTGCTGGTCCCATAAAATCCTTCACGGGATCTGCTAAGAACGCCCCAGGGGATGTCGGCCTTGGCTCCGGCTGCTAGCGACACCGTGTGGCCATATGGATGGGCGAGTGGATCAATGGACGGATGGATGACGTGAATAGGAAATTGCGGGAAATATTATCGCTGGATTAGCACTTTCATTTTCCAAAATGGCCGACGGTCGACGTAGGAGCAACGTCTGCCGTAGCAGACGACATTGGCATCGCCGCGGGAAATTCATCCGTCGTTCCATTATTTCTTCCATCTATCATCGTTCTGCGTCCCTCTGTTCATATATACTACAGCCAATTGGTCGCTATCTTTCCATCTATTCTTCTGTCTATCCTTCCATCTGTCTTTCCATCTGTCCTTCCATATATCCTTCCGTCTGTCCTTCCACCTATTCTTCCGTCTGTCCTTCCGTCCTTCGTTCTGTCCGTCAATCCTTCAGTCCGTCCGTCCATAATTTCGTCCTCCGTCGTTCTGTCCGATTGTTCGCCATTGCGTCCTTCTGTCCTTCCTTCCTTCCGTCGTTCTGTCCGTCCTTTTGTCCGTCGTTCTGTTCTTCCTTTTCACCTTCTCCATGCCTGTTCTTCTGTTCGTCCTTCCATCGACCCTTTTCGCGTTTCCGTTTTACTGCGGGGGTCTCTTTTGTCTATGTCTTCATTTCCACGAGTCCTTTCTCTTTTCCTCTTTCATCTCTCTCTCTCTCTGACTCTCTTTGTCTGTCTGTCTGTCTGTCTCTCTCTCTCTCTGTTTATATATCTGTTTGTATCTCTCGTTCGCTCTCTCCTTCAGTTCGCTCTCTTTCTACTTAAATATCTAGCTATCTATCTATCTTACCATCTATCTGTCTGTCTGTCTGTCTGTCTGTCTGTCTGTCTGTCTGTCTGTCTGTCTGTCTGTCTGTCTGTCTGTCTGTCTGTCTGTCTGTCTGTCTGTCTGTCGGTCCGTCCGTCCATCCATCCATCCATATATACTCTACCTTATTCTATCACTCTTTTTTCGCCTTAGCATCTCTTTAGTTGGTCTGTCTTGTTCTCTGACCGTGCCTATTTTTCTCTCTCCTCTCTGTTCTCCCACTCAGTATCTCTCACTCACTGTTTAGCATTCGTCCGCTTTTGTAGCAAATTATCGTCAAAGAGGCGGAACACAATTTCGTTTTTCACTGATCTCTCATCTCTCTCAATCTATCTTTCTTCTGGCCGATCTCTTTGCCTCCCCATTTCTCTGTCTTTTTGTCTGTCTGTGTATCTGTTTCTCTCTCCTGTTATCTTTCTACATGTCACACTCTTAACATAATAACAATCTTAACCTGATAACACCAGACACTACTGTTACTATCTCGTGCTGTCTAAGGCGTAATCACGATGACCAGCAACGTTTTGCGCTTACACTGACGGAAGCAATAAGAATCACATGGATAAGGCCACAGTCGACATCTTTGCCTGTAGATATGTATGTGTATGTATGTATGTATGTATGTATGTATGTATGTATGTATGTATGTATGTGTCTATGTACATGTATGTAAGTATGTACATTTATGTATGTATGTAAGTATGTATGAACATGTGTGTATGTATATGTGTATGTATGTATATATGCGTGTATGTATGTATGTATATATGTGTGTATGATGTATGTATGTATTCATGATTATATGTATATTTTTATGAATATAAGTACGCACGCATTCATTACATACACGCGACATGCACAGTGGCATACATGTAGACCTATGTAATACATACATATGAATATATATACATACATACATAATGCATGCATACATACATACATACATACATACCCACTTACATGCAAACATGTAACTAAGTCGGCGCACCGACAAAATCGCCCCGACAAAATAGCCCCGACATAATAGCCCCGACATAATAGCCCCGACATAATAGCCCCATAGACAAAACAGCCCCGTCAAAATAGCCCCGTAAACAAAACAAGTGAAACTTTTAATATTATTCATGTACAGCACAGAAAACTTTAAAGGTAGTCTTTTGTAATCTCTAGATTTAAGTATAATGAACAGTCAGTAAAATTTGGGTATAGTATACATTAATCTAAATACTAAGATTGTGAGCAATTCCGCGAAGGTATTCGAGAATGTCAACTGCGCCATAAGTGGGAATGAGAGTTTGCAGTCTTCGGTTTAGCTGCACGTACTTCGACTTCGAAGCTTCAGGTTGTCGGACTCCTGTACGATAACGTGCGAGATCGATCTCTACACTATCTTGTTCTTTTCGCAATTGGTCGACCAGTTTGTACACCGATGGATGATGGCAATCTGGCGCACCGACAAAATCGCCCATATCACTTTATTCTACCCTTGATGTTGCCCGCGTGTTTCGCGTATTAGCGCCGCGCCACACGAGTAACAGCGGGGCTATTTTGTCGGGGCTATTTTGTCTTGGGCTATTTTGTGCCGGGGCTATTTTGTCGGGGCTATTTTGTCGGGGCTATTTTGTCGGGGCTATTTTGTCGGGTCACCAACTAAGTCACGAAAGTGACTTTAGCCCAAGTGGCGTTGAAATTCATTAAGAACAAAAAGTACATCCGTAAGCAGATAATTTTCAAATACTTAGAAAAGTCTCCACTCGCGTTCTCTCGCATACACGTAGAACCTAGCCAACACATTCCCATCCAGAGTTGACAGTTGACATTATGTTCAGAGTGCCGTATCAATGCCGCACTGAGGGTAAAGAATCGTAATCGTAAACTCCATATTACTAAAGCGCTACGTAAAAGCTAACCGCTGGGCACCAGCTTATTTCACGAGCGCTGCGTCTAGTCAGTGGGGTTGGCCAACGATGCCATGCCAAGAACCAAGTCCAGTTGCCAGAAGACCAGAGAGAGAAGGGGGAAAGGAGCTGTTAGGGTGGGTTGTGTTTAAGCTGAAAGAAATGGGAAGGCAGAATAAACGGTGTCCGACTGTTGATGTATATGCATGATCACGCTAGTCACATTAGTGTCTGCTGCTGACAGACATTGATTTCCTTTCGCCCTCTGGCGAGAAATTGCATTTTCCAAACCACATGGTGCCCCGTGATTCAATTAAACGTAAGTACAGTCGGATGCGTCGAATGCAAAATGAAGGAAGTAAAGAAGGATCCAAGGAAAAAAGCAGAGAAGGAAGGAGGCGAGGAAGGGAGAAATGGAAGGAGGGAGGAAGGGAGGGAGGGAGAAAAGGCAGGAGGGAGGAAGGGAGGGAGGGAAAAGTGCAAAGAAAGAACGAAGCAAGAAAAAATAGCAGGATTAAAGAAAAAGAACTGAGGGCGGAATAAAAAGGAAAGACATAACGTGTTGTAGAGAATGAATTCGAAATTCGTATCTGTGTCTGTCTGTGTGTCTGTCTGTCTGTCTGTCTACCTGCCTGCCTGCCTGTATGCCTGTCTGCCTGCCTGCCTGCCTGTCTGCCTGCCTGCCTGCCTGCCTGCCTGCCTGCCTGCCTGCCTGCCTGCCTGCCTGCCTGCCTGCCTGCCTGCCTGCCTGCCTGCCTGCCTGCCTGCCTGCCTGCCTGCCTGCCTGCCTGCCTGCCTGCCTGCCTGCCTGCCTGCTTTCTGTCATGTATCGAAGATATCTTTCCTATAGCAGTTTCTTCGTCTCAACGCTGCGGCATAAGACAATTAAGCGGTGATTTAGGAAGCAGACTGCTCTTAAACGTGACCGAGCGTGTAATATTATAGGCCTTGCAATGCAGTGCCCATCTCGTTAAACGCGCCAACACTTCCGCTAACAGAACATACGGTAAACGACGAGCATAGCTGCAGAAAAACGAGACCGCCTCGTCAAATTAAAATATTTTTGCCATGGGGCCCAGAATGTTCTGCATTTAGTTTTTAAAAGACGGTAGTTCTGTTGGGAAATGTGTTTCGTGCTTTGACTTCGGCTTTAACGATCGTCTGTGACCACACTAGTAAAGCAGTCTGATCATGCAGAACGCTCATTTGGACATAAATTGTCTGGTAAACGGGTAAAGCTGTAATTCAGTTCACTGTTAGAGACTTGTTGTAGGCCTATCACGTAACATCACTCTGACTGTACTCATTCATTCATTCATTCAGTCAGTCAGTCGTTATTTCGTTCGTTCATTCATTCATTCATTCGTTTATTTATTTAATCAAGCAATAACAGCGTAGCAATTCTCAAGATATCACTGCCGCGTTATCATGGCAGAAAGAACAAAAGTCCCCATGTCCATAATACTAAATAATC